>JAVJIF010031626.1:0-279882 GCA_038442645.1 Agave tequilana | reverse complement strand
TTTTCACATTATTTTATTGTCATGCAATACACATGGAAAAGCTAATCAATAAATAATCACCAAACATAGCCCCACAACAACAAGCATGCAAAAGAAAAATAAATATGAAAATAAAATAAAATTGGCCAAATTTTCTCAACACCTACGGGCCGCAGTCCAGCCCATGTCTTAAAACCACCATCTACAGCTCATACTGTTCCGGCGGTACAACAGAACGACAATCAAACTTTCATTTCCCATTTGGCTCCTTTTCGAAGAGGGAAGGAAAGGGGAAACCCCCAATATCTCCATCTTCATCTTCTTCCTTCCCCAAACCCTAACCCTAATTACTCCTACTGAACAGATCAGAAACCCTAACCCTAATTTCTATCGGACCGATGGAGCTTGTAGGAATGGAGATACGGAAAAACTTCCTGGGCTTCGGCGTCTTCACCGGCACCGTCCAGTCCTACGACGCCGCCGCTGGCTACTTCAAGATCCAGTACGAGGACGGCGACTACGAAGAGGTCGATTTCGAGGAGATCAGGTCGATTATCAAAGAAATGGGCGGATCTTCTCCGAAATTGGAGCACCACGCTCGAAGGAGCAATCGAGGCCGTCGACCGAAGAAACGGAGACGATTGGATTCCGATCCGAGCGTGAAACCCGGTACTGTTATCAATTTCGAGAGTGATTGCAAGAACAGTGAGCTTAATGAAACCCTAATTGATGAAAGGGTGGGGCTGTTGAAGGAGAATGAGCATTTCAATGTTCCTGAGGAGATTCAAGTGAATGGTGGTTGTAATGTTGATGAAAGGCGAAGGAAGAAGCCGAGACTGTGTGGATTAGATAAGTCAACTCGCAAGACGCCCTTGAGGAGGAGCGCTAGAAGATCTTTGACTGTTGCAAAATGTGAGAATCTATTGGTTTCCCAAGATGATGATTTGGGGGTGGGAAAGAATCCGCTTCAGGGCAGCAGGATCTGAGCAAGCTGGAACTGCCGCCTTCTTCTAATGATTTGGATTTAGATGGTCTTAATGTGTTCGATCTGTTCTCAGTTTATTCTTGTTTGAGGTCATTCAGTAGGCTGTTATTTTTAAGCCCTTTTAGGTTGGAAACTTTCGTGGCGGCTTTGAGGTGTAAGTATGCTAATTTTTGATTGATTCTGTACATTTTTCTATATTGCAAGCGCTGAAACCGCACTTGGAGGCGCTTTCTGGGGAGGGGTCTCAGTCAGCTTCAGAGTGCCTTCGGTATTTACTTGTGCACGCATTTTCTAGTTCACCAATTTGCACTTTTGATTCCATTGTTTGAGTATCTGCTCAATGACTTTGTAGGTACCTTAATTGGGAGCTGCTAGACTTGGTTACATGGCCTGTATTTCTGGTTCTCTATTTACGAATTCATGGCTCTGGAATGAAGCCGGGTTTTAGACTTAGTCAGTTGAAACTACTGGATTCAGAGTACTACAAACAACCAGCTGGAGTCAAGCTTGAGATACTTCGGTGTCTGTGCGATGATGTCATTGAGGTGGATGCCATTAGATCTGAGCTTAATAGACGAATGGATTCTGAAATCAATGTAGAGGCAGCCCGTAACAACATGAATATTGAGAAAAGGAGATGTTCCGTCAGCTTTTATCCTTCAGCTGAAGAAGCTGATGATGGGAATATTGATGAGTGTTGTCTTTGTGGAATGGATGGTAGTTTAATATGCTGTGATGGGTGCCCTGCTGCTTTTCATTCTAGATGCGTGGGGGTGTCCAAAGATCTTTTACCTGAAGGAGACTGGTATTGCCCTGAATGTTCAGTGGAGAAAAGCGATGGGTTAAAAAAGTTGTCAAAGCCATCTTGTGGGGCAGAGCTTTTGGGTTTTGATCCTCATGGGCGCCTGTACTTTGGCAGCTGTGACCGCCTTTTGGTGTGCGTTTAATTTTTTCTCACCCTCATCATTTTGTTATTTTTTCTCTCTAGCATATGTCACTTAATATTTTTATTGTCAATTCCTTTTTATGCAATATAAACCATACCATCATCTTTTTGAAGGAAAAAACATACTATACTATAGTTAACATGATTCATTCATGGTGGATGTGGACCTAAAAAGCTAAGACTACATGGAATTATGGGCTTGTAGGATTTAATTTGAAGATAACTAGTATACCGCCGTCGTCGGTGGAAAACCGACCGACGGCGGTGAGAGAGGAAGAGGGGAGGAGAGAAAGGAGGTGGGGGGGTCTGAAGAGGAGGAGTTTCAGGAGGAAGAAGAGGAGGAGAGAAAGGAGGTGGGGGGTCTGAAAAGGAGGAGAGTAGCAGGAGGAAGAGGAGGAGGAAGAAGGAATAAGGAAGGGGGAGGGCTCAGGCGGAGAGGGGTGGATCAGAGAGAGGGAGAGGGGGAAGAGGGGAGATGGCTAACGGTTGAGCAGAGAGAGAGAGAGAGAGAGAGAGAGAGAGAGAGAGAGAGAGAGATGGACGGAGATACAATTTTTGAAGGAGTCATGGGAGAAAACCTTCTTCGTTTCGCTCGGTCGGTTTTGATTATCCTTTTTTGGGCGAGGAAATATGAGCCCAAAGAGACAACTTATCCCTCAGTTGGAAATAATGGAAGGACAGAAATTGCCTTCCTGGATTGTTATTATCTTTTAGTAATTTCTGTTTCTTTTTTGGGTATTTGATTTGCATACATTGCCTTACTGGATAGTCATTTTCTTTCAACAATTTTGTTTCTCTTTGGAGTATGTGACCTATAAATATTCTCTTCCCCTACTTCTACACTAAACATGTTGGAATATTTCGGAGCAAAGTAGTCACTCACGTTTTATTGACTTGACATGTTTTTGAGAATCCATGTTGCAATTCATCATTTCTCACAATTGATACTTGAAAATAGGATCCTTAAGCTTGCCAATGCCTTGAAAGTGCCATCAGAGATGCATCTTTTCCTAACATCAAAACTCTTTGTCTCCTACTTCTTATGGACTCCCTTCTAGGTTAGGAGTGTTTATGGAGGTTGCTTCACAGTAGCTTAAAGAGTTAAAACTGCAAATCAGTAAGGTAGGTTTCCTTGCCATCAGCTAGCCCTTTTGGTTTTATGGTAAGTTCCTTTCAAGTGCCAATGTAGATGGTTAATGTCAGGCTGGGCCTATTTGAAAACTTTATCAAATCCAAGCTGCTTCAGTGTACTGTAGTCCAGTCCATTTTAGGATATGAGTTAGTGATATAGAAATGCTCTGGAAGATAGCATGTATTAACATTTTCCTTTTTTATCTTGAGATTGTTCATTGTAAATATGGTATGCCATTACCAGTCTGTAGCTTATCGAGTATGAAGTGTAGCTTTTATCCCCATATTTAGTATTTATTGACTATAGTACGCTTGTCTTGTTTTGGATAGTATTTAATGTTTCTTGATAGTATGTATAGCATTGAAGTACAACTTATTTCATCGAAATAATTTAAATTTTCAGGGTCTAACCACACTTATCATCACCCAAACAATATATAGGTTGAGCACGGGAGTCATTGGTTTAGGGCACAATTGATACACACAACAAATGAAAACTGTAGCTCTAGTTACATCACCCCATATCGAACTCCATTGTCTGGTAGGACATGGTTTATTTCGATCTGTGTGATTTTTCAAAAAGCTCCCTTAGGAGGGGATGAGTTAGCTTATGCCCATATTGGGCGCAGGCCGAAAATCATGGCTCATGCTTTCAAAAAGCTTTTTGTCAAAAAGGATCATGTGCAATCACTCTTCTCTTACCACTTCCATAATGTTCTTCTTTCACCACTTTTTAGTTTGATAATCGACTCCGTTGCCATTTTGTCCCTATTAATGCGTCACATCTTTTTACGATCATGGGTATTCACCTACTAGAGTTTCAGATCTTTTGCATAGGATCCATTGCCTCAAAGGGAATACTTAAATGTAACAGTTCAGGTTTTGTTACTCTCCCTGGTCAAGAGCCTTCCCTTGAGGATATTATAATAATTACAAGCAGGCTGGTCCCTGAACATATTTTCCTAGTTGGAGCACACAATTGCAAGTCTTGGTCAGTAAGATATGTGACACACTAGAATTCATTTTACAACAAAGGATTAAGAAGCAATGCTTCCCATCTAAAGGCAAGTATATTCAGTTCATTTGTTTTTTTGGACATCGTGTAAAACTTGTGAGTGATGTCTAGTTTTAATTTTTTCATTTCACTAACTATATATTAAAAGAAAAAAATGGATGCATGAGCAGTTGAGCACATTGACCTAGTTAAATGGTTGTATTCATTTGGAGTCATATGACCAATTTGTTAGGCATTCATGAATCAGCTATATGAATCTATGACTCACAACTATGGTCCAATGAATACATATTATAGTGACACGAGAAAGTTTGGAAAATAAGGATATGATATGGTTAGTGTTTTAAAAAGCGATTTAGGTGGATGCCTAGGCGGAGGCGACATTCAAGCCACTTTGCCTAGGGAATTAGGCACTGTGTTCACAAAAAAGGCTCTACTTGTGCGGGGATGCTGCCCTAACTCATTGGAGGAAGCGAGTCAGTTTCGTGCGGGTTAGTTTCATGCCCACTTTTGGTCTTCAAGGATTAGTTAAAAAATACAAACTTAACAATGAAAATACTTCCTTGCCCCCACATTTCCATTTGGCTTATAGATCTTAGGGAGAGGTGCTTAATCAGCTCTTGGCATCTTGACTAATCGGGTTCTATGCAAGACTGCAAGGTTTGTATGAGATTGTTATTATTCTTTTATGACCTTGATTGTTTGATCATTAACTCATGATGCTACCACAATATGCTGGTTTGGGAGAACATGTGTTTCAGTCTTGTTAATGATGACAAGACACATTGTCTTGTTATTGGGTATTAAAAAGGTGATGGTGGTTAATTGTAGGAAGTAACATCATGGATTGGGATGCATATAGAAAAACATTTACCTTATGCATAATATTTATCCTGAACTTGTAGTTGGATGCTATGCTTCATAGAGCGTTCATAAATTGTCTTTCTTAATCTCTCCAGGGATTTAACCATACGAAATGCTTATCTTGTGGGAGGAAATTGGAAATGGACATAGAAATGGCAAATTGGAAAAGAAAAGACGGGAAGTAACATGTATCAGAGGTAGATCTAAGAGTGTATAAATTAGTAGAACAATTTGTTAGGGGAAAGGAGAACAAGATCTATGCCTTCCTACAAAATATCATTATAATTGTCAAAGTTTTTACCCATCAAAATTGGCTCTTCTATGGAGCATGACTAAAAGTCAAGAAATCCCCCACAGAAGAATTGACAGTATTATGGTTGGTTCTCAACATCCCATGAATTGGTGCCAAATTCTTGTTGAAGTATGTACGAGCAAGGTTGGCCCATGCAACGTATCTTGATGTAGACCATGATAAGATGCTTAGCTGGGTTTTCATACGACGTGGCTTCAACTTCGTCCCTCATTTGCTCGATGATCTGCAATGTAGAAGATGGCAAAATTCCTGGCGATCCCCTTCCGAAGGTCGAGTCATTTGTGGTATCCTTACTCAAGATCGAACTATAGATCTTCGGGATTGAAATAAATTTTACTAGGATTCAAGTCTTCTTGGCACATATTGACTTGATCCTGAAAAGTAGGATGGATGAAAGCATGGTTCAGGAGAAAATCGTTGTTGGAAAATTGGGAAAGGTATATTTTCTCTGTAGATGCAAGAATTTTTTTGTAGTATAGAGGTGGCGTCTTTATTGATTACAAACAAAGGATTAAGTTTCTTCGACAAAATGGAGCTAAAAGTGGAAGATGATAGATTCGTTTTGGTTTTAGGTAATCCCCATCATTTGTGGTGATAGGGCCAAAAGTAATGGCAATAGAGCCATCCCAAGGGGTCAGGATTATGTGAGGCTTTGAATCAAAGGAAAAGGAAAAGTTATTCTTTCATGTTGCCTTAATATGGAAGGAGTCAGACACGGTGCATGCTCTTGTATCTGGAAAAAATTCAAACAAATAACTTGAAAAGAGGAGGAATGCCTCGTGGTTATCACAAGGAAACAAAGCTGTAAAGGAACCCCCAGCTATTTGGATGAAATTGAAGCAGGACAAATCTTAAGTGCATCAAATAAACGAAGAAGATTGGAAGACACAACCAGAACCGTTTGGGCTTCGAGGGGGATAATTAAGTCGTAACTTAGAAGATTGTGCATTCAAGAGCTTATAAGGAAAGAAATCAAAGGGAATTTCTTTGGGCATGATGCAACGTCCTAATTTCATTCATGGACAAGGGGTATGAAAGCGGGATTTACTGCATGGAGGGAGATGAGGAAGACACACAGTAAGAATGGAATTTTGATGAAGACATTTTGAATGATTCATGAATTTTGTAATCGCAAGAGAATTCATCTAGCTTCACGAATAGAAAGTTGGAGATTTGAATAGGGGGAGTCAACTGCAATGGATGAGACACTTATAAAGAAGACACTTGCGCCACCTTGAATTCTGCACAGGATTTCATGTTTGAGAAATTTTTTTATTTCCTTGATTCTAGTTTCTTTAATCCGAGCACGCAAAAGGTTGACACGAAGAATGCCTTTTAAAGCCGATTGTGCCATGGACACGCAGCTGATTGTGACTACACTATCAAGGGTACATTATAGATATTTTTTCCCACTACTTTCCTGCTCGAGTTTTGTACAAATTCGAATCGATAACCTGAAACCATGAGTCTGTGAGACCTGCCAAGTTGGCAAGCATGCAATTGACTCAGTAAGACTCTAAGTATTTCACCGAAACATAGGGCTTCTCGGGTCTTTTTGACCAGATATGAGCTTTATTCCTTGCTTTTAAGTCTAGTCATAATTCTCTTGAAATTTGACTGACTTGAGCATGTCGGAGGGAGTCACCAAGAATCTGGGCCCTCCACTGACCGTCTTTTTCTCCAGATCATCAAGTAATTGGGACAGAGTTGAAGCCACATCATTATAGTTTTAAGACCATGATTAAATACTTAGATATATGGTTTGGAATGTCGCAAGTTGTTGATTTCAAACATTTGATTATAGTTTGAAACACTAAAAAACCTTGCGCCAACTTCTGTTAGGTTTCAATCTTCAAATATGCTTGACCATACAACTAACAAGCTGCTACTTTGGCTGTTCATTTTGTGCCTACTTGATGCAAAGGTAAGAAAACTCTTAAAACTACTTGAGTTTTGGTTTTAGGCATTCTAAATGATGTAGACTAACCTGAATGAGCGCGTCTTGTATTTTGTATTCCTATCATGTAATTTGAATGGGAAAGATTTGCTTCCATATTGGAGTAGCCAAGTTTAGCTTCTTACTGTTTGCAATTTGCACTGGCATACAATACTTTTAGCAAAAGAAGTCTAATTACAGGTGCTTTCAAAGTAAATTCGGTCAACAGTAGTTTTTTAGAGGAGATAAACAGTAATTTTTTGGATTTTTTTTTTTTTAACGTGGAACTGATATCTTATGATGTGCTGCTGTAGACTCCAAACCCGAAGCATTTGCACTCAATCATAGTGGAATTTTACTGGAATTTTACTTTAATCCCCAGCTACCAGCTAATGCTGAGTTGAAGTAGGTAGAATGTGATTAGACTCAAATTCTATTTCAAATTGTATCCATTTTGTGGTGAACTGTCTAGTTGGTTTCATTCACATGAGCTGTCACACTTGTTTTAAAATTTCCATACGTGTCCCACCGGGTATGTGTTTTCTCTTCTCGTGTATTACAAAAACCAAAAAAGTAGTAGTTCTTCACAGAGCACTGCTCTTTGAAAGATCTCATAAAGATGTAGAACATCAAACATGCACTTAAAGCACAGTATTGTTTTTGAATCAGCCGAAGTCAACGATCAAATTCAGTAAATAAGATATTGCTATACTTTTTTCCCGTGCTAGATGCAACATACATGTTATTAAATCTAGTCATTCAAAAGCAGAATTATGAGAGATTTCTCTGTTTGATTTATTTGCTTCTTCTATTTCTTTTTTTTATTCCCTTGGACTTTCTGGAAAGGTAAAGTTATTTTATTATTTTTTGGGCAGACGTGTTTGCTTGGCACTTTGGCAGAAAGTTGAAAATATCTATGCTATAAATTTCCAAAGTTTAAGTGTGCTGCAATATGTTCCTCTGTTCTAATTCTTTTGGAAGCATAATTTGTTCTAACTACATCTTTTCCCTTTGAATCTAGAAACCTGCAGTGTAGTCTGAGTATTTGATACTTGAGATTTATCTGAACAATGGGCAAATTCTAAGTGGTTCTTTTTTTATGATGAACTGCATTTTTCCTGTAGTCTATTGAAATTTTGATAAGTGATAAGTGATAAGTGATCACATGCACATGCTAATTTACATAGTTTCACCTTCTTTATGTTTATTGGTTATCTAGTGATGCCTATGGGTTGTATTCTTTACAAGATTGTGCCCATTTCATGTGATCTGATTTTCATCGACTAGCAAGCAACACATTATTATGGGTAGAAGTTAGTGTAATGAATGATGGTTTTCTATGCCATATCCCTTTCATTCTTTTTGTGTGTATGACATCAGGGCACCTGAATTTTATGATCTGTCATTGACTTGTTTTCATTGACTTGTTTGCTGGTGTATTAACAATATTGAATAGAGATTTTACTTTCTCATAAAGTGTGCTGCTTTTGCTTGACATAAATCTCACAATCTTAATGGTTGATTTGCAGGTCTGATTCATGGGAGTCAGACACCTCATACCATTGTTACAATAAGAATGATTTGCGTGATGTTATCTCAGTGTTAAATTCATGCTACGCTTACCGGGTGATTGTAAATGCAATATCCATGTACTGGGGGTTTCCTATTGATGCTTCTTCTTCCAATACTCAATATGGCAATGTTTTTCTTGATGATAAAAAGGAAAATTTGGAGGCTCAAATGCACTTTGAGCCTCCATTACCTTCAAAGCATGATGTTTTAAGTGATGTCCGTGCTGAAATTCTAGCAGTGGGGGACTCTACTTCTGTTGAACAATGTGGGCCTAAAAGCTCTCAAGTTTCTGATTTGGTCCAATTGAATTCAGTGATTTCACATGAGCTTGTAGGAAGGAGCTGTCTGTTTTCATGTTCTGAATCATGTGATGAGATTGTCCATGCTGCTGCCTGTAGTCAGCCGTCTCAGCAAACCGACACTGATTTGCCTATGGGTTCTATTGCTTCTTCTGTACAGGGTATTTCTTCAAACCATGCTGATTTAACTGCAGCTCCAGAGAAGCGCATTTGTTTCCCAGGTTGGAGCTGTATAACTGACAGAAAGAAACCTGAATCTTCAGATCTGCAATCTGATCCTGACAGTTACATTAACTATTATAGTTTTGGTCGAACAGCATCATCAATTTCTGCAGAGTTAATGCATAAATCATCAGGGGAAACCAGTATTGTGTCCATGATGTCCGTAGAGGATATCAAATCAGCACAGCTCAAAGCAATATCTAACAGAATCACCAGAGATTGCTGCTATGCTTATCAAAAGCTATCTATGGACGTGCAAAAAGAGAACTGTGGTTGGTGTTTTTCTTGCAGAACTTCCAGTGATTTTGATTGCTTGTTTAAAGTTGCTGGTGACAAGAACTTAAAAGGTTCTAAGGGCAAGAATATCAAAGGTTATAATGACAAGGATCTTGAGGATTGTAAAAGTCAGGCAGCTGGACCTCATTCTGAAAAGAATAAGAAAAGCCACATAACTTATGCTATGCATCACATTTTATCGATTGAAGCTCGTGTTCGTAGTCTTTTGTCTGGTCCATGGGAGAAGCCGCATTATAGTCAACATTGGCGGAAGGCTGTTATGAAGGCACCTGATGTTGCATCACTTAAGCCCCTGCTTCTTGCTGTAAGTGCTTTTTGAAACTAGTGTTGATCCTAAAAATGCATACCTGTTCTGCACTTTTTATGACCTTTCAGACTCTCATCACTGTTGCATATGCACTATGATTGTGGAAACTGTTCTTCTGCAGTTGGAATTAAATTTGCGGCGTGTTGCACTTTCTGTAGAATGGTCAAAACCGGTGGATGATGCTCATGCTATTGTTTCAGCTTCTATTGTAACCAGTCCAGTGCGTGGATCTTCTAGTTATGTTGGCAGTAGAAAACTGGGGAAGAAAAATAATTCTGGTGATGAATTTAGTTTTATGTCCCGTCGTGCTACAAATACAATATCAGATATTTATTGGTGGAGAGGTGGAAGGCTATTACGACAACTGTTCCAATGTAAGATGTTGCCACGAGCATTGGCTTCGAAGGGTAGTCGGCAAGGTATGAAATTTCCCACCTCGTAATGCCATTCTTTCGATTTCTTTACAATCGCAGGAATTTGCCAATTGTCATCATGAATTTGATTTTTAGTTAACTTCCACAGCTGGATGTAGAAAGATTCCACATATATTATATCCTGATAGCTCAGACTTCGCCAACGGAAGCAAATATGTTTCCTGGCGGGTTGCTGTTGAGATGTCACAGAGTGTGGCTCAGCTCATATACCAGGTAACAGCCACTTGTTTACATTTGGCTATAGAAGCATCTGTAAGCTATGCTATATGTGAAACTAACTTGAAGATATTTTCTGTTGGCATGGTTTCAGGCTAAAGATTTTGATTCGAATATCAAGTGGGCAGAACTTTCTGATACTCGGCTTTTTCCTAAGTTGGCCAAGGAATCTAAGAAAAAGGCAAAATCAATGAAGAAGGTGCATATATGCGGAAGGTGCAAAGAGGGGAAACAAGTGAAATACTTGCTTGATGTTAGCAAGGCACAGACTATTCCAACTATTGTTATGAAACATGGAGTTTTGCTTGAAGAATCCACTACTGGAAGAAAACGATATTGGTTGAGTGAAGCTCATGTTCCTCTGAATCTTTTAAAATCTTATGAAGAGAAAAAGATGAGGAAAAGGATAGCCCGGTTATTGAAAAGACTGATTCTGGAAAACACCATGCGAAGGAAAGCAAATGCAAGACAAATAAAAGGAAACGATCAGAGTGGCTTTCTTACCTTGTTTCAAAAGAACAGAAATCTGCAAAACGACTTTGTGGGCATTGTAACAAAGATGTACCCCTCAGGTATGTGATAGTAACTTACTACTTATTGTACTGACCATGGTGGGAAGATTGTCTGCATTCTTCATCATGAAAAGCTAGAAGTCTTATCCTAGCGGAAAAAAGAAGAAAGTAATCTCTAGTAGTGCTGATGCACTATAGTGTTATGAAGTGGAAAGGAAATAAGTTTGAACTATTCAAAATTAAAGATCTTGGTAGTCTTATATGTTAATCTAGGTTCATGCAGGAAGGATGTACCTAGATGGTAGATATGATAGCTGGGAAAATAACAACTTAACTGGTAATTTTGTCAAGGCAGTGAATGAACTTTGTTTTATAAACAATTATCAGGTATTATTCTACATCATGCAAACATAATGACCAAGATTTCTCTTTGGAAGGGAATAAATCACACCTATCCAAGTAATTTCCATTCAAAATAGGATGTCCTATGGCATTAATTTAAGCTGGGTAGATTCCAGGAAAGGTTTACCAAATTGGTATGATTGGTTTACCTGCTTGTCTCCTCCTTATAACCTGTTACAAGTTTTTTGTGGGGATACAGGCAGTAAAGGGTCTTTCAATGCTCCAATAGTCAGTTGGAAGGCATAGGGATCTACCGATTCTGCCCTATTAGTTGCAAAGTCTATTCTCAGATCCTCCAAAATTTCCCCATTCTAGTAAAGAGGTTTAATGGATTACAAACATCACAAGGTTTTTACTTGAAGGATTACATTGATCTCTAAGATAATGTGAGCCAAAGAGTCAAGGTGGAGCTCACTTCCAATATATCAGACATTCCAATCCTCAACTTTTATCAAGTGCTTACAAATTACAAGTAATTTAAGCTTTTAGATTTTCTTTTAAATAAACTCCCTTCCATTTATAATTGTACATATCTTGCTCTTTAGAAGTAGGGACACCTTAGGCATTGGTCTAAGTCATGATCTATGCATGTTAGAGAATGTTGCTATTTTCTAAGGCCAATATTATGCAGAAGTAGGAGCTGGGAAGAGGAGAGCTTCTGTACCTGGAGTGAAATTTGTGTGTTGGTTGTTTTCTTACTTTTTTGTTAGTTAGGTCTCAGGTCTTTCTTTTGACTATGTATCATTGTTTATTTTTATACGATTCCCTTGAAGTGATGAAACCAACTTCTCCAAATCTTGTCTATTGCAGATTGTCTAAGTATTAGTCGTGATCACAAACTTTTAACACCAAGAAGGTGGTCGATTTTTTGGATATCTAACTAGGTTTTCATGAACATCATAGACTCTAGCTTTAAAAGGTGAGGATTTGAGAGTTCTGATAATGGTTTACTAGCTTAATATTTAAAAATAGCTACTCAGAAACTTTTCATTGTGAGATAAATTCATCGTTGGAGATTGTAGTTATGATGATCATATATCTGTAAGAAATGAATTGTTGCTGTAGACTGTGCTATCCCTTTTCTTTGGAGCTGGTAAAGAGCTGGTAAAGAACTGACGCTGCAACATGAAAGTGAAAAATAGACTTTTGAGATACAAACTCTAGTATATATTAGTGAATCACTGAAACTAGAGCTTAATGGTGGATATGGACAATATGCTTGATATATCTATTACATTCTGAGGTTAAATAATCTCGTACAACTGTTACCCACATCTTGCAGAATTAAGTTATTAATTTAATAAAAAAGATACTATTCTGATAAAATCCCAAGTACAGATCTTCCTTGAACAGAAATATCTGCAATTTTTGGTTATTCAAGAAGGAGCTGTGGGTTGCCAGGGAAGCAAGTGATATACATGCCATTTGTTTGCTATGTTCATTTTGTGTAGTGTTTACTTATGATTATAACTTATTATGGATACTGAACTGTATATAATGAAGCACAAAATTAGTTTCTAAAATTTCCTCAATGGGAAGTGTGCATCAAGCTGCGGTTTGAAGTCTATTGATGGAGTAATGGATATTTTGTGAGGCTTATTACCTTGCCTTCTGGCTGCCCCTTGTTGACAGTTGGTTTTTCAAAATTTTTGATCGATAGTCGATAGATCATGAAATTCTCATTGGACTTGAGTGTTTCTGGTTTCGCTAGCATGATTGTTCATCAGGTTAAGGAGAATATGCTTAGAAGCACTCATATTTCAATCATTCTGTTGTGATTGCTTTTAGCTATTCTTTCCAACCACAAGAAATAGTGTTGATTGCCAGAGGATCAATATGTTAAGTTGCATTATGCAATGGCTTACCCTATTGGTGCTAAAATTTCTCAAT
Organism: Agave tequilana; assembly: GCA_038442645.1. Lineage (NCBI taxonomy): Eukaryota > Viridiplantae > Streptophyta > Magnoliopsida > Asparagales > Asparagaceae > Agave > Agave tequilana. The sequence continues at coordinate 266,562 of JAVJIF010031626.1, read as the reverse complement.
TCAAACTTCCATTTTTAGTGTTTTACTAAAACGTATAAATAATAAATACATAATTGACCTTCTCTGTAGCTTTCAAACTATTTGTATAATTTGTTATGCGGAAGCTAAATACTCATTGTCGAGATTGTCTTATAATGATTAGTAATGAAAATATGAGTGGTTCTGATGAAAGGAAACCATGTTATATACTGGACAAGATTCTCAACTTTCTTCTACAGTTTGGCACTCACGTCTGTTGTTCTTTTGCATATATGCTGTGCGTTTGTTTGTATGCATAAGAAGCTTTATTCCAGTTAATGGAGAAAGTTTTATTTGCTTTTTGTGATTAGCGCATCTGCTTACTGTTGCAAATGATGTTTATTTTACCATAATTCCTTTTCTTATATTGTTTACATAAAAATTTTAGCTTATGATTCTCTCTCTCTTGAACAGGGAGGCTGTAAACTGCTGGATCTGCGGTGGTATGTATTTTGAAGAACCTCCACTTTATAACTTTTGTTTTATTCATAACCAAAGGCTTTTCAGACTAGAATATCAGTATATTTGCTTGATATTCTTTACCTGTTTTATTGAGTGCTGTTGTTTATTTTGTGAGTTTATATGCCTGCCTGCCTGCACAAGCGCGATGTACACATGTTGCTTCTTATTTTTTCAATAAGAATTGGGTACTGGAGCTTAGTATAGTTAAGAAAATGAAATGAGTTTGGAATGCTGGACATCTCTGTTGAGCATCTTTTATATTGTGTGGTGTCATAAACTTATTATAGTACTAGGTCATTTTGACATTCCCACATGTGTGGAACTTTACATTTAAAATCATGAAGTACTCACGTTTTGGTTAGGTGTCGTGTTGTGTGCTTGCATGCATACAAATTTCCTATTAAGTCTACAAAAGTGATCTTAACAATTTTTCTGCCACCCTATCACTTCTTTGTGGCTACTATTCACTTTTTGAAATTTTGATCGGCCAAATGCAAAGAGAGGAAGGGAGACATGTTATCAATTTTTTTGTAGACTTAATGGAAAGTTTGTAGTACAACTTGTGTATGCTCGTGTGTGTTTAATGTATGTACATAAAATGAATCCAACTAAATGAAATGCCCCGTGTTCCGTTATGCTTGGATTTTCAGTAGGGCAGATGCTCCTTTTATTAGTAAGTGAAAATAAGAGTAAGCAGTGATCCTCAAGAAACATAAATTCATAAACATGTTGACAGAAAGTTGAGGGATCTACATAGAGGGGTGAGTAACAGGCCAACTGAACCTTCTGTAGGAACTTTTAAAACATTTCCAATGAAAATTATCACTATTAACAATTTTTCCTCTGAAAAATCTATTCCATCATAATATTTAAATCTGTTCTTTGGATTAGTGATTTGTGTCTCCTGTCACTATAGCTGGTATACATATTAACATAAGAACGGCAGACAGCATTTCTCCCTATGTAACTCTAAAGCATGGTTCAAAGACTCGGCCGAGTCGGAGACGAGTCGGCCGAGTCGTATCCGTCTCAGCCCGCTCCGAGACGAGTCCGAGTCACGAGCCAGTCGACTCAACTCAGAGGAGACTGACTCGGCCGAGAATCGGAGTTGACTCGGTTGACTCGGCATTATGATGATGATTTTGTACCTCATCACAATTCAATGTGAAAATAACTACATTAATATGTATTTATGAATGTAGTTTTTACTATATTGTGCATGTATTTTGATATGCTTTTACCAACGACTTGTGTATTTATACTTTCGCTTTATGTTTAGTGTGCTAGGTGATATATTTTGGACATGTAATATATGAATGTGGATATCTACATTTTTTAAGATTTGTCGTGATTTTTTCAAAAAATTTTGAGCTTTCTATGTAGCGTTTTGCGCGTATCGTCCGATACCGATCCGAGTCGCTGAGACCGATCCGTCTCAGTGCCCGCCGAGTCGGCGGCCGAGACCGCGACTGTGAACCATGCTCTAAAGTGCTCCACTCATTGTACCATATGCCCCGGCTTTGGACCATTATCCCAGTCATGCATGGTGTATGGAGTTGTATCAGGTCATGTTAGGACTTTAATGTTATGAATGATGTTCATCTTTTCAGATTACTCTATGGTTGAGTACTCCTTAGTAATAAGATCTATATTAAGAGCATGGTGTGATTTTTAGATTAAAAAATTTGATTATTGAAGTGCTGAGTTTTTGTTAAGGTACTGATCTGTCATTTTAGTATATTTGATATCACGGGAGTTTTTCTCTTCAGTGTTGGTTCCTGCGTAGACTATGAGCATAAGCATGGAACAGTAAATCTTGGGAAAACTAAGCTGATTCTTTACGGGGCCCTTTGCCTTCCCCTCGTGTCTTGTATCCCCAAGTCCTGCATTATCTCTGCTTCCTAGGGCGTCCTTCCAAGTTTTTGACAGAGGTATATTATCAACCATATTGCACTAAGAAACCATCAACCACTACTAATCTACCCATCCGCCGATAAATTGAGAAGCCTTGACCTGATGCCACTTCACAAGAAGTAATTGTTAGAGTAGGAAGCATTGAACTATTCACATAACTGGGAGGGAAGTAGGTAAAAACCGCACTCTTTGCGAGCCTTTCCCCCTTTGCGCTCGTCTTCCCGAATTCCTTATATCTGCTATTTTCTTCTGATTATTTTGCAAAAGTATGGTATCAACCATATTGTACTGAAAATCCAAATGTCATCCTGATATTAAGCTCTCTTTTCTGACTAACTCAACTATGAGCAAGGATGGACTGTATAAACCTCGAGGGATAGCTGGTGAGTAGGTAGACCTACCTTTTCCAGATATTCACATTATGCTTATGCAGCCAAGCAGCGGCCCCCAGATTCTCATAGAGCAATATTCTAGGCAAAGAAGTAAGATGAGATTTCTGTAGGGAAATAGATTACCTCCAGCGTACAAAATAAGTCACAGAGCCTAAATGGAATCACATTTCCGTAATTAATTACTCCGACGCTATACAAATTAGTGGAAACAAAAAAATTCCTAAAAAGATAAACATTTCAATTGCTTTATTGTAGCGTAAGGTTTTAATATATTAATATTCGTGGACCTTCCATTTTCTGGATTAATCATTTTGAACTCTCCTTGTTAAAAGTGTTTTAAGAATTGCTCTCCTTCTCTCCCTCCCTCTCTCTCTCTCCCCATAAAATACATATGTATGTGCAGAGTATTGCTGCTACCACTCTCTCTCTTACCATGTCTGCTAAATATTACGTGGACAGCTTGATTTCCGTTTCACAATGTATAAGTGAATTATGGCATAACACTAAACGATAGGGTTTGGTTAAAAGAAAAATCTCATGCCATGTATATGATTTGTTGATATGTCCGATTTGTTCTCAGGAAATTGCAGCAATATTCTTGACTTTTTAAATTCCGTAGAAATGTGATTTCTTGAAGGATGGTATCCTAAGGATTTGGTAGGTCTGAGATTATTACACCTAATCTGGTGATATTTCTTTTACAGGTTTTTTCCACAGGAAGCACTTCAGAGTGCCTAAAGGTGCCGTAGGTACAACTTACACTTGCACCACATGCAGGGAAACAAAAGACAGAGACACACAAAGTGTGAAAACAAAAGACAAGGACACAAAAAATGTGAAAGCCAAAGCCAAAGACAAAAAGAATGCGAAAGCAAAAGAAGAGGACATGGAAAGTGTGAATCTGACAGACAGGGAAGTGAGCAGTGTTTATGTCAAAGCCAAGGGCAGAAAAAGTGTGAAAGCAAAAGAGAAGGACATCAAAAGCACAATTGTAAGAAATGTACGGAATAAGAACAAAAAAAGCGTGATAGTTGAAGAGAAGTGCAGAAGAAGTGAGAGGGTAAAACAAAAGTACATAAGAAGCCTAAAAGTAACTGCTCGTGGACATAAAACAGTGTCAAAAAGGATAAAAGTTTCAGAAGGTAAAAAGTTAGAGGTCATACCAAAAAAACGGAAACATGTTTTCATGACAAGTAAAAAGAAGTTTAATGGTCATACAAGAAGAACGAATGGTAAATCCAAAAATGCGAAGTCTGAAAAATCTGAGAATGGAATCAGCTTCCATAAGCGGAAGAGATCAGTTGTGCATCATTCCTACTGGCTGAATGGTCTTCTATGGACACATAAGCAAATTACTGAACAGCAAAGGGATTTTAGAGAAAGAAATATTATTCTTGCATTGCAAGATACTGACCCGACTATGAAACCATTGTGCTGTCTTTGCCGTAAAGAATACAAATCTGGAGTTATTTATATTGGTTGTGAACGCTGTCAAGGTAAATGATTCCCTAGTATTTCCATGCTTATCTATATTTATGCTTGTTGAGACAGGTGGCTAAGTTGGATTTAGTAGTAAAATTGCTTAAAACAAGTATGACTAATGAATATTTTGCTCGTCACTTAAAGACTGCACATATTAGTTCTGGATATAGTCATCTTCTGATCAAGTATGATGGCTTTTTCTTGCCGATGTTATCATATATATTTCAATACTATTATTCTATGGCTTCTCTTTTTTATTTATTTATTTTCTTTCCAATGCAGATTGGTTTCATGGAGATGCATTTGGCCTTACAGTTGAGAATATTACAAACTTGATCGGGTTTAGATGTCACATATGCCTCAAGAGAAGTGAACCTGTATGCCCATTCTCGAAAAGTGCAGCAATTGGTGATGCTGATTTAGATTCAGATTGCGGAATTGGAGTGAATGTTGTGGGCAATGACCACCAAATTGATGAAGAAAAGCATTGTGGCAGTTATATAGTTTGCAAGGAAGACCATTTGGATGGAGAACAAAGAGAAGAAGCTTGTGTCGAGCACAAAAAAGATGAAGAAAAAGATCATGGTAGTTTACATGAAGATTGTTTGGCGGCAGTTCAGAGTGAAGGTCATTTGGACGAGCTGCACACTGAGAATGTTATTGAAGAGGAACTTGGCTTGTCCATTGAAGCAATATTGACAAATGGATATAACAAAGGCCTCCAGCAGAGGAACGATTTGGAAAAATTTCATGGTAATGACCACCAAAATGATGAAACAAAGCATTCTGGGAGTTCTATATTTTGCAAGGAAGACCATTTCGATTGTGAACAAAGAGAAGAAGCTTGTGTTGAGCATAAAAAAGACAGAGAAAAGGATCATGGTTGTTTGCGTGAAGATTGTTGGGTGACAGTTCACAATGAAGATCATTTGGATGAGCAGCGTAGAGAAAATGTTACTGAAGAGGAACTTGGCTTGTCCTCTGAAGCTATATTGACAAATGGATATATTGGAGTCTTTCAGCAGAGGAACCATTTGGAAAATTCTCATGGTAATGACCACCAAAATGGTGAAGACAAGCATTGTGGCAGTTCTGTAGATTGCGAGGAAGACCATTTGGATGGTGAACAAAGAGATAAAACTTGTGTTGAGCATCAAAAAGATGAGGAAAAGGGTCATGGTAGTTTACGTGAAGATTGTTTGGCTACAGGTCACAACGAAGAAGATCATTTGCATGGGCTGCATAGAGAGAATATTGAAGAGGAACCTGGCTTGCTTTCTGAACCTATATTGGTAAATGGATATATTGGGGACCTTGAGCACAGGAACGATTTGGAAAAAATTCATGGTGGTTCTTGTGAAGATTGTTCATCTATAGTACAAAGTCAAGATAGATTGGATTTGGAGCAGAGGGAAGATGTTATACTCTGTGAAGAGGAACCTTCTTTATGCCCTAAAACTGTATCAGAGAATGTGGACTATGTCCAGTCACCTCAACAAGTAGAAACGAATGTTGCATCTACCAATAATGAGAATGAAATTGAAGTAGGATTAACATTGAATGGAGTGGTAGACGGGTTATATAGAATGATCAAGGTCCCTGATTCTGGTTCAGTGGTGGTTGGTACACATAGTGACTCTGTTGTATTGGACCCTGAGATAATTCGACCAGCGCCAGATTTTGATGATGTTGATGCGGACAAAAGTTAGTGTGGCAGTATTCACCTGTACTCTATTTATGAAACAGAGTATCTATAGTAGATCTTGTGCATGTTCATAACCCATGTTTATGGATATTTGTACAAGTTAGAGAAACCATGCATGGTTTACCTAGTTTGTAACCTGGCTTTTTCCGTTTCGGCTGTACATATTTTTAATGCATTGTTGGAACAGTGAATCAAGCACCATAAAATGCTCTCATCATGTAATTGTTGAGAAACTTGCGCTAGGTGAGGGTTCTCTTTTACATTATGCCTTTCCTAATTTAAAGCATGCCATTTACGATTCTGTTTCTCATCCATTCTGCTCATTGCAGCTTCCTGGGTTTTATGCCTCCTAAGTTTGATGATGTTATCACTTGTTAGGAGCCTGCTTTCACAAGTGACTCTAAGTTGACTTGCTTCTATAAACTGCCAAACTAGTTAATATTGGGGGTAATCTGATTATGAAGCATACAGTTCCCCTATAATATCCAAGTGAGTATTGTTTTCCCCCGTTACTGCATCTTTATGGTAATGGAACTTATCTCCATGAAGCATGCTCGTTGGCACAGTTACTGAGGTTTACATGCTTGTTGGAACTTATCTTCCTGTTACTTACATCTAAATGTTTCTTTTCTTAGTATATACTTTAGTATGTTAAACTCTATGGAAACTTGATAATGTAAGGATAAGGACTGCAAAGAATGATTTCCAGATGAAAAGAATCAATCATTATGACATTACTTCAAACTGAGGGGATATTTAATTTTTCACAAGCTTTACAGTAGAATCCTGAATGTGCTGTTCTAAAACCCTGATAACCTTTTAGTTTTCCTTGTGCAATGAGCTTACTTCTCTATATTTCATTGTGACCAATGACTTCACTGCTTATATTATTATTTTAACCAGTCCTGTGAACATGACTGGAATGTGGGACGAAGTTAGCGGAATTTTATTCTCTAAAACTGGGCTCAGGGCATAACAGATTGAACCATATAGTTAGCAGGATGGAAACAAAAGTGGGATACGAGATGTGACACGAATAAGTGATACATATTCCCGAAAAAACATGAGAAACATGAATATATATGCTTATTATGTATGTTTGTACATGTGTGTGATATCCTCAGTTCCGTGTACGTTAAAAGAAAAATTGCACCAAACTCTTCTAGCTAATTTTTAGGAATTTTTATAAGGAATTGCTAGAAATGAGTATTGTAAAGGAAGAAACGTCCATGTAATTTGAAAGCCATAGAAAAAGATATTCAATGTAATTCTTATTTAAACATAATTCTTTATATTACATACAAACGTACATATATTCCCAATACATGTTTTTCAGTCAACATTTTTAATAAAATATTTATATTTCAAATCAATGAAAGTAGCTTTCCTCAAGAAATTTTCTTATCCATAAATTGTTCTTCAAAAAAATTTCTACTATGAATCGTAATCAATTTCTAATTTTTTGTTAAAATTTCTCAAAGACAAAAAACAGCAGCAAATGAGTTCCACATGTGAGTTGAGCAAGTATCATGAAAATGTTAGAAAAATATCCTCATGGGATAAATACGGTGTCTCAAAAATATTGGAACAATATCCTTATGGTATGGAGTTGATTGCAGAAACTAGGTTTTCCCTGGATACGAGTGTTCCACCCATGCATAAAGTGTTTGGTAACTAGGTTGAACTTATATATTAAAGAGATAGATTTCTGGTTTAACTTCTGAATGTGTAACCTAGGTAATCTGTCTATTTCTAAATAATAACAGTAATTTTTCTAGATGCACAGAACTTGTTGAATTTGCTAATTGCTGGAGAGAGTTGGGCAGAATTGATTATTCCTCTGTTCAGAGGTTTGAGTCTTTCTCCAATTATCTATCTTTTCCCTCTATGATATATAATTTGACAATCATATAATCCTATATTTGTTGGGCTATATGGTTATGGTCTGGCTTACCTGACTCTGTAAGTAGGTTGGATCAAGTTTTTTGACAACTGAACATGATTATTGAACAGTCCGGAATGGGATTGGGAAGAATTTGTTTAGTATATTATAAGTAGTCACGGCATGATTTGACCATAAACCATTGCCCATTAGATATTGTTGGGAAGCTTTACGTGTTGTTTGTGATAGAGTTATTGTTTAAGCTACAGTAGGATGAATGCTAAAATTAAAAAGTCCTGTAAAATTGTTTGAAGTTTTGAACCATCAAGCAGAGGCTAAGAACACAATTTAACTTGACAATTTTCCTGGATCCATATGAGCCAAGAGATGTGGATATGTAGGATTTTCCATAACCAAGAGGATAACCTGCAACTTTTATATGGGAAAGCTTACACTAATTGGAAAGAGATTTGCAACAGGAAGCACTGTATATATCTTAACGGCATGTTAAAACAGGATTTATTATTTTACCAAATGGAGTCGATCATATCCAGTCTAGATACGCCAAACACTATCCCAGAAAAAAATGATCAAGGAAAGGAGAGAAGGCACTGCTGAATAAGCAAGGAGGATAAGGATAGAAAGGATGAACATAGGAAAGGAGAAAAGGTTTGGGAGGAAGAAGTACGAGTGTTGAAGCGAGGAGGGTATCCTTATCGTATATGCAGTGATGATTGTATACATGAATAGATACATCATGCATCTCTGTTACATCCTAATATATCCTAAAATTTAACGGAGCAATTAATTTATTCGGCATGTATTGGGTTCATATGTGAGAGGTATTCACTATCGCATCAATAGGATTCACTTGATTTATCAACTCATTTTTATAGTCTGCTTTCTTTTTCACTAAATGCATAATGATTATGGCATAATGCAAGATTAAATATATCACTTCAAAATTCATTTTGTATTTAGCATTTGACTTTAATGTGTTTTATTGAGCTCTGTAGGGGTTCATTTTGCATGTTTTAGATGAACAAAAATATATATTGTAGGGTGCGTTTGTATTTGGGTGGCAGACACCCAGACAACACGTGTTCATGTCTCCCTGTCTCATTGTCATATCTATCCAACATTTGTTGCATTGGCATCCATATTGAGCATTATATTATAGGTACCTGAATCCATGCAACATCAGCACTGAACCTTGAAATCATAACAAGAAGAAACCACTGGATCCCCACTCTCCTTATTTGATAATAGCATCTTTCAAACAAAAAAAAGAAGGGGAAAAAAAGAAGAACATTATCGCCACACCTGACATATGCTGCTTTTTATGAACATTGTCTTGTCTGCTGCCATAGTTTAGGACCACATGTGAGACCAGGAGTAAGTAGATTATTTATTTTATCTTCTCTTTTGTTCCTTGCAGGTGGGAAGCAGAGAACCATTTGTCAGATTCTCCTTCCACTGGTTTGGAATTCATGGTTTGATGTCCAGTTTCAACTAACATTTCTCTCACAGTAGTTTGTCTTGCTTGCTTGAAGCCTCATGAAAATATTCTTGCAACTGAAACTGACTTTTAAATGGTGTTAATCTAATGCCAATTTAAGTTATTGTCATAGAGAATCTATGCCTAATTGTATTTGTTTTGTTTATCAGATTAATGATATAAAATGTTACAAAATTGGCTATTGTTATATACTTTCTCCATTGCCAGAATCAACTACGACCTGATTCACTTTTGCTGATATTTAGTCAGTAGGACCATCAAGTGTTCAATTATTGTTATGTTCATTTGACCTTATCCAAGAATTGTCTGACTGTCAAGGCTGAACCCGACTTCTCTTGTACTCTGCTCCAGAAACTATAGCTGTTTGAGAAAGTTCATTTCATTTCTAGGTGGTTTATTGGCGTCATCAACCAAAGATAGGTTTTTGAATGCCCCCAGCATAATTGAAGAAGCTCTTAACATGCGTCGAGGTTAATTATTTATCACATTCAGTTAATCCTAGGATATTTCGAGCTCAAAACTTGTCATACCAATGGTCAATGATACCCTTATTAATGTATATTAATGTACCACCATCATAACCACTCGCGCACACAATCGATAATTACTCCTTAACGGTGGCAGCAACCAAAGATAGGATTTTGAATGCCTCAGGCATAATTTGAAGAAAATTTTAAACACCTCAAGGTTAATTATTATGGCATTCAGTTAATCCTGGGATTTTTCGAGCTTACAACTCGTCGAGCCAAAATATCAGCGATACCCTTATTAATGTACCACCAACACCCCACACCAATCGACCCCACACACAAAAAAACAAAAAAGAAAGAAAGAAAGAGAGTCAAAGAAAAGTCAATGATAATTCATTTTTGCTGTTGACATGAATTTTAGGGACTTCCATGATAGCCTGCCAAAACTGGAAATTGTGACTGATGATTTAAGAAAATAGTGCTAAATAGAAAATTTGTATAAACCATGTTCTAGGTTTGGATTATATCGTAAATGGGGTCAGATTTGATTGTGAATTGAGTTGTGAATTCTGAGATCCTTCTTGTTCTTCTGAAATTATAAGAAATAATTTGACACAGAGAAACAAGGTTTAAAATCTGAGTCTTCCCGTTAGGAGTTCCATTTTCTGAAGTTTAGATGGTTTTGTTTTGGAGTTTCAGATTTTACGTTTATGAAAACAGTAAAAGATAAAATGGGCGGATATGCAGTTTGATTCTTCTATTTGATGAGTGAACTGAGTGGTTTAGATTGAGGTTTAGAATTAATGTGTTGATTTGGCTCTTTGGCTTTATTCGTGCCTTAAGACTTGAATACAAATGTCTATAGCAAATGTATTTCCTTTCCCCTACCTCTGGACTGGAGTTTTTTCGTTGTGTTGCATCAACTTAAACTGTATAACCAAAAGATGGTTTTTATGTGCACCAACTGGCCTTTTAGGATTGTGGCAACTTCTGTTACTGTATGTAGTTTCTTTTTGTTGGTCAAGAATTGTCAAAAATCTCTAAGATTGATGATAAATTGACAGCCAGTATGTTACATTTCTTTCTTTCCCAACATCTTTTTCTTCTTCTTCTTTTTCTGTGGTCTTAACTAAGGGTTTTGTAGATTTTGCTTTTTATTATGGTGTTTTTTGTATTTCGACATCATAAACACATTAATGCCGCCAGGCACAAACACATCAATCTCACGTTTTGGTTTCCGTTTGGGAAAAATTAGGATCATGATTTATTCAAATATCGGGGAAAGGGCATTAAGATCCCCTCAACCCTCAAATCTCAGTATTCATATTTGGTGTTTGAACTTGGGTCTTAGGGAGGGAGGGAGGGATTGCGAGTTATTCAAATCTCAACAAGCAAGGAACGAATTAGGATTTATTCAAATCCCACAATTTTATTTTCATTTGGGTTTTAACTAGGTTTTCTTTTTCTTTTTTGGGAGGAATTAGAATCTATTCAAATCTTACCATTTTGTTTTTGTTGGGCATCTAACTCAAGAGTTTTGTAGCTTTTGCATTTTTATTCGGTTTTCCTATGGTGTTTTTGTATTTTTGACATCATAAACACATTAATCCCCTAAACCAAGTTTCAGTCCTGTTTCAGATCAGCATTGGCCAAAAAACGATTTGGAATGGTTGATATGGATTCTCTCTGCCAAATTTTAGAATGTTGGTTAAAAAAAAAAGGAATGGGTTTTCTGCATATATACCCTTGTATTGTTCAACATTTACACGTTTTTTCCCTCGGCATATTTCTCAATGTTCCCTTCTGTTTCAAAGATGATTAGCAAAAATTTGCTTCAGTCAATTCCCTGACAAGTGATTACAGAATCAAACCTTTTTAGGAACTAACGGACAAACGAATGAGTTATTGAATTAAAAGACAAAATTACCCTCTGTTTACTCAGCTTCAAATCCCATGTTGTTCGAACCCATGTACTACCTATCAGGTTCCATCAATCAGATCACTAAAATCCCAAGATATTCTGCATTCTCTCTATCTTGTGTTCTCTTTAACTTCACTTTCTCCTACCTCCCCCTATTTTCCCACTCATTTCTCTTTCTTCTTTTTGGAATTGTTTTTCATGGAAAGAAGTCAAGCCAGAATATCCTTTTAAGTTTTAAACCATAGTGTTATGTTTTCTGGGTTTCAAATTAACTTTAGCATTCAAATTTTGTTGTAAAGATCCCTATTGCTGTTGATTTTTTCTTCTGGAAACTTAATTGCTGTTGATAATTAGCGGCAATTATGACTGTCCTTCAGACATTTTCATGAGCGTAGTTCATGAGCGGGACTATGTTTGAAATTTGGAATTTTCTAAAAGATGTTGCTCTTCTTCTTCTTCTTCTTCTTCTTAATACCTTATAGTCACGGGCACATTACATTAAAGTGCAAAGATGAACATCTAAAGTACCATAAGATTTTCTCAAGTGTAATGGTTGTCATCTCATGTGTCGTGCATACTGGAATTCAAGTTTTAACTAATCCTTTTTTGGAATTTTATTTTATCTTGTTCAGCTCCAACTACAACCTTTGTAAACTCCGGAAAAAGATTCACTGAATCATAAAATGTACCCTCCAGATTCAAAAGAAGGGAAAGGGAAGTCTGGTTTTCAATGATGGTGATAGAATGTATTGAAGAAAAAACCTCATGAATGAATAGAATACTGCAATGAGAAACTAGGAAATGCAAATTATCCTTAACGGAGAAGCTGCAGTGGGTGTTGAGGCTAGAATTAATTCTATAGGAGAAGAATGGTTTTCTTTTCTGTTCCTCCTTTTTTGCTAATTTCAATTAGTTGCTCAATATTAGAAGAGTATATTGTTGAGCTCCAACAACAACCTTTGAAAACTCTGGATAAAGATTCACTGTATCATAAAACATAGCCACCAGATTCAAAAGAAGGGAAAGGGAAGTCAGTGGTTTTCAATGACAGTGATAATTTGTATTGAAGAAGAAACCATATGAATGAAGAGCCTACTGCAATGAGAAGACTAGGATATGCAAATGATCCCTTAGCGGAGAAGCAGCAATGGGTGTTTAGGCTAGAATTCTATAGGAGAAGAATGGTATTCTTGTCTGTTCCTCTTTTTTGCTAATTTCAATTAGTTGCTCAATATTAGAAGAGCATATTTGGAGAAACGGGTTAGAAGTATGAGGGCATATATGAGAATATGTACGAGGAAAGGTGATGGAATTTTACAAAAACACGAGAACATATATGTTAAAAACCCATAGAAAAAAATGTGCTATTAGTTACCAGCCGGAATATGCCCAAAGAGCAATCACATATTTCAAAAAGGTTCCATCCCAACTTATTTGATTTGTTATGTAAATCAATCTATTAAGCTGACAATGTTGCCATGATAAGTTACCCTGGACATCTTTTCTCGTTAACACTAGAATTAAGATAGTTGAAAAGTGAATATCTGGAGGATTTAATATTTTCTTACAAATTTAGAGAACCTAACAAACCACTAGCTGCATTTTGAACATTAACAGAAATTTCGAGAACAAACAGATGGTTCATCCTAAGTTACAGAGACCCTCTGGTCTTATGTTTTCAAATTTTAAACCCCAATTTCTTGCCTTTAATGAGGAACTATGCAAAGCTTAAAGCAAATACTCTTACAAGCGAATATGGATCTTCCGACAAAATTTTTTTGTCCAAAGTCCAAACTGAGGCCGTGGGAAAAGGCCAAGGTGATTTTGTTTCGTTGGTTGTATTTTACATATGGTTTCCGCTTTGTTTTGCCTGTGAATGTTGGAGGGTAGGATCCATCGGGTTGCAGGATCCACAGTTTAAATTGTTGACTGGGAGAAGATCCACGTTGGTACTGATCCACAGAGCCCTGATCTGCATGTTAAGGGCCTTGCATATCCAGGTAATGAGTCGGTAAGAATTTCGCTCCTCAGAGTCTTATGAGGGAATTTTTGATGAGGTGACATGTGAATCGACATTTATTTTACTGCATCTGTTAATGGCTCTGATTTTGTAGAGCAAGCCTGTGTCACCTGGAAATTAGCAGATGAATTGTTGCTACTTTTGCTTCTTCTGGTCTCTCCCATCTTGTTTATTTTTGTTCACTGGAAATTATGGCAGCTGCATTGACAAAATAAACTGAGCAACAAGTGTGTGGTTGATCTTTCGCCATCTCAGATGAAGTCAAGCTCATTTTATTGCGCGCGCCAAATGTATAGAGTTGATCTGTGTTCAGCTGTTTTTGTGACATAAAGCGTGTTAAGCTGGCCCTTGGTGTTCTGGATTTTTGTACCTCTTGACCCCTGGGGGATTATAATTCTGTTGCATTTCATTGTTCATAGAAGTTGGTTCTGAAAGTAGTCAGACTAGTTTTGATTTGTGCCGCATTTTGTCACATGCCAAGGGAATGAGTCGGGTCCTTTGTTTTGTTTGGTTTGCTGCAGGTACGTACCTTTTGTTGCTTTTGGTTTGAATAAAAAACTGAATGAGGTTACTTGTTGACGATGTGTTTACGCTATCATATTGTGTTAGGTCAATTTTTCAAAAAGAAAAAAAAAAAAATCTATTATTTAAAAATAATTTAAAAATTAGACCCCTTTCAAAAATATTTTCAAGAATGGACCTTTGACGGGTCGTGTTAGCGTTGGCTGCCAGTATGATGTTGGCGGAGAGTGTTTTTAGTTCGATTAGGATTGGTAACTCTCGTTGACAGATATATATGTTTTTTGAAGTTTTTTGGCTCGGCTGTGGTTGCCAATCCTGACCAAATTTTCCTTTAAATTTCAAGTGAACAGCGTTCACTTGCTTGACCTCATGATGACTTGGAATAACACTTGCTTGACCTCATGATGACTTGGCTTATTCCGGTCAAATCCCCCCCCCCCCCCTCTCTTTTTTTTTTTTCATGTTCATACTGTACATGTAAGATCATCACGTTCATTCATGCACGTATGCTGATTGGAGCCAAATGAACTAAGACTTGGGCGTCTTGCTTGATCGGGTTGCCAACCCCGGTCAAGCCCAAATTGCAAAAAAGAAAAAAAAATTCGATCGGGTTTGGCAACCCCGGTCGACCAAGCACCAATAGTAAAATATTGGTTCGTTCTGGGTTGGCACCCTTGGGCGAACCAATAATCGTTCCCCGATAGCGTCACGCTGGCGGTCAGCGCCGAAGTGTCTTGTCAATGGTTTATTTTTGAAAATATTTTTAGGAGAGGTCTAATTTTGAACTTATTTAAGGAAAAGGATTTTTTTTTTTTTTTTTTTTTTAAAGAAAAATTGCCCATTGTGTTATGAGTAATTTAGAAACTGAAGTAGATAAACACATGTTTGTTGACGCGCTACAGAATGCTTGCATTTGTTGCTTTGATGCAACATCCGGCTTGTTTTAGTTATAGCGGCCTCAAAAAAAGAGAACCAATTCTCGAAGATGCCGGGACAGTTACTCTGATCAACAAATTGAAGACGTTTTATTTTATTTTACCAGCTCTTAATGGTTGAACGAAAAGAGGTGGCAGTTAGTTACTCTCACTAATCTGCAAGGGCTCTACCAGAAGTCTCAGCTCCTGTAAACGTATATCCCCTTCCCTCAGATTTCACCAGCTTTGGAAAACTTGAAAGCGCAAACGAGGCCTGGAGGACATCAGAAGCTGCACCAAAAGGAAAACACAAGATACTCGCTTTGGTTGGGTAACTGAATTTCATGATTTCATGCCCCAAGCATCCGGCGAAGGTCACAGGAATTTGAAAACGTGAGCTCTGCTGGGGTTCGTGTAGCCAAAGGCTGTCAACACAAGGTCCCCGGAGCTCTAATCCTTTGTCTGCTTGAAGCTGTGCACGGCTCTGCAACAATGTCATTATTAAAACACAGCGAATTGAATCCAGTTCTAACAAGAGACCATTGAAGTGCTGCTCCCGATATTTCTCAGTTATCCAGTCACGCTACCGAGACAGATCTCAAGCACCCGTGCACATGATTCATATTTCCAGACCCTGAAACTTCAAGAAATTCTGGGACTGAAAGGGATTGAGACTCGGAATTAGGATTTGCTTTCACAACAGCTTCATTAAAATACTATATTGGCTTTTCACTTGGTGTGATTACCTAACATGAACCTCACATCCCTGCCATATGTGTAATGCAACTCTGAGGTTACCTCAAAATCTAGTAAGCCGTTAATCCTGAGTTAACCTCAAAACTGTCTACTGACACAGATGATTTATACGCAGATATATTTCGGATAATTATATTTTGATGAGTACAGCTTTAAATTAACTGTGACTGCTCACCCCTAGAAAGAATAAAAAAACTGGCAGGGTCAGATCATGCTCATGTAATCTAATTACAGTAACCCAAACCTTAAATTTCAACCGGACAGTCAACCCCAGCACAAGTAGAAGTAAAGCATTTTGCTTCAGAAGAGCAGTGTATAAATATAACGAGCCAACAAACTGTGAGGTACACACTAGCATGCAAACTTGAATATTCAATCTCCCACAGAAAAGTGTTGTTCAACATAGCTAACCTCAGTGACTATGAAGTGGCTCTTATCAAGTACATAAAACAGGTAAGATGGCTTATTTCCTAAGAACATTGTGGCTGCAAAACTTCAAGAAACTCTTCACAGCAAATATAGCTCTGATTAAAAAAAAAATTTATGGAAAGCAAATCAACTACAAGGCGGCAAATAGTCCTATAGAGGCTATGTTGACTCTCATTTCTCCAATACAAGAAGCTTTGCAGCTTGAGGTGGTTTTGGAAAAGCAAACATAGAATGGAATAAAGTGTTAGACGGTTCATTCACTTCGCCTGAGGATGAGAGGCGATAAAGTCGACAGCGAGATTGATGGAGCTGATCTTTTCCGCTTCATTATCAGGAATCTCAAATCCAATTTCTTCTTCCAAGGCCATGACAATCTCTACAGTGTCCAAACTATCGAGACCAAGGTCATTTTGGAAATGAGCATTTGGTGTGACCTGCACTCAGCCACCATATGACAATTAGAGCATTACACAAGTATGTTAAAATAGGGCTATAAACTTTTACGAGACAGTATTGGTACTCAAACCATGCAGTAAATTATCTAGATAATGTGTTGGAATGTCCTCATAACATTGGTATAATATTCTTGATGCTCATGTTCTACAGTGTAACTATTAACAGAAGCTTCACCAAGTGGCAATGCATAGAAGGTTTAAGGAGGCAATAATTGATAATGGATTCGGACTTCTCTTTTCAACCTTGGGCTTGTCTGTGAATCAGACATGAAACCCATTCCGTATGGAAATTCAATAAGCTTAAAATTGCGTATTCATACCTGTAGGGCCAACTGGCCTACTTCATGTGGATAACTGTTAATAATGTCTCTTGTCCATAGTTTCCTTGATCGGGAATTAGGGCATGAAAACTTAGGTTTAGTGTCAAGTTGATAACCAGTTGCAAAATTTTCATCAAATCTTCCATGAACCCTTCTTAGCATAGTTGAACTCCATAACTAACCCCATTCTGATGTGAAAAGGATGACAATGATGGTATCTACTATTAGATGATAGTATATGCTATTAGGAACTTACACATAGAATCATCAAATCAGTTTAAGTTTCATTTATGACAATTTAGATACTTGAGACCAAATACAAGGTCAATGAAAGACGAAAAGGCACCATTTAATGAAGCAACCAATAGCAAAAGAAACACATTGATGATTTTAAGGAGTAAACATCATCTAGCACGATTTGCATTATCAAGAAAAATTACGCAGCAAACCCCCTTGTTTTATTGAAATATGCAGAAAACCGCATCTTCTATAGAATTGAGCAGAAAACACTCCTCTACTATCTAAGATACAAGGGGTTTATGCCAAATCTTTACTGCCAAATCTTCAAATAGTATGAGGGTATTTTCTACTGAATCCAAAAAAAAAAACAAAGGGGTTTTCTACTGATTTCAATAGAATAGAGAGGATGCAGCAAAATTCGGACAGTGTGCGGCAAGCTGACGACACGTGCACACATGGTTGTTTTTTTTTGCGCGCGCGCGCGTGTGCTGGGGGGATGCAATTTACCCTCAGCAATATTTGCAATTGGAAGTCAAAATTGAGTCGTCAAACAAGTTCCATGCAATTTCAGTTCGTTGAACTTCAATCAGTGTAAGCAGGTTTGCTGTTATTATGTTCATCCCATTGTACCCTATCTTATCAAAGGAAATCATAAGTATGGCATATTCTAATAGCTATCCTAAATTATTTATTATGAAATGTTTCAAGCAACATTACAATGAAATTCAGTCCTGGTAAAGAAAAGGTTCAGGGGAAAGCCTCAGCATCATGAACAATCATCATATGCAGGTGTTACTCTTTAACAAGAGATTGGCTCTTGACAGAGCTGAATGAAGAAGAGAGATTCAAGCAGCATACCCTAAGATGTGGGATAAAGGCTTAATTGTTGTTGTTCCTATTTAGTTGGTAGTCTTCTCATTAATATTTTTATTAGATCTTCATTTGCTAATGAAAAACAATTGGTATGACCTACCATCCCTATTTTAAATATCGGCCGAGTTGGCCGAGATATCAGCCGATATCTCTTTTTTTTGTCAGTTGCGATACGAGATGGGAAAATCCTTCGCCATATCGTTTGCAGGAAAAAGAAGCCGATATTTGAAATATCAGCTGATAAATCGCCCGATATCGGGCAATAAATCGCCTGAAATATTGCCTGATATGAAATAACTTATTTATTGCACAACTCCGTGCAAATGTACATTGTTTTTTACTGTCTTTGCGTGCATATTACATCATTTTTATTAGATAGATGATATCTATGATACTAAACTAATTTTTAATTATCAATATTTTATTATATATAGTGTTTGATATGAACACCAGATATGCGCGCGTATCCCTGATATCTCTCCCGATATCAGATACGAAAAAACCCCATCCGATACGATCCCAATATTCGATATTTAAAACCTTGCCTACCATGACTTGCCACGTCAAAATTTCTCTCCTTTTACATGTTTCAGCATCAAAATAAAGCGCCACTCTAGTTACACCCAGGAAAAACATAACAATATAGCTTTAAGGTGGGTCTTTTATTACTCATTCTAGTTAACGGCTACTTTTTCTACCAAATATAATGTCCAAATTAGTTGGTCATGCAACCTAACGTCTTCCTTGTCCCTGACTCTTTCAACTCAATCAAAAGGATGGGGATTCTGTTGATATCTGTCATGCATGTCCTGACCAACTTCATTATCCATCCACCGCGTTATGTTCAATTAAAGAAACTTTATGCTCTAGCATACCCAATTAAAACTGTCATTTATATCTTTACCACACATCTCTTGAAATAAGATGCTATTTGGAGTGTAGGGTCCTCCCTAACTGTCAATATCAAAAGAGTACTTCTCCAAATACTAGGCTAAGGCACAACTCAAAAAGTATCTCGAGTTTACTCAAAATGCATGAGGAAGCGCTAAAATAACCCGCAGGCATCACTATTTACAGGGCATCAAGAATTTCTACACCCACATAAATGTTATTCAAGTATATATGATTTCAATAATACATTAATAATTCTTTCGAATTTGATCTCCAAACCTTGCCTATAGTTCAAACTTAATGTTGTATCTGATTCTCACCTCTCCATTTAACTTTATCACAGTTAGATAGCATTACATGAATGGTGCTCCCGTTTGTTAGCAATTGCAACATTTACATAAGGTGAATATGCCTTCTAATTGACTTTGGCATAAAAAATGCCTTCCAATCGACCTTAGCAATAGCACACAACATAGCCAATGACAAACTCCCTTGTCGCTGCTTAAACAGTTCAAAATCATGCTAATGCTTATTGATTCAGGTCATCAAACATCTTCAACTAACCATTTATAGACCTTTATGCCTAATGCTAAGTCTTACAATATCTTATCCATTCTACAAGCTTTTGAAATACAAATACAACGAAGTTATTCACTTTTCCTCATATAAATTCTTTCCATCATTTTTTTTACAAAGAATATAGCCTCCAAGCTTATGCTTCGACAAATAAACTCGATTTGGTCATTGCATATCATTGTCTTCCTCCAAATCACTTTATATCAGTCTATCAGTTCCTCCTAACAATCTGTTTTGCCGCTTGAAAATATTTCAATTTTCTTTTAGTTGGTTTCTCCACTATTGATGGAAGTAGATAATAGTATTGCAATTTGCTATTTGTTTTGATGTAAAGCTGTAAGATGAAAGTCCTATTCTCAGTTTTAACTGATAAGAGAACGAAAAAAATCCAGAAGATAATAGTTGGCTTAATTTTAGTGACTCATTTGTAACCTACTTATACATTCAAAATCTGGAAGTTCCTTATAAGTTTCCTATATACAAACAAATAATCTGCAAATACAAAATGCCAAACAGCAAGACTGCTTACAAATAGACAACAATTTCTACTTGACATTTTTATTTACCTTTTCTTGAGCAGGAACAAATGTGCCCTATGGGACCTCTTTTATTTTGTAGAGAGTGAAAAGTAGTGGAAAGAAGCAGCAGCAAGTGGCCTCACTCTCTGCTCCTCTCCCCCGCTTGTTAAAGTCCGTTTCACAAGGCAAAAGTGTTTTGAAGTGAAGAGAGGGAGGGAAACTAAATTTTTAACTTGCCTTGGGCAGGAAAACAGTGGTTGCCTTGCCAAAAAGTTGTTCATAATCCTACAACAGGAATGGCTGGGAAGTCTTTATATGGATTTGAGGAAAGATGTCATGCCTAAGAGGTAAAACTCCTGTAACAAAATTATTTGAGTTGTGCCTCCCCTCCCTTCGAGAGGGCTGCTAACCACCAATGATACAGGAATAAGAAAATAAGCAAACAAAAGGTTAAATAAGAAGAAAGGAATGAGAAGAAC
This sequence comes from Agave tequilana, assembly GCA_038442645.1. Lineage (NCBI taxonomy): Eukaryota > Viridiplantae > Streptophyta > Magnoliopsida > Asparagales > Asparagaceae > Agave > Agave tequilana. Next base: position 245,804 of record JAVJIF010031626.1, on the reverse strand, counting down.
AAGAAAGGAAATGAGATGGGAATGGTCTAAATGCCAAGGGTTCTGCCTAGGCATTTAGGGTCCACATGCTTTGAAGTTTGAACTGCCTGACCACCTTAAAAGAACTGATTATATAGAACTTGGTCTTTTATTTCAGATTATTTTATATCAGAGGTAGTTTATTGGAACACTACATTTCACCCCACTTTTGCTCATTGGCTTGGTTTAGCTGACTGGTTACTCTAGGTTTATAAAGGACCACATTAAAATCAGTCTGTCTGCAACAGGTTTAAACCGCTGCTCTAATGATGTTCTATAATGGTCATGTAAGAGCCAATGGAAGCTCTATCCTAGCATGCTTACAAGTAACTGTTGTTATTAATCAGTATCTGAGTGGCAATGATTCTAGAATCATAAAGACGGCTATATAATAAGACTTTGTTTCATACCATAGAAGTCGAAGACTTGAAGAACAAAAGAATCATGAAGACTTGAAGAGCTGATGATACTAAGATCATGTTCTAGAAAAAAGAGTTCGTAGATTGCAAGTTATGAGAAAGGTTATGCACTCAGAAATTCTTAGAAAAAATGACCAACTCTATTTGGACCCTAGAAGTAGCCTTAAACGAACACAAGGGTTCCTCCTATATGATAAATGTGCTAGCAAAAATGACCAAATAAATATTGTTTTATAAATCAATTAATAGGTCAAAAGAACACTTAGCTGGATGAAACCTATTTCTCGGCCAATAAAGAACCCTCAAGGCCTCGTTTGAAAACAAGGTTTAGTTTCCCAAACCTCAGTTTGGGAGAGTTTGGGGCTCAAAACAAGGTTATTGAAACTGGGCCTTGTTTGGGAACCAACATGGAGTTGGGGAAATTGGGGTTTGTGAAACTCCAATTTCAGTGGAGTTTGTGAAACTGGGGTTTGTATGATTACAAACCTCAGTTTCATTTTAACTTAAACAAAGCCTCAGCTTTAGAAACTCTGTTATCAACTAGGCCCAAAAGTTGTTTCATTTTAACTTAAACAAAGCCTCAGCTTTAGAAACTCTGTTATCAACTAGGCCCAAAAGTTATACTTTCAGTGGAGTCTGTGAAACTGGGGTTTGTATGATTACAAACCTCAGTTTCATTTTAACTTAAACGAAACCTCAGCTTCAGAAACTCTGTTATCAACTAGGCCCAAAAGTTAAAGGCATATTGGTCTGACAACAAAATCGATTGGCTAGCCATTGCATTGAAATGAAGTATATGTCTGTAATGTAATAACTAGCCAACAACTAATCCTTGGGAGCCAGTTTAGAAATTTGGCTGCCAACCCAACACCTAGTTTGCAAGAATAGGCCCAGAATATGGTGAGTTCTGACTCAACAAACTCTCGCACTACACTAAGCCTACAATTAGAAAGTGTTTACAAATCAATTGCCCTATGTAGGGGATAAATCTCTCGGGAAAATTTATCTACACTCAATTTTTGTGTGTGTGTGTGTGGGCGCGTGTGTGTGTGTGTTGGGGAGGGGGGTAACAAACACCAAAAATTTACGTGAAAAACCCGCAAAGAACAAAAGAGAGTGAGAGAGAGATACTCCACTAAATCGAAGGGGTTACAAGGAGTACTTAGCCCTCTGTTACGGTTCATTCTCTAGGTCACCCTCTGTTTGATAGAGGTCCAAGTGTATAAATACTCTACATGTCGTAACCAAAGGTGCGGATATTACGAATCTCCATAACAGCAAGATTTACACGTTGAGATTTCTTCACAACTACTCGAATTATGCTATTGATTATTGAGAGTGATTTTTCCTGTCATTTCTAATCGTCTGCACTGGAGCAGGGGCTATTGCAACGTTCAAAATGTGAGATGATCTGGCGGCGTAACCGACTCCGAGAATTAAGATAGTCTTACTTGTAGAATTAAAGTGAAAATCAATGAGGTCGGTTGTTGTATATGTCTTGCTCGAGCGGGAGTTCTTGGAGTGCTGGTGTCCTCGAAAGGAGTTGCCTCGAGAACGACTGAGTGGTGTTCAGGAAGGTGATCTACTGGCATATCCTTGTCATCTGTTTCGGGTGTTCTTGATAAGATGGGACACGTGTCGTGATTCTGGTGCAGATCAAAATCCGACCACTACAGATACCCCCTCTGCCTCCTCCTCCGAGTTTTAGATAGAGAAGGAGGGGAGCAGACTGATCTCTCCTTTGATTAGAGAAGTCGTGGCGTCCTTTGTACTTTGAAGGAGAGCAGTTAGATGAATTTCCGTACCTTAGCTTTTTTGGAAGTTGAAGTGGGTGAGGACAGTTTGAAAAATTAATGATTGAGATCCTAGCGTCATGATGAATGGGATCGTGTGACAGAGGTGGATCATATCTGGCTGATTTAACATCTGTAAAATCTGAGATACGAACTGACTCTTTGGGAGCGGTTGAGAATTTTGAATAGGAGACGATATGGTTTCCCCATATATAAATAGGATGGACCCTGGAAGAAGTACGCCCATCTTCTCAAGAGTTCCTTGCCCCCAAACTTCTTGTTCTGATAGATAGCGATGTTGTTTTCTTCTTCGTTCGATGGAGGAAAGAGAGGGAGAGGACGAAGATAGTGGAGGTAACTGATGCAATACATCAGTCTTCGCGATGATCTATCGCTAAACATCAGTTTTCGCGACAAGATCCTGTTGCCAGGAAAGATTGGGAGGGCTCATGCTTTGACTTGATTTGCTCATCCAATGTCCGATCGGGCCACATCAAGTTCTTAACTTGGTGCTCTGAGTTTTCTCTCCTAGTGGTGGATGAGGCAGAAATGGGGGTTGTCCTGGGCAGTAACAGAGGTGGACTTGATTCTATCGTTGTCTTTCACGTCTTGCAGTCTTCACTCATGATTGGCTCATGTCGCTCTTGTCCTGGGAGACTCTTTTTTTAAGGTGAGACGCGGGAAGGAAGCATGGGGATGCCGTGGGAAGCCACTGGTGAAGCATTCTTCGGGAGCTCTGACCTCTTGCTCAGAATGGAGGGTCAGTGATGTGATGTCATCACTGTATAGTACATCCTGGAGGAGCCTGCCTGGCTTCCTTGGAGGGGTGTTCTAGTCGGAGAACGAGCATGAAAAAATTAACGATACTTCTCTATCTTTTGAGTTGTTCTACCGAATCGGCCGCTCAAGATCTTTGGTCTTCAGCCGGATCCGGTGAAAAAATTGGATCACTTATAGCTTTGTTGAGAATGATTCTGATCTACTTCAGGGCCTATTAGAAGTAGAAGGCGCTATGGCGGGATCCTCATAGATAGAACAAGATTGCAATCAGTTTGGTAATAATCGAGTGACATTACTTCTTCGGTCCGAACCAAGGAATCCGTTAGATATGATGCAAAATGAATCTTTTGCTGTCGTTGATTAGAGATTTTTTTTATGAAAAATACGAATCGAAGTTTGAAGAAGGGAAAGGGGCCCTTGACCCACAACAGATTGATGAAAATTTATTCAATCACATAGTTTGGGCTCCTAGAATATGGCACCATTTTGGCAATCTATTTGATTGTATCAAAAGGCTCAGGAAATTGAGATTCCCCCATTGGGTCGGGTCATTTCGGGGCAAACGGATCATTTATCATAAAAAGATGAGCTTCAAGAGAATGATTCGGAGTTCTTGCAGAGTGGAACCATGCAGTACCAGACACGAGATAGATCTTCCAAAGAACAAAGCCTTCTTCGAATAAGCCAATTCATTTGGGACCCTGCGGATCCATTCTTTTTCCTATTCAAAGATCAGCCCTTTGTCTCTGTGTTTTCACGTCAAGAATTCTTTGCAGATGAAGAGATGTCAAAGGGGCTTATTACTTCCTAAACAAATCCTCCTACATCTATATATAAATGCTGGTTCACCAAGAATGCGCAAGAAAAGCACTTCGAATTGTTGATTCATTGCCAGAGATGGCTTAGAACCAATAGTTCATTATCTAATGGATCCTTCCATTCTAATACTCCATCCGAGAGTAATCGGTATTTATCAAATCTCTTCCTATCTTACAGTACGCTATTGGATCAAATGACAAAGACATTGTTGAGAAAGATATGCCTTTTCCCGGATGAAATGAAACATTTGATTCATGTAACAGGAGAAAGATTTCTCATTCCTTAGTCGTAAAGATATGTGGCCATGAAAAAGAGATTAAGTGGAATAGAATTTGCCGGGTGGTAAAGTTGTGGAAACACTTGTTTATTTCATATTTTGGACCTTAGCTCCATGGAATAATATACTACTGCTGAAGCATGGAAGAATTGAAATCTTAGAGTAAAACACTATGTATGGATGATATGAACTGCTTAAAAAAGAATTCTTGAACGCAAGGGTTCGCTGTTCTTCGCGACCATCAAAGGCTTGTAATCTTCTCAGCGTGAGGTGTAAATAATTCTTATTGTACTCCCTCAAAGTTTTAATAAAGTTTCTTCCCGCTTCTTCCGTGGACGTACACACGATCTGTTTGATTGGTGGAACCACGTTATATTATTTGTTGAGGTTTCTATCTACTTTGGAATATCTTTTTCTTCTCTTCTTCAAATTGCCTTAGTAGATTTTGTGATTCATTTTGCTGCGCCGCCCTAGTTGATCCGGTCGTGGGAGTGTCCTTTCCTGAAATCACAACAATTGGTAGCAGAGCATACAGATTATTTCCCAACAATTGGTATCAGAGCAAGGTCAACTTGAAGATGTCTGCGATCAAGTTCGATATTCAGAAGTTTGATGATGTCATCAATTTCAGCAGATAACAGATTTGGATGAACGTCATCCTTACCCAGAGCGGGTTGAAGAAAGTACTAGTCGGAAGGGAGAAAAAATCTCGAGACATGAAGGAAGAAACTTGACTTGAATGAGAAAACCTTGATGGCTATTCAGCTTTGCGTGATGAACGAAGTGTTGGGTGAGTTTTATACGGAGAAAACAACATCCTTATTGTAGGAGCGACTTTAAGACCACTATTTGAAGAAGTCGTTGGCGAATCGGTTGATTCTGAAGCAACGTCTCTTCCTTCTCCGCATGCATGAAGGTACACCTATCAAGTCTCACATTGCAAAATTTTTTCTCTATTATCAATGATTTAGATAAGATAGAAGATGAGAATCAAGTACTTCTATTACGGTGTCCTTTACTTTCTTCATATAAGAGCTTTAGGGAAGCTATCATTTATGGAGGCAAGTCAACAATCAAAGTCAATGAGATTAAAGAGTATCTACTCAACAAGGACAAAACTGACTCCCAGTTAACGGGTGAGTCTCATCATGATGATTCCGGACAAGTTCATTAACCAAGGGAGAGGAGTAATAATGGAAGTTCCATGGGTAATTCAAAACACAAGAATTTGACGTACAACTATTGTCACAAGAAGGGGCAAATTAAATCTGAGTGTTGGCTTTAAAAAAGAAATAACCAGATGCTAATGTCATTGAACTGGTTGGAGGAGATGAAGAACAGTACGATGTTCTATCTTTACAGACAGATCAGTTGGTAACAAACAAAGATGGGTCATAGATTCTGGATGTTCACAGCATATCAATTCCAATAGGAAGATATTCTTTTCACACACTTCAGTTCAAGGGGGAGAAGTCTTCATGGGAAATTCTACTACAAGCAAGGTGATTAGTGAAGGAACAATCCAATTTCGGTCTTATGATGGATGCATCACCGCTCTTCAAGGCGTTCATCATGTTCCTGAATTAAGATACAATCTCATCTCTCTTGGAGTCTTACAAGGGAAAATGTTTTATTTCAGTTCGAAAGGTGATCTTATGAAAGTTTTCAAAAAGGCTTATGTGATATTTCAAGCCGAACGTGTCGGCAATGTGTATATGTTGCAAAATTCAGAAGTTACAGTTGGTGGATTGCAATTATCCTCAGCTTCAGAAGCGGTGGTTGTGGAACAATCAGAGACTACGATGGATTCGAGCTCGGATGTTCAGTTGTACCCCGAAGAGAGATTGGGACTAGGCGCGCAACAAAGCAGCCCAGATCGTTACTCCTATGATGGAGCAAACTCTCATAAATCCTGTATGGATCAAGGAGATCGTTGGGTGATAAAATTCAGGTTGGGCCTGAACTTATTCGACCTAATCAAGTTGTTAAACCCATGAGGGGGTTATGGAGAAGAGAGAGTGAGATGGAGATGAAGTCAAGTTTGTTCAATTGTGCGTGGATGCGAGCACATAGAGCATGATAGCTATTCTCAGATTTGGACATATTCAAGTTAAGGGGGGAGGTTGTTAGGATTATGACATAAATACGTCGTGAAGGTCGACTAATATCAGATCTGGCAGTTTCCTTTTCTGAATCTGTCTTGAGTCCGAGTTGGATTCAAATTTCCTTATACTGATTGATAGAGTTTGTTCAGGACTAGGAGAGTTCTATGGCTTATAAATAACTCCTTAGGGTGGCCTTCAATGTATTCGAAGAAAATCCAATGAATTTATAAATTCTAAGGGTGTAATTCATTTAGGTGAGAGATTTGTGAGAGAAACAAGGGTTCGCTATTCTTGGCGACCATCAATGGCTTGTAATCTTCTCAGCGTAAAGTGTAAGTAATTCTTATTGTACTCCCTAAAGTTTTAATAAAGTTTCTTCCCCCTTCTCCTGTGAAGGTACACACGATCTGTTTGATCGGTAGAACTACATTATATTGTTTGTTGGTTTTCTATCTACTTTAGAATATCTTCTTCCTCTCTTCTTCAGTTGTCTTAGTAGATCTTGTGGTTCGTTTCCGCTGCGCCACCCCAGTCAATCCGGTCGTGGGGACGTCCTCCCCTAAAATCACAACAATTATTATCAGAGCATATAGATTATTTCCCAACAATATGCATGTATGAAGACTAAATTTCATGAATGATAATTGGGAAAGAAATGCAATATATATTTACATACTTTCTTAATACTTTATCCCAATTTCTATTATTATATTATTATTGTGTCGTGTTATTGCATAGTGAACAATTAAGTTGAACAAATTCTTGATTTTAACATCAAACTGTATTGGTAGCCATCTAAAAGTTACATTAAGTTGGTATTATTGCATTTTTCCAAGGTCATTGATCCTATAGTTGTCCTCAATAGCATTTTCAACAGTTACAAAAGATTGTCAATGTCGCAATTCTTAAGAACTGGAATTGGATTCTGACTACAATACCTAGAAAACTAGAGACTATACAATTCTTATGAACTGAGAATTCGATTGTAACTCCAATACTTAGAAAACTACACAATAGTCTGGATACAGTAACACAGACAATATATTACTGATACATGCCAGTAATAAAACACAAGTACTCAAAGGAAGTAATTGTCACTGTTTAGTTTTGCAGCTGAATCCAAAATCGTACTGATTCACCAAAATGATTTCCCTCAATAAAGGAAGATCACTTGCAGAGAGCTGAAAAAACATATCTTATTGAATATCAAACGATATTGAAAGCAAACAGAAATTAGTCGGTAACAGCAAAAACAATCAAACATTCATCAAGTTTTCAACCTGGACATCCCAGAACAATTGAATCTCAGACGACTCTATTATTTATTTTTGAACCAAATGCTTAACGCTCGAGACTACGAATCACTTCACCAGACATAGAACTCTAAAAATATACAACAGATTATCAGTAATAATGTATATACCTTAAGATCTTGGCCGTTCCTAAATTTAAGCATTTCTTTTTAAAACATCCAATACCAACATTGGACAAAAGATATGAATCTAACAAGTCGTACACACATATATTTATAAGGGTACTTGCATATGGGTTCTGCCAGAATAAACAAGCTGCAGGTTTTCATAGTTTTACAGCAAACAAAGAAGAGAAACTCAGATCAGCAAGACTGACACAGTGGCAGGCACCAGACAGTAAATTTCTAGCGCAGGAAAATAGAGCCTAGATGCCTAGATTAAGATACCAGTGCGTAAAACACCATAATAAACCAAGCAACGAACGTGCAGCATCAGATGGCTGATGGTAACCGTCCAATCTTCCATATCATCCAGCTGGCCATTTCAATTGATTTAATTCCGCTCTAACCATTGAAAATTTCATCTTTTATCCCTAAGCGGAGAAAGAGACACATCAATAGAAACAGAATGTGGAGAAAATGAAACCCATAAGCAAACAACAGAAAGAGATACAAACCCTTGGTTGTTCCTGGAGGGCACATGCTGCTTCTGTGGAGCATGTCCGGACGCGAAAGGTAGTTGATTTGCTAATCAGAGTCATCGTACACTTCTTCGTCCGAGAGCTCATCGAAAGACCTTATGTCGAGCTGATACCGGAGTATAACCCCCAATACCACCAAAGCCTCGGCAAAACTGAAATCCCTCTAAATATTTGTTGGTGGAGAACTCAAGGGTGCAACCAAAACGCTTATACTCATTGGCGAACCAGTCCAACAATGATATTTTCTCTTGCACCTCAAGTTCTGCATTAGTTGCAGGATCTCGGAAGTTACTCTGATCTGCTTCTTGTTCCTTTGCTCAGGTGTTTTATGATGATTTCCCCAGTACCTCATGCTTCAGTGTTTATCTGTTGACATCCAGAGTTTTCCAAACAATCATGATTCACAGCACCCATCTAAAGAGATTTCAGTGTATCATTCACATTAAAAACATACTTCCCAGTGTCTTGACTATCTCCGCAAAATATTTTCTTATCAGCTTCTTCTCCAGGATAAATTTGACATTTGATAAATTTCTGCTGATAACTAAATTGCCTGATTGGACCATTCTCCCCTCCATAAGAAACATAAACCAGGTTGAGTATATTCGCCTGCAGTCGGGGATCAAACATGTCAGACTGGCTCAACTCAGTTTTAAAATCAGCAGAACAGCTAAAATAAGCCCAGCAACATTTGGCTGACTTGTAGCAGGATTAATGAAGACCCTTGTTGCAAGTTCAGCTGTCTTTCGGACATAGTTGTGATGTTTGTCCATGTGAGGCCAAGCATATCAGAGTGCTGACTGCCCGCCTCTTCCATGCTTCTTTGGAAGATCAACAGTGAATTTGTGAAGCACCTCACTGGTATTGCCACTTAAAGTGCCAAAACGGGTTCCATTTCCGTCCATCACTAAGAAACCAAACTTGTCATCAGATTCGAGAAGTTCATTCAATGTCTCTGTGAAACTTGTTATCACAAAGATATAGTGATGCATTGATGGGTTTGAATGGCTCGAAATCTATAGTCACCTTCTTCTCTTTTCCATCTTCAGTAACAATGGTTCCAGTGTACAGAACTAACCCATCGGGAGGAAACCTTGTTGTAAAGCTTCAGCCTCTGTTGATCAGAAGTGCTGGCTCCCAGGACCAATTGTCAGTTGACTCTACTATTGATATTTGAGGCAGTTCCATATTCATCACCCAGCATCTTAGCCACTCGATAAATCTGGTCACGTGGTGGCATAATCAGTGAAATCATGCTCGTGCCATTGCCTCTTGCAGCCTCCAAAGCTTTGATGAGTTTCTTAAACTTCCATATCTCGATGTTTCTATCAGTCTCGCGAACAATTTCACATTTTACTCCATATTAATTTTTTATATTCCACGGGGTCTCTACATATCTGAGAGAGAAATTATGCATGCTAATATAGCTATTAAAAGTCCAAGAAGAAACAAAGCATACTACACTAGCCCATCCCCCCCCCCCCAAAAAATACCAAAACACGCGCACGCGCAGAGAGAGAGAGAGAGAGATGATTATCTTTGAAGAACCCAACACTACTATAAAATAGATGTTTAGTAGAGGGATACTTTATAACATTTCTGAGAACTAGTCTTGAACATGCATTCTCTTCAATACATATATATAGAAGTCACTTGAGACAAGTTTTAGAGCAAAATATCTGTTAGGAATAGCCAGTTTCTAAAGTGAGGATAGATTAGAGGTAAAACCCAACAAAATGACCGGTATTTGGAGTCAACTTTCACTTCACTAGAATATATATAACAATGAGTTATTTTATACACATATCAAGGACAAAAATTAGAATTTCCATAATAACCTTTTTAGCAAATACAGGGAAGTTATTTTCCTTTAAAAAAAATACAGGGAAGGTACAGAAGTACAAACTACTTACATAGCAGAAACAGACTGCCTCGTCAAATTTCAATCACTTGTTTATCCTGATTAATGTTAATTATCCCGATACAAAAGAGAGGAAAGCACCACACATGATCCTGCCAAGCAGATCAATGTTTCACTATGCTTCCTATCCCTAACAAAGTCCATATACCTCTACTGATCAAAAGAATAACCCAAATTGCATATATGGACTAGAAACATTCAAAGTAATTATTTCAAGTCCCTCTTACACTAATTATCTACGACAGTCACTGCCAGTGAAAAGTTAGTTTTATCCATTATTAAAATCTTAAACTAATACACATAATATGTAGAGATTCCCTCATAAATTAGCATCCTTACCACCATAACATGCATGTCCATCACGTTGAACACATATAAATGTGTATGTCTTTCTGTGCCTGAAAAAGAAATGATAAGCAGCAATAACTATTCACTTAGCTTCATAAATTAATCTATTCTCATATAACTATAAACATTAAATATATATGTGTGTGTGTGTTCGTCAAACACAAAAAGAAAAAAAAAACTTCTAAAGAGCAGGGACAAACTGTTTGCCTATGAAAGAACTTACTTTGGCTATGAAATAAACGAGTCCTAGAAACATGACCTGCAACTGCAAGAAACATACATAGGCAAGCAAAGAAATATATAGGGCATATAAAATGTAGAAACAAATGCTTACTGATGTGCGGGCGGATGTGCATCAGTGAAGGCCGCTTTAGGGGCATCCTCGGGCATCAAAGGCCACTTTTGTTATAATCCTCGACGTTGGGTGATGTACCTTGTCTTCGGGGTTTTAATGATTCATATGGATATGAAAATTGGGTTGATGATTTGAAATATTTATTTTCTTATAATGATATGACTCTGTAGGCTAAAAAGAGAAAGTAAAGATTAGTGATTGAGAAATTACTCTAAAACTTGTTTATGGACACGCATGAACTTCTTTCTTAAAGATTGATATTCTCATCATCCCATGGTTTATTGTTTATCTAAGAGATATTACAATCTCCACCTTGGTGTAAAGCCTATCATCTTTGAAGAGGTATCATTACTTTTCATCATCATGTGACTTTGAGCTCAATGCAACATCAACAACCAAGCCTGCACTAGATCCAGATCCAAAGTCTAAGCCTGAGCTATAACAAGAGGCTGATTCAAACTAGAGACAGAGCTCGAGTCCAAGTTTGATCCCGAGTCAGAGTGCGAGTGTTGATTGGCATCTCCTTTACACAGCAAAGTAGCATCATTGATTGAAGGTTAAGCACTGTCTAGTCCTTTGTTCCTCAATGCACAGTTGCTCTCACGCTCAACAAATCCAAAATTGCTTTTATCCACATTGCTAATCTTATTGCATCCTATCATGCCAACACCGCTAGAGACAAGACTCTTTCCTAATCTTCTTGAGAGGACGTACAGTTTGAAGGATGGAGAGTTGATGTAAGACAGCCTTTGTCGAAGCCAGATCAACCAAAAGAAAAAGAAAAAAGAAAGCCATGATCGGATCTTATATGTGTCAACTTTGTGTTTCATCACTCGAATTGACATCGAGAGTTCTATATGGCTACTATAGCAGTGGCGGCTACTGTAGCATCCCCTTCTCCTGCAGCGGAAGATGGTACTCTAGTATCTGGTTTTACTATAGCAACCGGGATTACTTTAGCAATCGGAATAGCTATGGCAACAATGTTTATTCTAATAAAACTGTAGCAGTTACTTTAGTGATAGGAGATTTGATTAGAATTTTAATTATTTTGATTAATTTTTATAAAGAAAGATATCTTTTGGTTTTACTTTTCAAATCTTTACATTTATTTAGATATTTAGGAAACAATTTTTTTTGTTTCTAAAGCTCTAAGTTAATCAGATTTTTATCATAAAAACCCATGGTTTCTCTAATATAATCAGTAAAAAAAATTGGAGATAAAATAATACGCCAATCAAAATTGTGCTCTTCTAGAAGAGAAATTTCACGAGTTCACGATGTGGGGGCATTGTGGTGTGAGGATACAAGAGTCATCTTTGTTTCTTTTCCTTGTTTTATTTCTTTGCTTTTGCTTGTGCTTCCTCTGGTTCCCTATCATTATTTGAAGCAGAATTGTTCCTTGATCATTCCCAAGTTCATTGATGTGGACAATTCCTTGACCATGTCCAAGTTCAAGAATATATTGTTCAGAAGATTTCCTATAATCTCTTGGATTCTACCTAATAAACTAAGGTAATAAGGAATCTTATTTGGATTTCTAAGAATAAGGGTCAACTAAGCATTTTCCTTTTTGTTCCCAAAATCCTATATGCCTAATAAAGGCAAATAGGATTAGCTTTTAGGGAAGCACTTAAACAAAGCATGTTCACATCAACAGAAAATACATAAGACTAGCAAAAGAAAATCTCTATTCCATATCAAGAGTAGTAAATAAAACTGTAATATTTCATAGGTCTCTGAAGTGGAATATCTTAACAAAGCACTTGCACTGCAAATTTGACCTGGAAATACACCCTGCAAATACATCTAGACTAGGACCAATATCTACAATGAGCATGGACATGGAACATGGATAATTCATGGCACCGGCATGCTGACACCGAGAACCATATAACGATATATAGACAAGTAAAAAGAAACTATTCTATAATTTATAATAATGTTATAACAAAAATTTAATTTCTGATGAATAAAATTGAAAATGTTACTGTAAAGTAAACATTGACTTCTCAAGTATTTCTATATGTAAAGACAAAAGGTTTTATCTCTTCATATTCCAGTAAGGTAGCTAAATATTGTTATATGATACTGGTACCATCGCCGGTAAGTGTAAATAGTTTGCCCCCGGCCAATGGACTATAAGATTTGATCCTACATCCCACAGGTGTGCATCTTCAGGTTGAATTGATTACACAAGACTATCTTGGCCCCAATAACACTTTCTAGAATGACAAATAAATATATAATTATAAAGTTTATATACTTTGACTTTTCTGCATAAAAAAACGTAATTTTATCACTCCTTATAATGCGACAAAATAATGCTACCTACGTAACAAACCATAATGGATTTACAGGCTAGAACCTGAAACCAAAAGAACATTTTGATGGTAATAGCTTAAGACTTGGCATGCATATAAAAGAAGTGACATGATAAGTTTCGGATATCAAACAAATATAAAGTTAAATCCATACCTTTCTCTGCAGAATACTTCTCAGAAGCAGGGACTTACCAAATCTCTTGCTTGATCAGCCAAATTAGCCACGCACTCCATTGAAATGTCTTTCTTCTTTAATTGTCTGGGTCTGGGGGAAATCTCTGTTGCATATTATAAGAAGGGAAAAGAAAACACATACAACAATAGCATGTATCATATATAGTGTACAGCATATCCAAGCCTCTGAGAGAACTTACTTAGCTATGAAATAACTGAGCCCTGTAAACATGACCTGCAACTGCAAGAAACATATATAGGCAAGCAAAGAAATATATATAAGAAGTATAAAATGTAGAAACAAATGCTTACCTGATGTGAGTGCGATGTGAATTAGCAAAGGCCGCTTCAGGGGCATCCTCGGGCATCGGAGGAAAGACATCATTCCACAATCTGATCGTCTCATCATTGCCCCCTGAACCCGATACTACGCTGCAGCCATCTGGGCTTTGGGCCAGGTACATTACCCGATCGCTGTGACCATTGAGCTGACCAACCTTCTTGAGTGACGGATACTCCCATAATGTAAGTGGTTGCTGTTGATTGCCTCCTCCAGAGGAGCTTAAGAGTTCCTGCTTGCTCTGGCTCCATAGAAGGGCGAGGACTTGAGAGCCGGCTCCAATGTGCAGCGGCGAGCCTAAGCAAGTCCCGCTTCCGGTGTTCCAAAACTTGATGGATTCACCTCCACCCGTGGCCAGCAAATGATAGTGGAAGGGGCACCAGGCGAGAGCCCTGACTGTGACACCAGCAGCAACAGGAGAGGCAGGGGCATGATCAGTGAACCGAAAAATCCATCCATTAGTCCTCCGTGAATCCCAGATGTGAACAAGGCTATCGCTGCCTCCACTTGCTAGTTGATGAGCCCCCGACCACCTGAGGCCGCAGATCTCCTGCCGGTGGCCGCGGTATGTGTGGACTGGTGATGAAGATCTGAGCCGGGGATCGTGATCAATGATCAAGCCATTGGATCCTCCAGAAGTGAGGATGTTGCCTCTCCAAGACAGCGCCCCGACTCGAGATCGATATTGAGATCCACCTCCTGCTCTCAATGTTCTCAAGAGGCGAGGAGGATTGCAGGCAGAATCCCACAACTGCACGTCCGAATTATCCAGCCCAATGGCAATGTGGCGCCCATCCGGAGCCCAGCTGACGCTGGTGACGGTGACAGGACCACCATCACTACTATTAGCAGCGACATTGATCTCGCAGCTACGAGCGTCGTTTGAGCCCTGGACGTAGACAATGTCGCTGAGGGCCACAGCAAGGAGATCGGCGCGTCCCCAATCGAGCAGATTGAGGTGATAATCATCAATCAGACCCTGAGCATCGAGTACTCTGTCAGCAGAGAAAGCCTTGATCATCTTCATTGATCGACATTGATCATTCCAGTCTGCTTCTTCTTGGAATCGGAATCGATTCAAATTATTAAATTTGAGAATCCTCTTCCGATGGTAATTGTCAATTATATCCCTGTAGACCCCCCATCTTGATGATCCTCCGGTGCCCGCCGCCGCCTCCGTCGACGTCAGCTGAGAACGGCACAAATCCCAATCCATCGCAGACCGATTCGGGATGAATCGGTCGCATACCCTCCAACGACCGCCCAAATTTGGCATCGCGCTAGCGCAAGATAGAGAGGAGATCGCCGGCAATGTTAGAATTGAAATTAGGGTTTTGCGGGGGCGAGAGAGCGAGAAGATTTTAGAGAGATGAGAAAGAGAGAGTAGCGTTGGTATTCCGCTCCATTTTCTTATAAAAGAGAGAGAACGCGCTAACTCCAGGGTCGGATGACTCGGATCCCACGCGCTAACCTTCCGGGTCGGATCCTACGCGCTAACCTTCCGGGTGGACTCCTAATTACCCACACCCGGTAACTCTTTCGGGTCGGATCATACACGTTCTACTTGCCAACCCACACCCACTACGCAAGAATCCAAAAATATTGATAGCAATTCCAATACTTTGTCATCTGATTTTTTTTATTTTACTTCTATTTAACTATCTACTTTCTTGTATTGTTACTGCGACGTGTAATTCACCATTACGTGTGAAGTCTTTCTAAAGTGTGATGTCAAATTTAGAGTGTGAAGATTCTCACAAAAACTATAAGAAACATTTCCATCTCCTTTCTTTCTTTCTAATTTTTCTCTGTTTTTTAGCAAAATCTAGCCACATAAAAAGTCATATACAATTACTCATTAGAAACCTTAAATAGAGCCCTAAATTTTATGCTCTGTTATTGTCCCATCTGTTCGGATTTGAATACCTAATCCAATTACAAGTGAATTCGAACCTCAGACTCTATAAACGAAAGAAAATGCATGTAAAAAGTCGATTGGGATTTCCCAAGACGAAGTAAAGTGTTCCAGTAATGAAATGAAAGAATAAAGATGATTAGATAAGTCAAAATGACAAGTGAATAAAAAGTTTTGGAGTTTAAGCATTCGCTAGTACAACCAATTCAAATTTCCACACGCGTCAACAACATCTAACATGCATCACTTGTAAAAACAACACGCGTCACTCGTAAAAAAAATGTTGTTAATAAAAGTTTCGGCATTTTTAGTCAGAACGAAAATTAGGTTCAGTCTCTTGCAATAAAAAAATAACATTACTTTTATCAGTATAGACGTAAATGCATAACATTTCAAGTAATTGTCTCCATTTATACCATCTTTTCTCGCATTTCATCCAATAAAACCCACACACAAAGTTAGTCAAGTTAATCAAACAAGCAAGGAAATATAGGTGTTATGTGTGTGTGAAACAAGAGTACAGAGAGGAAAACATGACTAATGACTTGGTAATTTTTTTTTAAATCGGGACATGAGTTTTCTTGGGACAAACCAATAAAAAGAGTTTTTTTTTTTTCTCTTTTTATATACAATTCATAATTAATATTTAAAATTTTTATTATTAACATTCATATTTCTACTACTGATATTTTTTGTGAACGGATCGATATCATGTTGTTGCACATAATTATATAATTATTATATAAAGTTAATTCATAACGGTAAATTAGAAATTAAAAATAACTCTAATTTGAATAACTTCCAAATATTAGTAGATTATTATTACAAGCTGAGCCTACCTTCTTTCTCTTGTAAAATTAATCTCTTTATAAATTACTTTGGCTTTGAAGACAAATAAAAGTTTGGTGTGCTTTGGCTTGCTCACTTCTCTCTCTTAACTCTCTCCCTCTCTCCTGGTATCAGATCCAATTAATGGCTGAGTAAAGTATTCAATTCTATACTATTCTCATGTAATTAATTACTTTGTTAACTTATTTTTAGTTTAGATTATGATTAGATGCCTAGGTATTGTGCGGTATGGCTTCCACCTAGTGGAACAACATCTAAGTCGCGTAGGATCTGTTGCCGCCAAAATGGTGTTTTGTTTCCGTAAATCGTTGACAGTCATACTAGGTTTTTACAGACTTAAAGGTACACTAGGTAATCTAAATTTAGTCTAAAATAAAGACAAATTATCTTAGCAATTAGTTGCATAAAAAAGAGTACATGATAGTTTTACTCGAAGCCTTCCAATGGATATAATAGGTTCTAGTTCAAGAAATTTAACTAAAGAAAAATCTGTTAAGAATTCTAATCAAATAGAATATCCTACCGAAATAGAAAGCCTTAATAAATGGTCTATTCCTAAAGTACCAACTAAAGAAATTTACAATATAGGAATGTTTGATTTTAAATCCTCTGTAGCAATTAAAACTATGGAAAAAATAATTCAAGTAGATAATAATGAACAATTAATAAAACTATTAAATGAAGAAGACTTATCATCCTTCATTAATAAATATAACTTCACAC
Source organism: Agave tequilana (assembly GCA_038442645.1). Classification (NCBI taxonomy): domain Eukaryota; kingdom Viridiplantae; phylum Streptophyta; class Magnoliopsida; order Asparagales; family Asparagaceae; genus Agave; species Agave tequilana. The sequence goes on along the minus strand of JAVJIF010031626.1, from coordinate 228,691 downwards.
ATATTAGGCTAACTCCAATAGCCTTAAAACTTTTTGAAATCACCTAGAGGGGGGGTGAATAGGTGACTAGCTAATCTAATGGTAAATTAATGCGGAATTAAAAACTATTTAAGCAAACTAAAAATTCTTAAGCTAGACACACTAAGTATAACCTAAGAGTGTAGCCGAATTCCGGTGAAGGGCTTTGAACTAACTCCTTAAGATTCCTCTAGATAAGAGTTGAGGTACCGCTATGACTCTCTTGGTTGAATACAAGTGTGAGCAAACAAACCCAAGCATATAATCAATAGAGCACAAATATATCAAGCATATAAAAATGAAAGCAATTTAAGCATGTAAGATATAAACACAAGTGGGAGATAGAGAGAGCAATCGCAAACACGAGAGATTTGTTTTGAGTTTTGAGCACCCTTGCTATACTTCCCTGCCTTTAACACTATGAAGAATTTTCACTAAAAACCGATCCCACCGATCACTCGATGCCGCAACACCTACAACGAGATCACAATAGAACTCCTTGGACTCACTAGTCCCTCTCTTGTTCCCGCAAGAACTACACACCGTAAGAACACTAGCTTGTCGAGGCCGCACCTCTACACCGAGCTCTCACTAGAACTCGAAACAACGCGAACCCGCAAGTCCGCCTCTCAAATACAAAGTAGAACACTTTGGTGATCTAAACACTTTGATCATCTCAAACACTCTCACAATAAGGATTCCTATAGGATTGATATAGCAATGGATAGCTCAAGTGTATGTGAGAAAACTAGGATTGATTTGGTGGTGAAAAACTCAAGAAATCTCTTTTTCAAAACACTCTTGAAAAACTCTCCTTTTGATATGAAAATATTTGACTCTAAAACAAGTGGAGATAAACACTTAGAAGTGTATGGAAAACTAGCTTGAAAACCCACTAAAAATCTTGTATAAAACAGTCCAAGAGAAGCCCCTTTTATATGCTTCAAAAATGTGGCTGTTGGAGGCCAACTCAGCAGTCTGGACTGCTGGCGGTCGACCGCCCGGTCGACCAGCCAACGGTCAGATTTCTGACCGTTGTGCCAGCGGTCGACCGGTCGGTCGACCGCGACCTTGCAAATGACCCGGCGGTCTACCGCCCGGTCGACCAGGCCATTTTTAGAGAGCAAAGGCTCTCTGGCGGTCCACCGTGCGATCGACCGGCCCTTGGTCGTGCACGTTGGTTGACCAACCTCTGGCACGGTCGACCGTGCGGTTGGCCGGCAGAAGGCCAAAAACATTTTATTAAGGATTTAAAAACTTGTTCTTTTTTCCTTCAATAAAATCCCATAAATTCTCTAAAAATCTACAAAAATAAGTTCAGTAATATACTTTGATATACAAACATGTTTGAGTAAAAATCAAAACATGTTACAAATATTTTGAACTATTTTTGTGATATGAAAGTTTTACTTTAAACAAAATCTGTATTTTTCCAAAACGATTTTTCCAAATTGAAAACCGATTTTTCCAAAACTTCTCCAAATATAAAAACAAGATATTTTTAAATACTTTATAAGCTTAGTGTGTATGGATATGATCCACTACACATATATGATGAAATATCTATGTTTTTGATATTAAGCTCTAAACATGTTTATTTCTATTATAAAAAATCAAACCGATATTTTTCAAAATGAAAACTCTTTTATGAAAATACATATAAATCTTGTGTGTGAGTGTATATGTACTTGAGCAATCTACCAACTAATCTATCCTTTACATTTTATCTTAAAATAAAATCTTACTTCAAACAAACCTAGACACAAGTTTTCTCTTGAAGGTCTTCTTCTTCTTCTTGACTTGGTCCAAATCTTGATCCAATGAGTTAGACTGCTCTTGAGTGCTAGATGCAATCTTAATGCGTGAGCTCTTGAATCGACACGTGCTAGCTCCAAAACTTTGACTTTAAATCCTTTATTGAAGCTAAACACCAACTAAGATCTTGATCAAATATCTGAGACTAATTTAAACACAAGATCATTAGTACTGTAACTATATGAGTTAATCGTCATCAAAACTAGAGCGATGGGCCGTTGGGCCAACAATCTCCCCCTTTTTGATGATGACAAAACTCATGGAGTTATATATGCATGGATTAAAGTCAAGTTTCATAGAAGTTCCCATTAACTCATGCATAACAATAAACAAATCGATATTGCAATGAAGTTCATAAAACTAAACAAATATATATGCATAAACAAGGTGATAGAAACATGCATAAACCACAAATAGATATTCCCAAAAACCTAAACAAAATATATGCATAAACAAGGTGAAAGAAACATGCATAAATCACAAATAGATATTCCCAAAAATCTTCTCCCCCTTTCTGTATAAACTATCAAAACCCATTTCCCTTTTTGTATAAACATAAACTCAAATAAGAAATATGCATATATAAACTCAAAAATCATTCTCCCCCTTTTTGTCAATTATCAACAAAGAGGTGAAAAATAAATCAACAATAAAAGTTATATGTGTGATATACATTCATGAAGAGGAAGGCGTAAAGTTAGCTCCCCTGTATACATGCATTACATGAAAAAGGGTTGACAAAACCCTAACTCACATAAAACATTATATACAATGTATAAGTGAAGATGTAAAGCTCCTCCTACACACGTATATCACATAAAAAAGAGATGTCAAGCTCCTCAATACAAGATACACTCAACATGAATCAATATATAGAAGAGATGCTAAGTTCCCCTTGCATATAGGCAATACAAATCAACACATTTTTAATCATTACTATAAAGACAAATTTAAATTTTCTTAAATCAAATTTTGAGATACCACTTGTACGTAAACAAAATTTTAAGATATCACAAGATATTTGATACCAAATGAAATTGAAAATTTTGATACCAATTGAAATTGAAACATTTGTAAACTGCGATACCAAAGAAAGTAAAATATTTTATATTTAGATACCAAGTGAAATATATGGTAAATTTTGATACCAAATAAAAAGTAAAACATTAAAATTGAAACTCAATTGAAATTGAAACATATTGATACCAATTGAAGTATATTGTAAATTTTGATTTCAAATAAATGGTAAAATATGAAGTATATTTTGACACCAATTTAAATACCAATTAAAAATAATGCATAAGCTTATTAAAATGCCAATTGAAATACCAATTGAAATTAAGATACAAGGCAAGCTTAGCATAAACATAACTTGTACTTTAAACAAGTAAGGCTATTGTAAGTCAAGCACAAACAAATCATATATATGTATGAGAATGAAAATACCATTAAAAATTAATATTATTTGAAAATTTGAAGTATACATATATAAGAAAACATATGAGTATACAAAATAAATGTCAATTGTGATACCAATTGAAAACACAATGAGGATCAAGTGTATAGCTCATAAAAACCTCCCTTTCATGCACATTATAAAAGATTTTCAATAAAGCTCACAAGGCATGGTCGCCCATCTGGCTGCCCTTAAATTGTAGAAGTTTTCAAAAACAAGATTTGAAAATAGTTGTATTTTGAAAACACTACCAAATGAAGAATAAATAACTAGTTTAAAGTAATTTTTGAAAAATTAGTAAAAGATCCTTCAAACATGAAAAACAAAACATATATATATCATGAATCATACCAAATACATAAGTGTTGACACTCGAAATCTATAAAGCTCAAAACTTCTCATGAAGACAATGTCATGAGTAAACATGTAACACCCCATCCTCAGAATGCGTACACAGCTATGTGTCCTGATTTTTGGAGCGTATTTCTTTATTTTATTTTCTATTATTTAAATTCTTACTCATATAGCAGTACTGCATGATTTGACCTTTTTAATATTCAGATTTGATTGATTTCAGTTTCAAATATTATTTTTTAATATTCTAGATTTTTCATGATTTTCTGAAATTTTTCTGAATTGAATTGCAAATCTTCAAAACCGGTGTCGACTAGTGTCGCTGACCGACTCTCAGATTTTTAATTCACAAATGGAGTTGAAAATCAAAAAATAACTTTCACATTATTTCTTAAAATAATGTTTTCTATCTAAATAAATTTTTCGAGAATTTTTAGAATTTATCAAAATTCCCCTGGATTTGGTGTCGGCCAGTGATTCCAGGAATTTTAGTTTACAATTGGAATCAAATTTCTGAATTCTGTTTTCATATTTCTTCTTAAAATTATATTTTCTTCTTTCAAACATTTTCTGAGATTTTTCAGATTTTATCAAAAATCCGGCCTACCCGGTGTAGACACCGTCCACAGTTGATTCTAGGATTTTTATTTTGAAAATGAAATTGAATTTCTGAAAACTGATTACACCAAAAATTTTAAAATAATATTTATTATTTTTGAGAATATTTGAGAAACTTTTCGAGATACTTCATTTTTCGGGCTTTTCCTGAGTTTCCAGTGTTTTCTTAGATACCAGAATTCTATCCGGATATTTTACTTTTTCTCTCTCCTTACCTGACGCGAGACCCATTAAATCTGGGTTCAACATTTAATGCGGAGACTCTCTCCATTCCGCATTTAATGTTATGTTCTTCAAAGAAAATCAACCCAGATCAAATCACCCATGCCTTTTTGTCTCTTCTTTAACGCGATCTTGTGTTTTCCTTTTTGGACGCAGCATTAATCTCCGCGTCCAGCTTTGGGTGCCCAGACGCGGGCTTCATTAAATGGAGACGCAAGTCTCCATTTGTGAGTCTCTTTGTTTTGAATAGATGGCAATATTGTAATAATCTTTCCCCCTTATATATACACCCCTTTTTTTCCTTCTCTCTTTCATTCTTTTTTTCCATCTTCTTCCAGCAAGCAACGTCCAGCACCCAAAAACAGCCCTTGCCCTTTCCTTGGCCGGCCATCTCTCCACCTCCTTCACCACCAACTTCTTCCACCATTTTCTCCACCACTTTCTCCTCCATCTCCTCCTCCATTCTACTAACAACAACACCATCTTCATCACCATCTTCTTCCTCCATTTCTCACCAAAACAACCCATCTTCTTCACCATCTTCTCCACCATTTCTACCACCATCTACACCACCTTGATCACCACCAAACATACCATCTTCTTCTCCTCATCGTACTCTTTCCAATGAGGTCTAGCTTCGTTCTCTGAAACGCCATTTTCAAAACTTCATTTTTTCATTTGAACTACACTTGCACCATCAACTATCTTCTCTTTTGGGGCTTTGGCCGCCCAACTCCGGCCGCCACCAGCGACCACCGGCCAAGCCACGGTCGGCCTACCTCCCCCTTCTCTTCTTTCTTTCTTTACTTTGCTTTTCTTTCTTTCCTTCCTTCTTTCCTTTCCTTCCTTTTTCTTTCTTTTCTTTTCTAATTTTCCCCTAAAACCTGCGTCTCTCCCTCTCCCATCACTGCGTCTCTATCCCCTCCTTTCCTGCGTCTCTCTCATCTCCCTGTCTCCCTCTTTCTCTCATATTTTATTACTAGACGTGAAGCTCACCTCGCGTTCAAACACCTGTTTAACGCGATCTTCGTGTTCATGTGTTAACGCGACGCGGAGCTCGTGCTCGCGTCTGCGTTCTTCCTGTGTTATAAAACGCGGGTCTCAGACCCCACGTTTGTGACATCAATGCGGCACAACCTCCCGCGTCTGCGACCCCTGCGTCTTCATTCTCACTTTTTCTGATTCATCCTTCCCCTCCTCTCTTTTTTATACATAATATTGGTTATTGAACGCGTTGGTTACTTAGATTCCAGAACTTGGGATTTTCCCGGTGTTTCTTGAAGTTTTAGGCGAGTGTTCTCGCTCTCCTTCTGATTTTCCTACTTCGTCATGTTGACTAATATTATATTATTTTACTGGCACACTTGCATGTATCATGCTATCACTTGTCGCCTGCCTAATATCACCTCTCAAGCATATGTCTCATGGCACCTGTTATGCTACTACTTGATACTCGCCTCGTTATGGCATATTGATACTTGGCTTACGATTATCATATTTACGGGAATCCTGTGATTGAAATTATAATACTCATGTACTCTTGAACTCCTGATCTTGCCATGAACTTGCTTTCCCGAGAATTGATAATTACGTAATAAATCATAAAAATGATCAACTTGTATCGGGTCGGGGGATACTTGCGGCTATCAATATATGTTCGTATTTACAGTGGTACTAGGTATGTTGTACAACTAAAACTTTCGGTCTGACTTGTGGGCCTCCAGGCGACCGAGGGGAGTGCTGGCTCCCTCCTTCTTGGTACCATCTTGATAAGGGCATTCTATAAGACCCTCCTGTAGGCCTTGCGGCGGTTCCATACACCAGCAATGGAACGTCCTGGACCGTGGTCCCGGGTATGTACGGGACCACTGTAAACATTGTTCGTTGATACCCCGTTGGTTTCCAATAACAGCCTCGATTTACTCATATGTGGATGTATGTGTGCTGGGACGCTATTACACATACCTAGACATATGGGTAGAACGAGTAATAAGTATAAATATTAAAAATGGCAGCGATAGATTTATTCAGGCCTTATCACTTTCATTTTATGCCTTCATTTCTTACTTACTGTACATATACTCTCGACACAGTTCTTAATGCTTAATACTGTTTTGATCATATCAACACACACATACCTATCTTTACACGACACTTGGCATTCACCTGTCTATTTGTTAGGGAGTTTCTGACTCCCCTGGACTTGCATGTTCAGGTTCTGAAGCTTGGATTGAAGCGGAGCCCTCCACTGAAGATCAAGCTTATTTCTCAGAGTAGGCTGACTTGTCCTAGCTCCTTCTGTTCCTGAACCTTCCTGCTAGCTCGGGGATCTTCTTATCAGCCCGGAGCACCTTTTTGCTGTACAAATTGTAATTCTTACTTTTGTACCTGGCTGTGATATAATGTACATGTATCAATATATCACGCTCTGTGATAACTTTGTAATCTTTATGTTGGAATGTATATTGCCACGTGCTTCCGTACTCTGATTCTTATTTGTACTGATGCTTAGCGTATATACGTGAAGGTATTTCTGACCTGCGTATATACGTCGCAGTAGCGTCTCCGTACCAGCCGGATCGGGGCGTTACAGGTTGGTATCAGAGCCCAGGCTCTCATATCTACAGTACAACCAAATTGCAAATTAATGGGATCTTAATTTGAAGTTAGAATACATGAGTTTTGGTATTACATCTCAACTACAATATACAAAGTTATCCATTCATTCTTGATATTCCTTCCCTTGATTCCTAAAGTCCATCTATCTTTTGCTTTCACTCCTCTTCCAGACATCTTTTACCAACATAGGTATGGATAGAAGGGCAGGACGTAACAACTCCGGGCAACCACAGGACGGGCCCGCAGAGGGGAATGCTGATATTCTAAGGGTTATCCAAAATATGGTGGAGAATCAACCAAGGCAGACCGAACTCCTTCGGTAAGGATTGATAGCAGCTCCTCAGGAACGGAGGCCAGGCAACGTGTCAGACTTCAGTCGGTTGCTGAAAATCACTTAGAGGGGGGGTGAATAGGTGATTATGCTAATCTAATCAACTTAACGTGGAAATTAAAAACTAATTGCAATAGTCAAGAGATGCACACTCAAACAAGCCAAGCAAATAAATATGAATGAACAATATGAATTGATGCAAGGCACAAAGTAAAGAGAGAGAGAGAGAGAGATATAGAGTAAGAGCCAAGGGATCAAGCGCAAACAAAAAGATATGTTTCGAGGTTCGAGCACCCAGCTCTACATCCCCGCCTTCACCCAGAAGGATTTTAAGTCCACTAGCTTGTCCACAAAGGACTCCCACAAAGGGAACCTCCACCGAGGATTTGGGGCAATAACAATTACAAGGAGTACCCAACTCCTCTCCTTACAAACACAACCTCCTCCTTGAGGCACAACTCAAAGCCAACAACAATCACCTCACAACTTGAGGGATTAGCACAAACCAATACAAGAATCACCTCACAACTTGAGGGATACAACCCAAAGGCACAAAGCCAAGAAAAGATTGGGTTTACAACTTGGTGGTCTAAACAACAACCACAGACAATCTCTTTCTCCCACACAAAGATCCTATAGAATAAGAAAGTAGATGTAGCTCAAGTGTGGAGAAAACCAATGGAATGAAAATCAAAATCACAAAGAAAATCCTTGGGAAAAACTGAAACCAAGATATAGAAGTTGAATCAAAATCTTTTCCCAAAAACCCTTTTCTTTGATCTTCCAAACCCTAGCAAAAACACCAAAAAGATTGTTCAATTTAAAGCCCAAAAACTTCTTTTGATTGCTGTGAAAACACTAGAGAGTCAGGAAAAATTCGCACAAAAATTCTTGTAGAGAACTGGCCATTAATGGGGTATTTATAGCCCCCAGAAAAATATAGCCGTTGGCAGCCAAATCTGCCAAAAATGGCCTACCGGTCGACCGTGCGGTCGACCGTCCAACGGTCATATTTTGACCGTTGCCAGCTACCGGTCGACCGCCGGTCGACCGAAACAAACAGAGAGTTGCCTGCATGCAGTCGGTCGCCCGTGCGGTCGACCGGACCATGTGGCAGCCAGCGTGCACGTATCCGTGCACGTCGATCGACTGATACGGTCGACCGGCTACTTGGTGCGGTCGACCGTAGGGGTCGACCGTCCTAGCCTGGCAGAGACTGTTCTGGTCAGCAAAAACATGTAATTTTTAATTTTAAAAATTCTCATTAAATCTCTAAAAATCTACAAAAATAGTTTTATCATTTTTCATTGAAATACAAACTTGTGTTAAAAAGTTTAACACAAATCTCAAACATTTTGAACTATTTTTGTGTTATAGAAATTTTGCCAAAACCAAAAACTGTATTTTCTAAAACTTGGATTTTTGAATAGAAAATACGTTTTGTCCAAAACTCTTCCAAATACAAAAACATGATATTAAACAACATTTAAGCATGATGTATATGGATATAATCCTATATACATGAAACATATATATCCATGTTTTTGACATTAATTCCAAAATATGTTTTGTTAAAAATACCAAAACATAAAACACATGAATAAGTGAGTCAGAACTAAGTTTGTCTAGGAAGTTAAGCATGCATGTATATAGAACAATTCTAATATACATTAAACCATGTAAACTTGTTTTGATCTATCTATTCATGAAAACCAAGATCGGTTAAACCAAAAACGGAAAAACCGAAAGCCAATATTTAAAATATGAAACGTGTGTGTTGTGAACTTGAGCATATCATACTATTCTAATCTTTACAATTTGAATCTAAACACAAAACTAAATTATGGTACTGAAGTCTTCTTGTAGAGCGCAATCTCCAAGCCGACTCAATCCAAAACTCTTTGATCCACCAAGCAAGTGTTATATATATGATCTTTGACGCTCGGGCTATTGAATCAACATGTGAAAGCTTCCAAATCATCTTGTTGAAGCTAATCACCTACTAATAACTTGATTAATGATCTGAAACTAAAATCACAAGATTATTAGTAGACATAACTACATGAGTTAATCATCATCAAAACTAGAGTGGAAGGCCTCTGGGCCAACAATCTCCCCTTTTTGATGATGACAAAACTCATGGAGTTATATATGCATGGATTAAAGTTAAGCTTCAAAGAAGCTCCCCCTTAACTCATGCATAAACAAATAAACAATAAATATGCAATGAATAACAATGCATAATCATGCATAAACAATAAATGGCTCTAGATACCAATGAAATGTTTAAAACAAAACATGCTCTAGATACCAATTAAAATTAAACTAAATTAAACTTAATATATGCAAAACATAAATATGAAGTTTTATATATGCATATTAAACTCTCAAATAATTCTCCCCTTTTTGTCAATCATCAACAAAGGGGTAAAAACCAAAACAAAACAAAATCTTCTCCCTTTTTGTTCGAAACAATGAATCAACAAAAGGTTGAAAACAAGAAAAATAATATTCTCCCCTTTTTGTCTAAAACAAAAACAAAGTCAATAAGGGGTTACATTCAATTAAGATACCAATTGAAAATATGTCAAAGAATAGCATCTTGATACCAATTGAAAGGAAACAAAAAAATATCGATACCAATTTTAAGCAAAACACAAGAAAATCTTGATACCAATTGAAATTTAAACATAATAAATTTTGAATGTCTAAAAAAAATTTTGATACCAATTGTAAATATTTTCATTTTGAACATATGATACCAAATTTAAATTTTCAATCATAAAGTATGGGAGTACAAATACCAATTGAAAGATGAAATACAATTTTTCTCCCCCTTTCTGAAATACCAACTAAAACAATGCGTAGGCTTGATACCAATTTAAAAGTAATCAATTGAAACAAAATTGAAACTCAAGCTTAGCATAAGCACAAACATATATATGTATGGAAAATAGATACCAATTGAAATTGATATTCTTAGAATTGAAAGCATACATACATACAAACATATATGAGTATACAAGAAAGGTCAAAATTGATACCAATTGAAAGAGTCCAATGATACCAATTGAAACAACAATAATGATCAAGTGTATACATCATATAACTACCACCCAATCATGGTTCAAGTTTTAAATGATTTTCATTTTAAAGCATTCATGAACATGATCTCCCATCCAACCTCCCATAGAAGGTAGGGGTTTTCAAAAATAGGTTTGAAAATAGAGTACGTTTGAAAATCTCTACCATAAGAAGAATACGAACTAGTTAAATGGGAAATCTTGTTAACTAGTACGAAATCCTTCAAGTAAGGAATAAAACAAAATTGTTTTTCATGAAACACATGTAATTCACATGATCACTAAACACTCAAAATCCATAAAGCCCATATCATAGTCTCATGAAAACAAATTATGAGTAAACTAATAAAGTGAGTGAACAAGTGTTATGTGACACATACAATCATGAAAATATTCAATTTAGCTCATGTGAAATTCCTTAAAAACATAAAGACATGAGAGACTAGATTTTCATTACAAATTGAAATTACCTAAAAACATGAAAATCATCAAAGCAATTTAAACTTCAAGGTATATGTATGTCATGTACAAACTAAAGTATACATACATATCCTAAACATAATGAGTCCACAAAGGTATATGCATGAAGGCACGTGGCTCAAGGATGTACATGTATAATCAATAGTTTGGATAAGATAGACATATACATGAAGTTAAATATAAACACATGAAAACATGAAAAACTAAATTTCCATTAAAACAAATTTCATTTCAAGGTATATGTATGATTTGTCAACACAAAAAGTATACATACATATTGAGTCCATATTAAAGATTTGCATGAAAAGCAAATGACTCAAGGGGTATACATGTATATCTTAGAGTTTGGCAAAATAAACATATACATGAAGTGAAAACACATGATCATAAAAACATATTCAAGATGAGGAATACAAGTTAGAATGCATGAATCATCAAAACTAGGCTATACTAGCACATTTAATGGGAACAAATAAACATCCAAGCACAAACATATATAAAGATTTATTTGTGTCCCACTACATATACAAGTATAAATTCTAGTCTTAATGAAAACTAACATCTAAACAAGTAATCAAATCATTAAGCATAAAACGGGATATAAATCAACATGAAAGACATAAAAATGATCATGAAGAAAATCCACATGCTATTAGAATCATGAAATACATAATAGCTAAACAAATAGTGAGAACACAACAAATGGGTCCATCTAAACATGGGTGATCTCAAAAGCTATACATGTATGTCAAAGGTCTAATAAACATGGCATTCAACATACTAAACAAAAATTATAAACATCCACATGATCATTATGTATATGCACGTGCATTAGATCTAGGGCATACATATTAGTTTAAATAAGGTGAGAACACTAAATATAGATCCATATAAAACATGGGTGTCTCAAGTAACTAAACATGTATAACACTAATCTAATCAACATGACATAAGCATAATGAACAATAAACCATGGCATGCTATAAATTGATGAACATGAAAAACATGCATAATAAAAACGGGAGTTAGAGATCGATACCAAAACTGATGAAGGCACCTCTCTAGTTCTCCAAACCAATGGTGGTCCTTCTCCACCAAACTCCCCTTGAAAGTGATGCATCCAAATTTGTTTTCTCTTAAGCACGGAACGCATTCACTCCAAGGCACCGCTACCCTCACGTGATGCGAGAGCCCACACCTACATCAAAAATTTTAGGGGTGGTCTTTGGTACCCATTTTCTTTTAGGTCCATAGGGTTAGTATCTTTCCTAACCCAAACAAGATTATTTGCTAAATTTTCAATATGTAAACGATCATAGCAAAATCTAGCAAGGTGGCCTTTTCGACCACAATGTGTACAAGTGTACACATGAGCATACATGTAATAGTGGTGACTGTGGGAAGCATGTGTATGCCGTGGAGGGTGTACATGTAAAAATGGACCTTGTTTCTTACGAACCAAGGTTTCCAAGCGTGTATGATTTGAAGTACATTGGCTCAAAGTGGAGCCTAAACATTCAACACTTTTCTTCAAAACATTTATATCTTTTTCAATAGTAGAAGATAAAGTGGAGCATGCAAAAGATATGCAAGAAGAAGAAGCTATACTAGTATGGCACACATGAGAATCAATATCAATTTTCAAAGATTCATTTTTCTTTAAAACTAAATCCAATTCTTTTGTAATGAAATCAATTTCATTTTTCAAAGCAAGGTTATCTTTTAAAACAAAATCCAATTTAGAAGATAAAACCTCATTGTTTTTCACAACATCATCACATTCATTTTTTCTTTTCAAAACATCAATCTCTTTTAGGGCAAGGTCTAGTTGAGATCTTAGTGAGTCACGTTCACTAGTAATCTCTTCCTTCTCTTGCAAAACCGATTCAAAAGTTGAGCACAAATCCTTCATTTCTTCTTTTAAATCAAAATGATTCTTTTTCAAAAGTTCATGTTTTTCCAAAAAAATTTCAAGTTTTGTGGCAAGTTCTACATTTAAATTTTGAACTTCTAAACATCCATAGCAATATGAGCTAGAGTTATCATCTAGTTGAGAATCCGATTGTACCTCAAGGGAGTCTTTCCCTTGGACCATGAGGCAATGCTCGTCGGACTTGTCTCTCCTAGATCTCCTCAACTTGTTGATAATCACGGGTAGCTCGGGAGACGTCAATATACTCCAAACTGCAAAAGCCGAGTCATAACGATCAAACACATATAAAAGATCTTCATTAAGAGATGCTCTAAGTGTTTTAAGTGCTAATGCATTTACCTTTTTATGCTTGCTATGATTTGGGTAGGATTCTTGAGTGGTGGCTTGATAAACTAGATGTCCTAGGCTTTTTAAGTGACTACTCATATTGGCCTTCCAAACATCAAGTCTAAAAAAGTCAAACATAGGAGGGCTATCCATGAGTGCAACTATATGTGTGCAAATGAACAATGCAAATGAAGATTAGCAAACCAAGATCTCACTCCTAGGTGGTTAAACCTAAATATCAGGAGCGGAGGCTCTGATACCAATTGAAAATCACCTAGAGGGGGGGTGAATAGGTGATTATGCTAATCTAATCAACTTAATGCAGAATTTAAAAACTAATTGCAATAGTCAAGAGAAGCACACTCAAACAAGCCAAGCAAATAAATATGAATGAACAATATGAATTGATGCAAGGCACAAAGTAAAGAGAGAGAGATAGAGTAAGAGCCAAAGGATCAAGCGCAAACAACAAGATATGTTTCGAGGTTCGAGCACCCAGCTCTACATCCCCGCCTTCACCCAGAAGGATTTTAAGTCCACTAGCTTGTCCACAAAGGACTCCCACAAAGGGAACCTCCACCGAGGATTTGGGAAAATAACAATTACAAGGAGTACCCAACTCCTCTCCTTACAAACACAACCTCCTCCTTGAGGAACAACTCCAAGCCAACAACAATCACCTCACAACTTGAGGGATTAGCACAAACCAATACAAGGATCACCTCACAACTTGAGGGATACAACCCAAAGGCACAAAGCCAAGAAAAGATTGGGTTTACAACTTGGTGGTCTAAACAACAACCACAAACAATCTCTTTCTCCCACACAAAGATCCTATAGAATAAGAAAGTAGATGTAGCTCAAGTGTGGAGAAAACCAATAGAATGGAAATCAAAATCACAAAGAAAATTCTTGGGAAAAACTGAAACCAAGATATAGAAGTTGAATCAAAATCTTTTCCCAAAAACCCTTTTCTTTGATCTTCCAAACCCTAGCAAAAACACCAAAAAGATTGTTCAATTTAAAGCCCAAAAACTTCTTTTGATTGCTGTGAAAACACTAGAGAGTCAGGAAAAATTCGCACAAAAATTCTTGTAGAAAACTGGCCATTAATGGGGTATTTATAGCCCCCAGAAAAATATAGCCGTTGGCAGCCAAATCTGCCAAAAATGGCCTACAGGTCGACCGTCCAACAGTCATATTTTGACCGTTGCCAGCTACCGATCGATCGCCCGGTCGACCGAAACAAACAGAGAGTTGTCTGCATGCAGTCGGTCGCCCGTGCGGTCGACCGGACCATGTGGCAGCCAGCGTGCACGTATCCGTGCACGTCGGTCGACTGATACGGTCGACCGGCTACTTGGTGCGGTCGACCGTAGGGGTCGACCGACCTAGCCTGGCAGAGACTGCTCTGCTCAGCAAAAAACATGTAATTTTTAATCTTAAAAATTCCCATTAAATCTCTAAAAATCCACAAAAATAGTTTTATCATTTTTCATTAAAATACAAACTTGTGTTAAAAAGTTTAACACAAATCTCAAACATTTTGAAAAATTTTTGTGTTATAGAAATTTTGCCAAAAATCAAAAACTGTATTTTCTAAAACTTGGATTTTTGAATAGAAAATATGTTTTGTCCAAAACTCTTCCAAATACAAAAACATGATATTAAACAACATTTAGGCATGATGTATATGGATATAATCCTATATACATGAAACATATATATATCCATGTTTTTGACATTAATTCCAAATATGTTTTGTTAAAAATACCAAAACATAAAACACATGAATAAGTGAGTCAGAACTGAGTTTGTTTAGGAAGTTAAGCATGCATGTATATAGAACAATTCTAATATACATTAAACCATGTAAACTTGTTTTGATCTATCTATTCATGAAAACCAAGATCGGTTAAACCAAAAACAGAAAAACCGAAAGCTAATATTTAAAACATGAAACGTGTGTGTTGTGAACTTGAGCATATCATACTAATCTTTACAATTTGGATCTAAACACAAAACTAAACTATGGTACCGAAGTCTTCTTGTAGAGCGCAATCTTCAAGCCGACTCGATCCAAAACTCTTTGATCCACCGAGCAAGTGCTATATATATGATCTTTGACGCTCGGGCTCTTGAATCAACATGTGAAAGCTTTCAAATCATCTTGTTGAATCTAATCACCTACTAATAACTTGATTAATGATCTGAAACTAAAATCACAAGATTATTAGTATACATAACTACATGAGTTAATCATCATCAAAACTAGAGTGGAAGGCCTCTGGCCAACAGTTGCAGCCGGCAATATTTACAGGGAGAGAAAGACTGCTAGATGCCGAGCAATGGCTAATCGACACCACAGATCTCTTGAAGGCAGCACAGGTTCCAGAGGAAGATCAGATGGAGGTCGCCAAGATCCAACTAAAGGATGTGGCTAGAAATTGGTGGCTAGCTGAAGAAGCGAGACTGGATAAAACCCATCACTTGGGACCAGTTCTCTAAGAGCTTTTATGATAGATTCTTCCCTACCACAGCTCAAATGGAGATGGAAGAGCAATTCATCCGACTTCAACAATGGAACCGATCTGTTGATGAATATGCTGCTGAGTTTTTAAGGCTAAGTCGTTTTACTCCATATATGATAACCGACGAAGGGAAGCGGGCAAGCAGATTTCAGCAAGGCTTACAAATGGATATTCAATTCCTTTTGATTCCCCAACAGCTGAAAACATATTCCCAGGTCCTCACTATAGCTCGAGAGGTGGAGCGAGGACTGGAGAAAAAGAATCTTGATCAGATAAGGAACCAGGCCATGAAGAGACCATTTTAGCAATTAGGCAGAGGAGGTCCAGTCAGAGCTGCAAAAACCCCAATGGTTAGAAGACCATTTCAATCAGCCCCTCTTCAGATAACTCAACCACTTCCTATATGTGCTTATTGCCAGAGGACAGGCCACACGCAGCAGGAGTGCCGTAGGGCAAATGGATTATGCCTAGCATGTGAATCTGGTGATCACACAATAGAAGGTTGTCCCCATAAGAGAACTGGGATGATGAACCGAACCCTACCGGCACCTCCAGTAGCCATTGGACAGAGGAACCCAGGACCAGTGGTTAAAAGAACCCCTCTCCCTCCACCATAACGGGTTTTTCGCCCAGCTCAGAGGGGAGGAAGAACAACAGCAGGTCGTGGAAGAGGACGGGCCTACAACTTGACAGCGGAAGAGGCCCAAACTTCTGGAGAAGTGGTGATAGGTAAGATCGTGGTGCACTCTAAACCTGTTTTAGCCCTCTTTGATTCTGGCGCTTCTCATTGTTACATATCAGATAGTTTCGCTGCTTTGCACTCTATACCTGTTGAATATTTAGACCACCAGTGGGAGATTTGTACCGGTAATGGGGTAGTCATCTCCAATAGAATTTGTATAGATTGTCCGGTGGAACTGTGTAACAGGACATTAGCAGTGGATATGCTCGTGCTGGATACTAAAGGGTACGGCGTAATCTTAGGCATGACTTGGCTCAGCAAATATCATGCGGTTATTGATTGTCGAAACAAGAAAGTTATTTTCAGAATACCACTTCAGCCTGAGTTCCAATTTGAAGGAGAACATAAACCTGCCAAGGGAAAAACACAGATGACTACTGTTAAAATCCAGAAAAAGGGAGTACCAGTTTGAAATGAGTTTCCAGAAGTATTTAAAGAGATCTCAGGGCTTCCACCCGACAGAGTAATTGAGTTCTCCATTGATATCATTCCGGGCACAGTCCCAATATCTAAAGCCCCATACAGAATAGCACCCACTGAGTTAGAAGTTCTAAAGAGGCAGTTACAGGAATATTCTGACAAGGGATTGATTAGACCGAGTACTTCACCATGGGGAGCTCCGGTACTATTGGCCAACAAGAAAGATGGTGGTAAGCGGTTGTGTATAGACTACAGAGAATTAAACAAAGTTACCATCAAGAATAAATATCCCTTACCAAGAATTGATGACCTTTTTGATCAACTTCATGGGGCCCGGGTGTTTTCAAAGATAGATTTACAATCGGGTTATCACCAACTAAAAGTGAAGAAAGAAGATATCCCGAAGACAGCATTCCGAACTCGCTATGGTCATTACGAATTTCTAGTCATGCCCTTCGGAATGACCAATGCCCAGCTGTCTTTATGGATTTGATGAACCGAATTTTCTCGCCATATTTGGATCAGTTTGTCGTGGTGTTCATCGACGATATCTTAATATATTCGAAGAATGATCGAGAGCATGCAGAACACTTGAGAATAGTGCTACAGACTCTCCGGCAGGAACAACTTTATGCTAAGCAAAGCAAGTGTGAGTTCTGGTTAGACCATATAGCTTTCTTGGGCCATATAGTTTCAGAAGAAGGAATTTCAGTTGACCCTAGTAAAATTCAGGCAGTTAAAAATTGGCCAATCCCAAGGACGGTAACAGAAATTAAAAGCTTTATTGGATTAGCCGGATATTACAGGAGATTTGTACAAGACTTCTCCAAAATCGCAGCCCCATTAACAAAGCTCACCAGAAAAGGGGAAAGGTATCAATGGTCAGAGGAATGCGCTACAGCATTTGAACAATTAAAAGAAAGACTAATTTCAGCTCTGATCTTGAAGACTCCCTCAGGAAAAGGAGGGATGGTTATATATAGTGATGCATCCGGAAAAGACTTAGAATGTGTATTAATGCAGCATGGTCATGTTATAGCTTATGCATCTAGGCAATTGAAACCATATAAGAGAAATTACCCAACCCATGACTTAGAACTGGCGGCGGTAATATTTGCGTTGAAGATCTGGAGACACTACCTTCTGGGGGACAAAGTATTGATCTATACTGATCATAAGAGTCTTAAGTACATCTTCACACAGAAAGAATTAAACATAAGGCAAAGGCGGTGGCTTGAATTGATGGCCGACTATGACATAGACATACGGTACCATCCTGGTAAGGACAATACAGTCCCAGATGCATTAAGCAGGAGACCAGAGAACAAAGTATTATTACAACTTACTCAACAGAAGGAATTGCTTCGGGAAATCATAAAGTTGGACTTAATGCTAATACAAGGAGCTGATAAGTCAGGTCAATTAATGACCTTCCAGATTCAACCAACCCTGATAAGTGAAATTAAGGAAGCCCAAAAGGGAGACCCCAGACTACAGAAATTCAGGGCTCAAGTAGAAGCTGGATTAAGAACAGATATATGTATTCATTCGGATGGTGCACTTTATTTTGGTAACAGAATCTGTGTACCACAAGGGGAAGTTCGACAGAAAGTTTTGGCAGAGGCTCACAGTTCGGCTTATTCCATACACCCAGGAGGAAATAAAATGTATCAAGACTTGAAGCAGAAGTTTTGGTGGAATGCCATGAAGAGGGAGATAGCCCAGTACGTAGCAAAATGCTTGGTTTGTCAGCAAATAAAGGTAGAACATCAGAGAACAGCTGGACTTCTACAACCATTACCGATACCCGAATGGAAGTGGGAACATATCACCATGGATTTTGTTACAGCTCTACCCCGCAGTCCTAAAGGTAACAATGCAGTATGGGTAATCATTGATCGCCTCACAAAAGCAGCTCACTTCCTACCTTTCAGAGTAAGTCAATCGACAGATGTTCTTGCAGATAAATATATGAAGGAAATTGTTCGTCTACATGGAGTTCCAGTTAGCATCATGTCAGATAGAGACACGAGATTCCGATCACATTTCTGGGAAAGTCTCCAAGAAAATTTGGGAACTCGTCTGAAATTCAGTACCTCATATCATCCTCAGACAGATGGACAATCTGAACGAACTATCCTAATCCTTGAAGACATGTTACGAGTCTGCATGGTAGAATTTAAAGGGTCATGGGAAGACTACATTCATTTAGTAGAATTCTCTTATAATAATAGCTATCAGACCAATATCAAGATGGCTCCATTTGAAGCATTATATGGTAGAAAATGCAGGTCGCCAATATGTTGGGATGAAGTCGGCGGAAGAAGACTTATGGGACCAGATATTCTAGTTCAGACCACAGATAAAGTCAGAATTATCAGAGATCATCTCTGGGCAGCACAGAGCCGACAGAAGAGTTGGGCAGACACTAATAGAAGACCGTTGGAATTCAGAACAGGTGATCATGTATTTTTAAGGATATCACCCACCAAAGGGGTAATCCGATTCGGTACTCGCGAAAAACTTAGTCTGAGATACGTTGGCTCATTTGAAATTTTGGATCGTGTGGGAGATGTGGCTTATCGATTGGCATTGCCACCATCTTTAGAAGGAGTACATAATGTATTCCATATATCACAGTTGAGAAAGTATGTCAAGGATGAGAGTCATATTCTACATCACTCAGAATTAGAACTACAACCAGATCTATCCTACAAGGAGCAGCCGATGGCCATTCTGGATAGAAGTGTCAAAATATTGAAAAATCGGGCAATACCATTGGTACTGGTTTCTTGGAATAGGCATGCCCCAGGAGAAGCTACGTGGGAACGAGAGGATATTATTCGTGAACTTACCCCCAACTCTTTCCATCTTAGTTGATAAAATTCCTTACCCCTATTCTTTCCTGCCTTCACATCCCCATTATCGAAACTTCAAGGACGAAATTTTTGATAAGGGGGATGGATTGTAACACCCTATCCTCAGAATGCGTACACGGTTATGTGTCCTGATTTTTGGAGCGTATTTTCTTATTTTATTTTCTGTTATTTAAATTCTTACTCATATAGCAGTACTGCATGATTTGACCTTTTTGGTATTTAGATTGATTGATTTCAGTTTCAAATATTATTTTTTTAATATTCTAAATTTTTCATGATTTTCTGAAATTTTTCTAAATTGAATTGTAAATTTTCAAAACTGGTGTCGACCAGTGTCGCTGACCGACTCTCGGATTTTTAATTCACAAATAGAGTTGAAAATCTAAAAATGGATTTCACATTATTTCTTAAAATAATGTTTTCTATCTAAATTAATTTTTGAGAATTTTTAGAATTTATCAAAATTCCCCTGGATTTGGTGTCGGCCAGTATCACTGGTTGATTCCAGGAATTTTAGTTTACAATTGGAATCAAATTTCTGAATTCTGCTTTCATATTTCTTCTTAAAATTATATTTTCTTCTTTCAGACATTTTCTGAGATTTTTCAGATTTTATCAAAAATCCGGCCTACCCGGTGTAGACACCGTCCACAGTGGATTCTAGGATTTTTATTTTGAAAATGGAATTAAATTTTTAAAAACTGATTTCATTAAAAATCTTAAAATAATATTTATTATTTTTGAGAATTTTTGGCAAACTTTTAGAGATACTTCATTTTTCGGGCTTTTCCTGAATTTCCGGTGTTATCCCAGATACCGGAATTCTATCCGGATATTTTACTTTTTCTCTCTCCTTACCTGACGCGAGACCCACTAAATCTGGGTTCAATATTTAATGCAGAGACTCTCTCCATTTCGCATTTAATGTTATGTTCTTCAAAGAAAATCAACCCAGATCAAATCACCCATGCCTTTTTGTCTCTTCTTTAACGCGATCTTGTGTTTTCTTTTGGACGCAGCATTAATCTCCACATCCAGCTTTGGGTGCCCAGACGCGGGCTTCATTAAATGGAGACGCAAGTCTCCATTTGTGCGTCTCTTTGTTTTGAATAGATGGCAATATTGTAATAATCTTTCCCCTTATATATACACCCTTTTTTTTCCTTCTCTCTTTCATTCTTTTTTTCCATCTTCTTCCAGCAAGCAACGTCCAGCACCCAAAAACAGCCCTTGCCCTTCCCTTGGCCGGCCATCTCTCCACCTCCTTCACCACCAACTTCTTCCATCATTTTCTCCACCACTTTCTCCTCCATCTCCTCCTCCATTCTAACAACAACAACACCATCTTCATCACCATCTTCTTCCTCCATTTCTCACCAAAACAACCCATCTTCTTCACCATCTTCTCCACCATTTCCACCACCATCTACACCACCTTGATCACCACCAAACATACCATCTTCTTCTCCTCGTCGTACTATTTCCAACGAGGTCCAGCTTCGTTCTCCGAAACGCCATTTTCAAAACTTCATTTTTTCCATTTGAACTACACTTGCACCATCAACTATCTTCTCTTTTAGGGCTTTGGCCGCCCAACTCAGGCCGCCACCGGCGACCACCGGCCAGGCCACGGTCGGCCTACCTCCCCCTTCTCTTCTTTCTTTCTTTCCTTTGCTTTTCTTTCTTTCCTTCCTTCTTTCCTTTCCTTCCTTTTTCTTTTCTTTTCTTTTCTAATTTTCCCCTAAAACCTGCGTCTCTCCCTCTCCCATCACTGCGTCTCTATCCCCTCTTTTCCTGCGTCTCTCTCATCTCCCTGTCTCCCTCTTTCTCTCATATTTTATTACAAGACGCGAAGCTCACCTCGCGTCCAAACACCTCTTTAACGCGATCTTCGCGTTCATGTGTTAACGCGACGCGGAGCTCGTGCTCGCGTCTGCGTTCTTCCTGTGTTATAAAACGCGGGTCTCAGACCCCGCGTTTGTGACATCAACGCGGCGCAACCCCCGCGTCTGCGACCCCTGCGTCTTCATTCTCACTTTTTCTGATTCATCCTTCCCCTCCTCTCTTTTTTATACATAATATAGGTTATTGAACGCGTTGGTTACTTAGATTCCGGAACTTGGGATTTTCCCAGTGTTTCTTGAAGTTTTAGGCGAGTGTTCTCGCTCTCCTTCTGATTTTCCTACTTCGTCATGTTGACTAATATTATATTATTTTACTGGCACACTTGCATGTATCATGCTATCACTTGTCGCCTGCCTAATATCACCTCTCAAGCATATGTCTCATGGCACCTGTTATGCTACTACTTGATACTCGCCTCGTTATGGCATATTGATACTTGGCTTACGATTATCATATTTACGGGAATCCTGTGACTTGAAATTATAATACTCATGTACTCTTGAACTCCTGATCTTATCATGAACTTGCTTTCCCGAGAATTAATAATTACGTAATAAATCATAAAAATGATCAACTTGCATCGGGTCGGGGGAAACTTGCGGCTATCAATATATGTTCATGTTTACAGTGGTACTAGGTATGTTGTGCAACTAAAACTTCCGGTCTGACCTGTGGGCCTCCAGGCGACCGAGGGGAGTGCTGGCTCCCTCCTTCTTGGTACCATCTTGATAAGGGCATTCTATAAGACCCTCCTGTAGGCCTTGCGGCCGGTTCCATACAGCAGCAATAGAACGTCCTGGACCGTGGTCCCGGGCATGTACGGGACCCACTGTAAACATTGTTCGTTGATACCCCCGTTGTTTCCAATAACAACCTCGATTTACTCATATGTGGATGTATGTATGCTGGGACGCTATTGCACATACCTAGATATATGGGTAGAACGAGTAATAAGTATAAATATTGAAAATGGCAGCGATAAATTTATTCAGACCTTATCACTTTCATTTTATGCCTCCATTTCTTACTTACTGTACATGTACTCTCGACACAGTTCTTAATATTTAATACTTTTTTGATCATATCAACACACACATACCTATCTCTACACGACACTTGGCATTCACCTGTCTATTTGTTAGGGAGTTTCTGACTCCCCTTGACTTGCATGTTTAGGTTCTGAAGCTTGGATTGAAGCGGAGCCCTCAACTGAAGATCAAGCTTATTTCTCAGAGTAGGCTGACTTGTCCTAGCTCCTTCTGCTCCTGAACCTTCCTGCTAGCTCGGGGATCTTCTTCTCAGCCCGTGAGCACCTTTTTGCTGTACAAATTGTAATTCTTACTTTTGTATCTGGCTGTGATATAATGTACATGTACCAATATATCACGCTCTGTGATAACTTTGTAATCCTTATGTTGGAATGTATATTGCCACGTGCTCCCGTACTCTGATTCTTATTTGTACTGATGCTTAGCGTATATACTTGAGGGTATTTCTGACCTGCGTATATACGTCACAGTAGCGTCTCCGTACCCGCCGGATCGGGGCGTTACAAAACAAATGAAGTGTGAGTGTACAAGTATCATGTGAATAACATTTTCATGAAAATAATCAATGAGGCTCAAGATAAATATGAATTTCTTTTTATCAAAAACATGAAAATTATAAAAATTTATTTTCATTAAAAATAAACTTCAAGGCACATATATGTTCTATCAAAACTAAAAATATACATACATATCCTAAATACAAAAGAGTCTATAATAGAATTTGCATGAATGCAAGAGACTCAAGGGTATGCATGTATATTTATTAGTTTTGAACAAAAATTACATATAAATGAAGAAAAACATGCATAAAAATTGACAAAATAAGTATAAATGAAGGAATCATCAAAATTAGATTATACATGTACATTACATGAATACAAATGAGCAATGAAGTACAAACATATAAGAATCAAATGTTGCTCACTACTTGTACAAATATAGACATAAGTTTTAATGAAAGTTATATCTAAATAAGCATTCACCTCATGAAGTATAAACACAAAACATGAACATGTTAAAAATGTTATCTAAGTAAAAGCATGTAAACTAAAATAGGAGTTTAGAGAAAGTTACCAAACCAAATGTTCTATTCTCTAAGTCTCCAAATTTGGTGGTCCTTCTACCAAACTTCCTTGATAGCGATGCATCAATTTTATGTCTATCTAGCCCATGCATCCACCACCAAGACACCAAACTTCTCACGTCATGTGAGAGCCCACACCTACATCAATCACAAGAGGTGGGGACTTTGGTGCCCATTTTCTTTTGGGTCCACAGGGGTTAGCTTTATTTGAAACCCAAACATTTTTATTAGCAAAATTAATATGGTTTATCTTATCATAACAAAATTTTGCTAAATGGCCTTTGCGACCACAATGTGTACATTTGTACACTCTAGCATGTACATGAGAATGAGTATGATTATGATGTGCAAAGTGTGCATATGTGTGCCGTGGGTGATGTGCATGAACACGTGGAGCTTGTTTCCTTTGAAATAAGCTTTCCAATTTAGAATGATTGAATGCACAATTGCTCAAAGTTGAGCTCAAATAATCTATTCTATTTTTCAAAAATTTATTCTCATTTTTATCAATGGTTGTAGCATGAAAAGCATGGTCAACAATCTTTTTCTTTTTAAAAATATTTTCCTTTTCTTTTGAAACAATTTTTCTTTCAAGGAGTTGTTTCTTCCAAAGCAATTTCCTTTTCTTTTCTACCAAAATAATTTTATTTTTCAAAGAAGTATTTCCTTCACAAATATCATTTAATTTAGAGGTTAAGGAAATATTATCCTTTTTTAACATATCATTTTCTTTTGAAACACATGCAAATTTATTTTTAAGAGAATCATTTTCTTTTAACAAAGAAATGTTGTTCTTTTTCAGTTTATTATTTTCCTTTTTAAGCAAGTCATATTTTTCAAGAAGTTGTTGACAAAAAGATTCAAGCTCATCATAAGACATGTCAACATCCTCATCTAGCTCGGATTCAGAATCTACCTCAAGGGAGTTATCCTCTTGAACCATGTAGCACAAGTTAGAAGCATCACTTCCTTCATCCGAGTTGCCCCCCGCATAGTATTGCTCTTGTTCGTCAAGGGAGACTAAAGTGTTCCATACTACAAAAGCCGAATCAAAATTAGAAACCCTAGATAAATATTCATCATTTAGGGTTTACTTTAGAGCATGGATGGCTTTTGCATTAGCCTCTAAATGTTTGCCATTTAAACAATATAAATTTTTAATAGTGGCAAAATAAACATGAATCCCTAAGGTTTTGAGGTACAATGACATCTTAACCTTCCAAGTTTGGATGTTAAGGATATCAAAAGTGAGAGGCGACATGAAATCCATAGTGTGTACAAATATTGTGATTAGCTATGAATGAGAATCTTTAACTCAAGGTTATTAGACCCAAATCAAGAGCACCAAACTCTGATACCAATTGAAATCACCTAGAAGGGGTGAATAGGTGACTAGCTAATCTAATGGTAAATTAATGCGGAATTAAAAACTATTTAAGTAAACTAAAAATTCTTAAGTTAGACACACCAAGTATAACCTAAGAGTATAGCCAAATTCTCGGTGAAGGGCTCTGGACTAACTTCTCAAGATTCCTCTAAATAAGAGTTGAGGTGCCGATATGGCTCTCTTGGTTGAATACAAGTGTGAGCAAACAAACCCAAGTATATAATCAATAGAGCACAAATATATCAAGCATATAAAGATGAAAGCAATTTAAGCATGCAAGATATAAACACAAGTGAGAGATAGAGAGAGCAATAGCAAACACGGGAGATTTATTTCAAGATTCGAGCACGCTTACTCTACGTCCTCGCCTTCAACACTATGAAGGATTTCCACTAAAAATCGATCCCACCAGATCACTCAGTGTCGCAACACCTACAACGAGTTCACACTAGAACTCCTTGGACTCACTAGTCCCTCTCTTGTTCCCGCAAGAACTACACAACACAAGCACACTAGTTTGTCGAGGCCGCACCTCTACACTAAGCTCTCACTAAAAATCGAAATAACGCGAACCCGCAAGTCCGCCCCCTCAAATACAAAATAGAACACTTTGGTGATCTAAACACTTTGATCACCTCAAACACTCTTACAACAAGAATCCCTATAGGATTGATATAGCAATTGATAACTCAAGTGTATGTGAGAAAACTAGGATTGATTTGGTGGTGAAAAACTCAAGAAATCCAAAATACTCTTGAAAAACTCTCCTTTTGAAATGGAAGTATTTGGCTCTAAAACAAGTGGAAATAAACACTTAGAAGTATATGAAAAACTAGCTTGAAAACTCACAAAAAATCTTGTTTAAAACAGTCCAAGAGAAGCCCCTTTTAAAGGCTTAAAAAATGTGGCCGTTGGAGGCCAACTCAGCAGTCTGGACTATTGGCGGTCGACCACACGGTCGACCGGTCAACGGTCAGATTTCTGACCGTTGTTCCAGTGGTCGACCGGCCAGTCGACCGCGACCTGGCAAATGACCCAGCGGTCGACCGCCGGTCGACCGGGCCATTTCTAGAGAGCAAAGGCTCTCTGGCGGTCGACTGGCCCTTGGCCGTGCACGTTTGTGCACGTCAGTCGACCGCCCGGTCGACCGACCTCTGGCACGGTCGGCCGGCAGAAGGCCAAAAACATTTTATTAAGGATTTAAAAACTTGTTCTTTTTCCTTCAATAAAATCCTATAAATTCTCTAAAAATCTACAAAAATAAGTTCAGTAATATACTTTGATTTACAAACATGTTTGAGTAAATATCAAAACATTTTACAAACATTTTGAATTATTTTTGTGATGTGAAAGTTTTGCCTTAAATAAAAATCTGTATTTTTCCAAAACAATTTTTCCAAATTGAAAACTGATTTTTTCAAAACTCCTCCAAATATAAAAACAAGATATTTTAAACACTTCATAAGCTTAGTGTGTATGGATATGATCCACTATACATATATGATGAAATATTTATGGTTTTGACATTAAGCTCTAAACATGTATATTTCTAATCTTAAAAATCAAACCGGTATTTTTCAAAACGAAAACTCTTTTTTGAAAACACATATAAATCTTGTGTGTGAGTGTATATGTATTTGAGTAATCCACCAACTAATCTATCCTTTACATTTTATCTAAAAATAAAATCTTACTTCAAACAAACCTAGACACAAGTCTTCTCTTGAAGGTCTTCTTCTTCTTCTTGACTTGGTCCAAACCTTAATCCAATGATCTAGACTCCTCTTGAGTACTAGATGCAATCTTGATGCGCGAGCTCTTGAATCGACACATGCTAACTCCAAAACTTTAACTTTAAATCTTTTGTTGAAACTAAACACCAACTAAGATCTTGATTAAATATCTGAGACTAATTTAAACACAAGATCATTAGTACTATAACTACATGAGTTAATCATCATCAAAACTATAGCGATGGGCCTTTGGGCCAACACCTTTAATACTTCAAGGGTTAAATGCATTATTACTAACCTCATTAAGAGATGCTAGATGCCTAAATTATATTCAATCTCTAATGGAAGTCATGGAAACTAACCTTTGTCATGGCTCAGTTTATTTTAATGTTTATCCAAATTTAAGTCTATCCTTGACAGATCCAAATATACTAGAGGCAACTACTTTAAATATAAAAATGCATGGGTATAATTTTATACCTGGATCTAAAACAATTGCAGAAATTTTTAGAATTCACTATAAAGTACTGAATACTTTAGCACCTAGAGCTAAAAAAATAACTAAAGCAGGAAAAACAACACTGGTTGAAATAAATTTATTATCATCTAATATAGCTACTAATAGAATCTTAAAATATGAAGAAATAAATTTTTCATAAAATTGGTTACTAAATTCTTTCATTCCTCGTAGGCCTGTTATAGAAACAGACTTAGACCAAATAATTCAGATTGAAGATGGAGAAGTAGAAGTTAAATTTAATCCAAAATTAATAACTAGAATCTCTAGTTCAAAAAATTCTAACTTTGAGAGTCAATCAGTTCGAAGTTTTAGTGAAAATAGAAGAGACAAAGAATTAGAAGTATAAGAAATAAAAGTTTTTAATTCTTCAATAGTTCATCTAATTTACGAGAAGTCTAATCCAGGTTCTTCTGCACAATCAAATATGGATTTTAATATTTAATGGATTTTTTACCTGGAAGCCTACCAAGAATATATTTAAATCTCGAATATAATAAAGATATTCATTTCAAACAATGGTTTGAGAAAACTTTTCCTATTGAAAAAAGGTATTATTATAAAGATGAATATTATAAACATCTTACTCGAATAGATAAATTAAGACTTTTCTCATAATGGTTTATAGAAGCATATATAAATGAATAAATTAATAAACGCAATATTCTTGAAGAATATTATAAATCTTAGGTTACTATTAATGGTAGGAAGATAAATGCACTATATCCCTAGGAGAAACCATAAAACTTACTACTGCCTCAGACTATACTAAAGCAACATCCTTAATTAAGGTTCTACCTGAGCCCAAGGAAGAAGTAATAAAAGAATTATAGAAAGTAATTAAGCAAAATAATTATACAAATGTTTATGTTCAAGCTTTAGGGCAACAATTAACCAGAATAGAATCTGCCATAGAAATAATAATAAATAAATTAAATCAAGTTGGTCAATTAGAAACTCCTTTACTAAAAAGGGAAGAAAAAACAAACTATGTTCCTATAAAACCGCCTCCAGAAGTTACCGGATTTAAAATTCATCCTTAAGAGGAAGAAATTACTTCTTTAATAGAACAATTGAAAAAAGCAAATTTAAATACTATTCATGAAAATTCATCTGACTCCGATCAAGAAATAGATGAAAAACTAGATGAACTTGAAGAACCAATATCAGATATATCAAATGAAGATGAAATTGATTTAAATCAAATAACAAATATAAAAGACTCTTTTAAAGAAAGCATGAAACCAAATGAAATTAATAAATTAGATTTCAAGCCTAGAAGAAGGGCTGACAAGTATTATTATAAAAGATCAACCCCAATGGATATTTTGTTTGAAGAAAATGATGATCTAGTTCAAATTTCCTATCCTAAAAATTCCATCTACGAATGGAATATTGATGGTGCTTCTGAAAAGGCAATCCATGATCAATTATGTAGAATGGTGATGTATGCTACTGTCTGTAAGTAGAACAATAATTCTGACAAAAACATAGCTAATTTTTTTACTTGTGGTTTTACTGGCATTTTAAAGGCTGGTGGGATCATTGTATCACACCGGAACAGAGATTAGAAATATTAATGCCATTAAAATAGAAAATAATACACCAACTCAAGACGCAGTATATACATTAATCATGACTATTTTAGAACACTTCACTGGCGGAGTGACAGATCTTGGAGAGAGGAATAGAATGAAATCACCTAGAGGGAGGGTGAATAGGTGATAATGCTAATCAATGCACAATTAAAAATGTTATGATACAACGATCACCTAAAACAAGACTAGAAGGGTTCTGAACTTCTTCCTCGTGATTCCTCTAGATAAGAGTTTGAGGTGCGTATTGCAATCTTATTGTATGAGTATTTGATCGACAATATGAATATGAAACAAGTGTATATAGCAATGAATATGTAGAGCAAGTACAATGTTGCAATGAATATGTAGAGTAAGTAAATGAAGCAAAGAATATAAAGAGCAAGGAATTAAAGCAAGTAAACCAAACGCAAACACCGAGAATTTTTCCGAGGTTCGAGCACCCAGTTCTATGTCCCCGCCTTCACCCAGAAGGATTTCTAACCACTATAACTTCACAAAGAGTTACAATCACACTGGAGTACCCAACTCCACAATCTCAAATACAAGTATTTTCTTGGTGATCAAAAGACCACAAACTCTCTTTTGAAAAATCATTTTCCCTTACAAAAGCCCTGTAGAACAATGAGTAGGATTGAAGCTCTAGTATTGTAAGTGGAAAAAGAAAATGAATTTTGAGAGAGCTTTGAAAGAAAACTTCAGAAATGAGAGAGATTTTTCGGCACAAAAACCAAGAACAAAACTCTTTTGAAAGCCTTTAAACTTTGAATATTTATTTTTTTGCAAAAGATTGCTATTTTTCCCACAACTCTAATCACCCCTATTTATAGGATAGAGGTAGGGATTAAAGGGTAAACTAATACAATAGGTAATTAGGAAGTATTTGACCCAAAAACCAGCCCCTAAACTCGTTTAGAGACAAAAAGGACCATTTAAAACGTGTTTTAAAAAATAGCCGTTAAGGCTGAAACACAGCCTCGGTCGATCGGCCGGTCGACCGGGTTTTCAAAAAATAGAGCCGTTACAGGCCCACGGTCGACCACCCGGTCGACCGCAACAAACAGAGAGTCACTGTCTTTCAGTCGGCCGAAGATCGGTCGACCGAAAATGGGTTTCGGTCGACCGCCCGGTCGACCGGGAAACGTGCACAGATGCACGCACCCAACGGTCAGAATCCCGGTCGACCGGTCGGTCGACCGATCTGACCTGAAACAGAGTCGGTCGACCGGCCGGTCGACCGCCTCAGGTCAAAAACTGAGATTTGAAAAGGATTTTGAGGAGATTTTGATGGTTTACAAAATAGTTTTGATCAGAACTATGTATAATACACAAAATTGAGTTTATAAGTAATATACTATATTTAAAAATATTTTGTATATATATAGGAGAAATTTTTAGAAAAAACATGTGCGCAAAAACTTGTGTAGGAATTTTGAGCTTCAAACCTATTCATTATTCTTTAACAAAACTATAAAACTAAAAACAAATCTAATGAAGTCTCTGAGCCAAAATGAAGTCTTGAGTCATGCAATGTCATGCTAGAGCTTTCTCTTCTATGGACATTTCCTCTTGTGCCATTTGCTTTATTTGCTCCATGAACCTATAAAACCTTGCAATACCTAAGCAATAGCCTTAAAAAATGATACTAACCTAAAACTCATCTTAAACAAACTTATTAGTACCATATAACTTTTATGTGTTTTGTTATCATCAAAAATTTAAACAAATGGAGAGTGTAACCTTTTGGGCCAACATCTCCCCCTTTTTGATGATGACAAAACATATAGGCTATATTAAAAAGATATAAAGTGAGAGGTAAAACTCCCCCTCAAATTATGCTATATTAAACAAGTAAAAGCAATTCAAAAACATGAAACATGTATATACTTGCAAAACTCATATATACCTCATGTACAACAAACTCATCATACCCATATTTCTCCCCCTTTTTGTCATACATCAAAAAGGGATAAAAAAAAAATTTTATTCAATAACACAAACATTAAGTTCACCACGTATAAAGGAAAATCTATTAAAATCAAGTGGTTTAGTGAAAATATCGACAAGTTGCAAATCCGAAGAAACATAATCAATCTCTATATCACCTTTCTCAAAATGATCTCTAAGAAAGTGATATCTAATCTCAATGTGCTTGGTCTTATTATGTTGATTTGCATTCTTAGTCATGTGAATAGTACTAGTATTATCACAAAATATTTTTATATGGTCATAATGCAAATCATAATTAAGGAAAGTATGTTTCATCCAAAGGTCTTGCGCACAACAAGCCCCCGCCGCAACATACTCCGCCTCGGCGGTTGAGAGGGCTACCGAATTTTATTTCTTAGAGGACCATGAAACAAGACAATTACCAAGAAATTGACATGTCCCACTAGTACTCTTTCTATCCACTCTACAACCCGCATAGTCGGCATCCGAAAAACTCGTCATTGAAAAATCTTCGGTTTTCGAATACCAAAGACCCATTCCAATAGTGCCCTTAATATAACAAATGATGCGTTTTACCGCAAGAAGATGAGACTCTTTAGGACACGATTGTAATCTAGCACAAAGACACACACTAAACATGATATCCGGCCTACTTGCCGTTAAATACAACAAACTACCAATCATGCTTCTATATAACTTAATATCAACAAATTTACCTTGGTCATCCTTATCAAGCTTGGTGGCAGTTGCCATGGGAGTGTTGCAAATTTCGAACCTTCAAGTCCAAATTTCTTTATAAGTTCCTTTGGGTACTTGGCTTGACATATGAATATCCCATCCCGCATTTGCTTGATGTGGAGTCCAAGAAAGAAGTTTAATTCACCCATTGAAGACATCTCAAATTCACGTTGCATACACTTTTCAAATTCCTTGCAAAGAAGCTCATTAGTAGAACCAAAAATTATATCATCAACATAAATTTGCACTATAAGAATGTCATTATCAACATGCTTAGTAAATAATGTTGTGTCTACTTTGCCTTTAACAAAATCATTTGAAAGAAGAAAACTAGAAAGCCTTTCATACCAAGCTCTAGGAGCTTGCTTTAATCCATACAAAGCTTTATCAAGTTTAAAAACAAAATTAGGATGAACATGATCAACAAAATCGGGAGGTTGTTCAACATAAACTTCTTCATTTATAAAACCATTTAAAAATGCACTTTTTACATCCATTTGAAAAAGTTTAAAATTTTTGAAAGAAGCATAAGCTAGTGTAATCCGTATGGCTTCAAGCCGTGCTACGGGTGCAGAGGTCTCCTCAAAGTCAATAATTTCAACTTGAGTGTAACCTTGGGCCACTAACCTAGCTTTATTCCTAATAACATTTCCTGACTCATCCATCTTATTCCTAAAAATTCACTTAGTACCAATTATTGATCTATCGTGGGGTCTAGGAACAAGGTGCCAAACTTAGTTGCGCTCGAATTGATTGAGTTCCTCTTGCATAGCTAGCAACCAATATGAGTCACCCTCGGCTTTGAGGATGTTTTTGGGTTCAAAATGAGAGATGAATGCAAAGTTACCACACAAGTCATGGAGTTTGGAGCGAGTTGTTACCCCTTTAGATACATCACCTATGATGAGATCCTTAGGGTGATTTATAGCGAATCTCCAATCTTTCGGAAGTGGTTGAGATTGTTTCACTTCTTCCTTTTGAACTTCGCCAATAGGTTCTTGCTTTTCTTCTTGAATGAGTGAGTCCTTCAAGGAAATTTTCTCCATGTCCTTACCTAATGATTCAAACTCTACAACATTCTCAACAACAACATTAGATTCTTCAAATTTAACATGCATGGATTCTTCAATAGTAAGAGAAGATTTATTGAATACTCTATAAGCTTTGCTAGTAGTAGAATATCCAACAAATATTGCTTCATAAGCCTTAGCATCAAATTTACCCAAGTTATCTTTAGTATTTAAAACAAAACACTTGCATCCAAAAACTTTGAAATATGAAACATTTGGTTTTCTTAAATGATAAATTTCAAAAGATGTCTTGAAAGTATTTTTACACAAATAAATACGATTTGATATGTAGCATGCGGTGTTTACGGCCTCGGCCCATAGATATTGAGGGAGGTCATATTCACTGATCATAGTCCTAGCCATCTCTTGAAGGGTTCTATTCTTCCTTTCTACAACTCCATTTTGTTGTGGAGTTCTAGGACATGACATTTCATGCTTAATTCCCTTTTCATCACAATAAGTCATGAAGAGTTGGTTAATGAATTCACCACCTCTATCACTTCTTATTTTCAAAATTGAAAAACCTTTTTCTTTTTCAACTCTTTTTCGAAAAATCTTAAAATGCGAAAAAGTTTGATCTTTGTGTTCCAAAAAGAAAACCCAAGTGAACCGGAAAAAATCATCAACTAAAACAAAAGCATATCTACTACCATTTAAGCTTTTAGTTTTAGTTGGTCCAAAAAAATCCATGTGAATTAATTCTAATGTCCTAGTTGACATGATATCCTTGATTGGTTTGAAAGAAGACTTGGTTTGTTTCCTAAGTTGGCACGCACCACAAATGCGGTCTTTTTCAAACTTCAAGTAAGAAATACCCTTCACTAATTCCTTAGAATTAATCCTAGCAAGATGATCAAAAGATGCATGTCCTGATCTTCTATGCCAAACCCAAGAAGTTTCATAAGCATTCAGGCCTTAGTAGAACAATCCAAATTAAGCATGTCAATGATATAGACATTATTATCACGAAATCCGGTGAGAATACAATCATTAGTTTTACAATCAAAAATTTTGCAAGAAGAATCATCAAATACAACTTTAAGACCACGATCACAAAGTTGACTTATACTTAGCAAGTTATGTTTAAGTCCATCAACAAGAACAACATTTTCTATAATAGGAGATGCACCAATTTGAATGTTACCTATACCGATGATAGTGCCCTTGGAATAATCTCCGAAGGTGACGGTGCCACCTTCAACGTACCTTGATAGGGTTGTAAAGTTGTTGATATCCCATGTCATATGTCTTGAACAACCACTATCAAGGTACCACCGCTCCTTACGTCTTGGAGCCTTGGTGTGTACCTACATCAAATAATTTAGGACTTGATTTTTGTACTCATATTTTCTTGGGTCCTAAAGGGTTAGTGTCATGAACCCACACAAGATTATTAGATCTATTTATTTGATCATAGCAAAATTTAGCTAAGTGGCCATTTCGACCACAATAAGTATATCTATAAACTCTTCCATATTTAAATGCATAATGAGTGTGTGGCTTACTAGCATGTGACTTGTGTGCATGAGTAGTTTTAACATGTGAAATGTTGACATGGTGAGCATTTTTAGCATGGGTTGTTTTATCATTCTTAATATGTGGAGTGTGCTTCTTTGAAAACATTTTCTCTAATTTCTTAGTATTAAAAGCAAAATCTTTTAAACATTTTCAATATCAACAATTCTAGTTTTAACAAGAAAAATTCATTTTCATCGACTTTTGAAAATTTAGCTTTACAAGCAACTTTATAAGCATCAAATTCTCTTTTAGTTGAAATAAGATTAGAAGAAATTTCTTCCTTTTCTTTTGAAACAATTGCAAGTTGGTTTTTAAGCAACTCAATTTCCTTTTTCAATTTAGAGCATTCTACTTTTTTATCATCAAAGCTTTCAGAAAGTTCAACAAAAGCATGTTTTAGCATTTCTCTACTTATTTCATTTTCTTCATCAAGAGGTTGAGTGGTTACCTTGGGTGTGTTTGCCATGAAACACATATTTGCCGTGTCCACCTCATCTTCGGACTCGCTTTCCGAATCTCAAGTGGCCTTGTATGCCTTCTTTTCAACCGGCCTCTTTTGCTTTAAGGAAGAAGTCGTCTTTTTCTTGAAGTCGGGACAATCGGCCATGATATATCTGGGTTTCTGACAATTATAGCAAATGATTCTTTTCTCCTCCTTCCCTTCCCATTTCTTTCTATAGTTGAGTTTGTTCTTGCGGTACATCCTCTTCACATTTCTCACTAGGAGAGATAGCTCCTCATCCTCTTCTTCATCTACTTCATCATCATCAATGGTAGAGGAAGACTTGAAAGCTATGGATTTCTTGTTTTGAGGTACCGCTTCTTCTCTTGCCTTCTTTTCCATCTCATGAGTCTTAAGGTTTCCAATAAGACTTATGAGATCCATTTCATCTTTATCATTCAACTCCTTTAAGGTGGTAGCCTTGATCTCCCATGATGAAGGAAGAGCTCGAATCACTTTGCGCACCTTTTGGTCGTTGCTTATATCATCACCTAGAGAAGAAAGAGTATTAGTAATCTTAGTAAACTTGGTAATCATAGAATCAATAGACTCATCTTCAAGCATTTTGAAACTTTCATATTGGGACCTCAAGAGATCTATTTTAGCTCTCTTTACTTGTGATGTCCCCTCGTGTGTGACCAATAAGTGTTGCCAAATCTCATAGGCGGATTGGCAATGTATAACCCGTGTAAGATCATCCTCATTCAAGACGGTGAGAAGGGAATTTTGAGCCTTAGAATTAGCCCCATATTCTTTGTAGGTAAAGTCGGACCAAGTGCTCTCCTCACTATCGGGTCTACTATAGGTTTGGTCAAGGATTTAGCAACTAAACTACCTAGGGATTGTAGAAAGATAGTCATCCTAACCTTCTAAATGGGGAATTGAGTCCATCAAATTTAGGAGGGGTCTTAATGTTGTCGGCCATTTTTACTAGTGTATGAATGAAAGAATGCAAATAGTGATTAGCAAATTTTAGGATCTCTCTAGGGTTGTAAGGCCAAAAATTAGAGTCCTAACTCTGATACCAATTGAAATCACCTAGAGGGGGTGAATAGGTGATAATGCTAATCAATGCACAATTAAAAATGTTATGATGCAACGATCACCCAAAAAAGACTAGAAGCCGAATACCCCGTGAAGGGCTCTGAACTTCTTCCTCGTGATTCCTCTAGATAAGAGTTTGAGGTGCGTATTACAATCTTGTTGTATGAGTATTTGATCCACAATATGAATATGAAACAAGTGTATATAACAATGAATATGTAGAGCAAGTACAATGTTGCAATGAATATGTAGAGCAAGTAAATGAAGCAATGAATATAAAGAGTAAGGAATTAAAGCAAGTAAACCAAACGCAAACACCGAGAATTTTTCCGAGGTTCGAGCACCCAGTTCTATGTCCCCGCCTTCACCCAGAAGGATTTCTAACCACTATAACTTCACAAAGAGTTACAATCACACCGGAGTACCCAACTCCATAATCTCAAATACAAGTATTTTCTTGGTGATCAAAAGACCACAAACTCTCTTTTGAAAAATCATTTTCCCTTACAAAAGCCCTGTAGAACAATGAGTAGGATTGAAGCTCTAGTATTGTAAGTGGAAAAAAAAAATGAATTTTGAGAGAGCTTTGAAAGAAAACTTCAGAAATGAGAGAGATTTTTCAGCACAAAAACCAAGAACAAAACTCTTTTGAAAGCCTTTAAACTTTGAATATTTTTTTTTGCAAAAGATTGTTGTTTTTCCCACAACCCTAATCACCCCTATTTATAGGATAGAGTTAGGGATTAAAGGGTAAACTAATACAATAGGTAATTAGGAAGTATTTGACCCAAAAACCAGCCCCTAAACTCGTTTAGAGACAAAAAGGACCATTTAAAACGTGTTTTAAAAAATAGCCGTTAAGGTTGAAACACAGCCTCGGTCGACCGGCCGGTCGACCGGGTTTTCAAAAAATAGAGCCGTTACAGGCCCACGGTCGACCGCCCGGTCGACCGCAACAAACAGAGAGTCACTGTCTTTCAGTCGGCCGAAGGTCGGTCGACCGAAAATGGGTTTCGGTCGACCGCCCGGTCGACCGGGAAACGTGCACACATGCACGCACCCAACGGTCAGAATCCCGGTCGACCGGTCGGTCGACCGATCTGACTTGAAACAGAGTCGGTCGATCGGCCGGTCGACCGCCTCAGGTCAAAAACTGAGATTTGAAAAGGATTTTGAGGAGATTTTGATGTTTACAAAATAGTTTTGATCAGAACTATGTATAATACACAAAATTGAGTTTATAAGTAATAGACTATATTTAAAAATATTTTGTATATATATAGGAGAAATTTTTAGAAAAGACATGTGCGCAAAAACTTGTGTGTAAGAATTTTGAGCTTCAAACCTATTCACTATTCTTTAACAAAACTATAAAACTAAAAACAAATCTAATGAAGTCTCTGAGCCAAAATGAAGTCTTGAGTCATGCAATGTCATGCTAGAGCCTTCTCTTCTATGGACATTTCCTCTTCTGCCATTTGCCTTATTTGCTCCATGAACCTAGAAAACCTTGCAATAGCTAAGCAATAGCCTTCAAAAATGGTACTAACCTGAAACTCATTTTAAACAAACTTATTAGTACCATATAGCTTCTATGTGTTTTGTTATCATCAAAACTTTAAACAAATGGAGAGTGTAACCTTTTGGGCCAACATAGAACTCTCCTACAGAATTTGTAATGTCCAACTTTAACTCATTTTAGATGGTATAAAAATACCTTTCTAAGTAGAGTAATGTTACTCAATGATGCTAATAATGTACATTGGAAATCTAAATTAATTGATGGGCTACTAAATCTCTTTGCTGAGAGAGTTAGGAAAACTCTCAGAGACAAAAATCATGGTACTATACCATATCATAACTATACTTATGAAAATCTAATAAACTCATGTATCCAAGAAGGACTAGCCTTATATAATGATTGAAATTAAGACATCAATTAAAAGTCCATAGAATTTCTAAAAGAAAACAATTAGGAGAATTTTGTACCCAGTTTGTCATAGAGGGGCCAAATCCCCTAAATATATTAAGAATTTTAAGAAAAGACATAATGACTCTACAAAACCTTCTCAAACCAATAAAAGATATAAGAATTATAATAAAAGAAGAAATAAAGGAAAAAAAAAGAACCTCTTCATAAGAAAGATAATGTAAAAACTAAAAAGCAAAAATAAAAGAACATAAAATGTTATAAATGTGACAAATTAGGTCATTATGCTAATAGATGTACTAAAAATAAAATAGAAGAAATTGAAGACTAAGACCTTAAAAGAACATTATTAAAATAACAATTAATTCTAACGAAGACTTTACTTTTGAAGAGTACAAAACGACAAACCAATAAAAAGAGTTTTTTTTTTCTTTTTATATACAATTCATAATTAATATTTAAAATTTTTATTATTAACATTCATATTGCTACTACTGATGTTTTTTGTGAACGGATCGATATGATGATGTTGCACATAATTATATAATTATTATATGAAGTTAATTCATAAAGGTAAATTAGAAATTAGAAATAAACTATAATTTGAATAACTTCCAAATATTATAGATTATTATTACAAAAATATTACACTGCAAAAAGTCGAGACTGGGACACGATAGAGAGATAAGGCGCTCCCCACTCCCTCTCGAGCTCCAATTCAATGGCGACGGTCTCTCTCTCACTCACACTCCCACATTTCCGCTCATCTACTCTCCACTCTGTCAGACCAAACCTACCTTCTTATTCTTCTTCTTCAAAGAACCGCAGATGCCCTCGGCGAGCGCTCATTCGCGCGGTGGCCGCGGAGTCGGCAAAAATCGAGTCCACAAACGGCGCCATAACCAAGCAAAAGCAGCCGCAAAAGGGTTTTAACAGCTCGAGCTATGGACGACAGTACTTCCCCTTGGCCGCAGTTGTCGGCCAGGTACATTCACTCGCTCCCCATTTTCTTCTCGAATTTGTTTTAGTCTGTGAAAAATTATACTTTTGGTCAAAATTGAGATTGATAGATAACAAATTAACCCGAAAGCTTAACCCCCTCGACCCTCGTATTTGGAGTTTTGGTACCGGGCAGGGAAATTTTAAGGTAGATTGAGGTCTTCATTGCTTTTTTGCGTACATGGTGTGCCTGTTTGTTATTGTAGGATGCAATCAAGACAGCTTTACTTCTTGGTGCCATTGACCGTGAGATTGGAGGGATTGCCATCTCGGGCAAGCGGGGGACCGCAAAGACGATAATGGCACGCGGACTGCACGCTATCCTTCCTCCTATTGAAGTGGTTGCTGGTTCCATATCAAATGCAGATCCCACTTGTCCTGAAGAGTAAGATTTTTAATATTTTCTTGCCAGTTTCTGTTACGAATTTAGATTTGTTGACTAGTTAGTAGGTGCAATGCTATCACAGTAAGAAATTTTGAATAGAAAATCTTTGATGATTATTAAATGCTGATTGATAAAACTACAATAGTTAGAATGGGATGCAAGTATTTTGTGTGGTAAATAGATTAATGTAGCAGATTCTTATTGACTGCATATTCATCCAAGGAAAGTCACGTTACTGAAATGCCAATGTACAAAGAGTAAGTATCGGCAGACCTCTAGTTCTGCATAAGTTTCAGGAGGTTTTATTTGTCTTCAAGAAATATTTTTGGTGAGTTGGGTCCTAGGATGCAGTCACGAAAGTTAAGTAGAAGTAGTGAAGAAGAGAAGAAAAGGGAGCAGTAGATGTCTGGTCGGTGTTAACGTGCATTTCCACTTCTTATTGTAAGTTTAACATAGCAGCTTAATAGTGGACAAATGGTCCACAGACCTCTATTTGGAAGCTGGCCGTTAGGGAGCCTACTACTAGTAGAACGATGAACAAGGTGTGAAAGACTAGTTAAGGCTTATAACCATGAAAATAACACATTCAGCTAACACCTTGTATCCAGCTTTTTCCTTAAACGAGTAGATATCCATATCGGTTCTCCCCTCTTAAGCTTTAAAGAAGTTCTATCTGTGCTCTTTTCTATCACTCCAGCACATAGTTATAGTACAATGACATGTCATATCCAGTGAAGGCATCAAAGTAGAATAGATTATCTGGGGCAATTATTGTCCAAGAAAATGTGATGCATTTACCTGATAGATACAAAGAGTTAATGCTTCTATCACCTTCCAGCCTAAGAAAAGATTATTTCTTGAATTCCCATTTCTTTCACGTGATGATGCTGAAGGTCTAATTACACAATTTCCTTGTGTGACATAGATGTGTTAAGAGGATGGTTCCTTTCCCTCTTATTATTTTAAAGACTTCAAAGATGCTAGGGAGGAAAGGATATTGTCAGTGTGTCTCAGCGTTTAAGTTACTTTAGTATCTGTACAAAACGGATACATAAAGCATTAGGGATGTATGATTTGGCCTGACTCAAACCTTTTTTGTTGCCACCATCTGCAAGCAATTGCTTTTATTGTATGGTACAAGTAACATGAAATAGTCACCTTTAAAAAATAATGACTCATGTCCAAGGTATCTTATATAAACTCTATTCATGCTTATGGTCTGCTTTCTTATCTAGCTCGAAGGAGTGAACTAGATAAAAAAATGATGTGACTAAGACAAAAAAACCAAGATTCTGCGGATACACACCTGCAGGCCAAAGTTTGTAAACCCGGTGTCTATCTCACACGGATACAGTGGATACTTATGGGTTCGTGTCGGTTTCACGCGAGTCGTGTCTAGACATTTATCTGTTGTTGCGGGTTGTTGCTTTTAGAGTGGAGGAAAAAACCCTCAGCCCAAATTAATAAAAGGCCTGTTTATTCAGTTTAACGGGTTAAGTTTTTTATTGGGACATTTTTTAAAAACCCATTCCACCTGACCCAACTTAAAAACCCAGTCCCAAGCGACATCTCTCTCTCTCTCTCT
Source organism: Agave tequilana (assembly GCA_038442645.1). Lineage (NCBI taxonomy): Eukaryota > Viridiplantae > Streptophyta > Magnoliopsida > Asparagales > Asparagaceae > Agave > Agave tequilana. Next base: position 187,872 of record JAVJIF010031626.1, on the reverse strand, counting down.
CTCTCTCTCTCTTGCTTCTTTTTTAATTCAAATATCCTAGATGTACTTGTGTCTGAAGTCCATTTATACATTTTCCTTTGGTATGATGCGTTGTTAGCATATGTTGGCACTTGGCAGTTTGTAGTTAGTATTTACCATGTAGACAAAACCTGCCAGTACATGCATACACGTGTTATACTCAAAAGGAAAATTGCATGCATATTTGAACCTTCTACCCACCTTAAAACTTACTTAGTCCTATACAAGAGGATAGATCTTCAGGTACCTTCCAATTGTTAGTTGGAAGTAATCGAAGTAACAGCAAATAATGGTTGGAAAGCCTCCCGTGAAAAGCTTCCAGATTCACACAATTGTAAAAGCAACTAAATATGAATAACTTAAAACTGTGAATAATGAGGTTTAAACCAACACACAGAACCCTGTATCTGGGACTCGATTAACTAGCCATTTCACGCAAAGTACTCAGCTGTTAGTTCATGAGACAACAAATGTTATCAAGCAGCCTTAACAGGGTTTTGTTCCGACTATTTAAGAAATGATTAGATTGTAGCAGCCAATGATTCCTGCTTCTCTGCTTCTTTAATACCTGGGGCAAAGTAAATTTAAAGTATTCTACTGTTGGATGATATCTATACTTGGATTGTTACCTTCCATAGCATAAACCTTTGTTCTGCAGATTTCGATGATATCTATAATCAGTTTGTTGCCTTCCACAGCATAAATCCCTGTTCTGCATATTTCTCTTTTATATTTTAATGTACTGATGAGGAAGTCCTTATCATAACTTCTTCAGGTTCATACTGTGTCAAGAAGCCTTGGACTTATATTGTGTATTATTTGCTTATGATTCTTATAAGGATATTACCTATATACTAAAACAGCTGATGTGCAGCACAGATCTGTAATTCCCACTTTTGCCATATCAAAGGTTTAGATATAACCCTGTTATCCTATCAGATACTTTGACTGTGATACAGAAAGTTATTATGATATTTCATTCTTTGTGGTTGAATGAAACACTTGTGTGAAGAATTGGGTTTCAAAGCATCTTCATTCATGTAACAATAATAACTTCCAAGTTGTCGATAGTTTACCTTTTAGTTATGTTTTCCCCTCTTTTTTTTGTCCCTTTTAGGTGGGAAGATCGGTTAGCTGAACGAGTAGAGTATGATGCTGCTGGTAATGTGAAAACTGAAATTGTGAAGTCGCCTTTTGTTCAGGTATAGCTCGTCGAAGAGAATTGACATAATAACACTGATCTTGCATTTTCAACTCTTATATAATTGTAAATCCCATATGTCACAGATTCCACTTGGTGTCACAGAAGATAGATTAATAGGATCCGTTGATGTTGAAGAGTCTGTAAAATGTGGAACAACAGTATTCCAACCAGGCTTACTTGCTGAAGCCCACAGAGGAGTCTTATATGTTGATGAGATAAATCTTTTGGATGAGGGTATTAGCAATCTGCTTCTAAATGTCCTGACTGAAGGAGTTAATACTGTGGAAAGAGAAGGGATAAGCTTTCGTCATCCATGTAAACCACTTCTCATTGCTACTTACAATCCCGAGGAAGGGTCTGTACGAGAACACCTACTCGATCGAATCGCAATAAATCTAAGGTACATAAACTATGACTATTTTTCCAGCCTCTGTCGAGCATTTAGACATGGAAATTTTATCTATTGGGTTTGTCTTAGATGAGCTTATTAGTTTTCAAGTAGATAAGTGTTGCAGCTGAAATAGGTGGTAACATTTTATTTCCTCATCCTTAACTTCTAAGAACCTTTCTTATGCAGCGCAGATCTTCCGATGAGTTTTGATGACAGGGTAGCAGCTGTAGAAATTGCAACACAGTTTCAACAAGCCAGCAATGAGGTGTTCAAAATGGTAGAGGAAGAAACTGAATTGGCTAAAACACAGGTAAGTTTGCAATTCAGGTGATATATATTTAAAATTAATGAATTGAAGCTACATCGGATATGCTCATATAGAAAATTCGATGGTCGTACCATCATGAGTTTAGGGGAGATGTAAATATAATAGGTATATTGTATTATAGAAATAATATTTAGTGTCTTTGGAGTTCTAGTAATAGTTGGAGTCATTTTGTGATAGTTTGAGTAGGCTTTCGTCTTGTATGCTTTATATAAGGAGACATGTTCTCATGAATTTATGCAAATTATATTTTGTAATCCTTTTTATGATCAATGGAGATGTAATTTAGAGTTATAAAGATTTACCTTGGTAAATCTAACACATTCATAAGTACCATATAGCTCCTACGTATTGTATTATATATTATATCTAACTTCTGCTCATGGTTTGCTCTGTGCATCTCTGGGTCAACATTATTAGTTTGAAATTTTTGTCTGGTTGTCTAGATGCACAGAGCTTACATCTAAGCACCTCTCTAGTCATCAGCATGGATCCTTTTTTAAGCATTTTAATGAAGCTCCCAATAGATTGGAACTTTTTGTAATATGAAACTCGAATTTGGCAGTAGGAGAAAAGGAATAATGCCACAAATATTAATGTTATGAATGTTTACATGCATTGAAAGGAAAATCCAAAAACGGCAATTATGACTATAACAGAAAGAAGTGTTTTTAGGTAAATGGATGAGTATATAACGCCACATAATGCTTGGCTACCCATTCTGAAATCTTGGATTACGAGTAACTTGAACAAACTCACAATGGATCCCCCGTCTGTTCTCAGTTGCATATCTTTTATCACACATACAGACAAGCTAAAATTAAATATAATTTATGTATTTTGTTCTCCCCCAAGGAACTTGTATTTTACAGGATCTGCTGCACTTTGATTTTTAATTGCACAAATATTAAATGTACATGTAACTCAAATACATTTTTCATGTGTCATCACATCAATGTTATAGGCTAGCAAGCCTATATTTTGTAGATAGAAGTGTAAATACCTCTAATCAGAGATTTATTAACCTAAGATGCTTCTTGAATTCATGAAAATATCTTCCTTATATTATCTCTACTTTAACCAACTTAGAAAGTCACTTGAGGCTAGTGAGAATGTTAAGAGTCTAAGAGGTAACCATTTGTTGTGGGATTCAACAAGAATTTGTTTGTTTCATGGGAAACTTATATCCCATTTTCTGTGCTTTGCAGTATCTCTTTATATTTCGATGCAATTATGAAGATTCTATTCTTGCACTGGATTACAATGTCATGTTCCCAGTAGTAAACTAAAACAATATTACGACTAGAGATTGAATATCAGAATTCTGCTGATTGACTCGGGATTCAACAAGAATTGTTCGTTTCATGGGAAAGTTATATGCCATTTCCGCAACCAATTGCTAATAAGCGCCTTGCAGTATCTATCTGTATTTCTGTGCAATCATGAAGATTTTCTTCCTGCATTTAAGTACAATCCCATGTTTTCAATAGTAAACTAAACAATATTGGGACTGGAGATTGAATATCAGAATTCTGCTGATTCAGATCATTCTGGCAAGAGAGTATTTGAAGGACGTGAGCATCAGCAGAGAACAATTAAAATATTTGGTCTTGGAAGCAGTGCGAGGTGGTTGCCAGGTTCATATTATTAAACAATTGCTATACGCGTGATCTTTTCCTTTGTTCATGTTTTCTCTTGTAAATGATTTAGTTATATTTCAAAGATCGTGTAAGCTGTGAAGAAGTGGTTTATATTGACAAGCATTCTTTTTGTAAATGATTTAGTTATATTAACAAGCATTGCTTGTAATTAAGTTAAGCTAATTTTTGTCCTAGGTTTTATTAGCTACGCTTTGCATTATCTAATTGAGCTGGTTAACTCGGGAACTCTTATATTTCCAGCCAAGGAGCCTTGGGTTGTTAAGATAATATTCCAAGGCCCTGTCCTTTAATAAACAAGAAGGATGGAAGATTTTGCCTTTCTTCATTGTATTCCAATGTTTTGGAAGTATGCAATAAAACAAAACTCTTGGTTCTTGAAACTATTAGTGACATCAGGAGGATGGGCATTATTTTGACCCTCGTCCTAGAAGTGAATACTTGTTCAATATTTGAACTGTTAGATTAATTTTCCGTGGTGTTTACAATTCATTGTAGCCTATAGTGGACCTTTAACTGAATGCTGACTTAGCTTTGCAGGGTTGCAGAGGTTGAGCCAGCACCTAGTTCCATTCACTGAATATTACATGTTAGCAGACTTTTTCGGGGTCTCTTATCTTTTTTCAACCAACCTCATCCCAATTTTTCTTCTTTTCTCTGTTATGTAAATTGTACCCTTTATATTTAACTTTTATGTTAGCACATCTCATCCAGCTGATGGTATATATATATATGTCTGCCATCACCAAGTTCCAACACCCCTTCCCTCTCTCTCACACCTCTCTCCTTAATCCGAGTCAGTTTTTATTTTTTTATTTTTACTTTTAGAGTGTGCAAATTGTCATAGTTTTCTAGTATCACAACATGAAAATTGCTGCATGGAAATGTGCCTATGATGCTGTTTTCCACTACAGGACCCAGCATAATTGTACCTAAAAACTGATTTTCTGTAAATTCCTTTAATCTCTCTTGAACCATATTTTCTCCGCATCCCCCTTCTCTTTGTTTTGCCACTTAAAAGCAATATCTTAAATTCTTTACGTAGTATCTTTAGACTATCTGGTCCTTTTCTATTCACATTGTATCTATTTTCTAATTGGGGTTTATCAAGACTATATGCCTCATTCCCTTAAAATTGTTACTAAGATTATGAGGACATTGGGTTAACATTTAGTTACTTCGGCAACAAATTTAAGTAATATTGTCCCAGCTTCACGTGTTTATGATGTTTTAATACCATGGTCAAATGCAAATAATTGCTTGTGTATAAAAATGTAGTCTGAAGGGGCAATATATATTCTCATTAACTATGGAAAGCTGATTAACTAAGACAACACCAATGTAAGTTGTGCTCTTAATAAATGTTAAAGATGCTATTTCTTAATTGTTTGAAAATATTGCATCCATCTACAGGGTCATCGAGCTGAGCTGTATGCTGCACGGGTAGCTAAATGTCTAGCTGCTTTGGAGGGACGTGAAAAAGTCTATGTTGATGACCTCAAGAAAGCTGTTGAGTATTGTTTTCTTACATATATGTGCTTATAGCTTATTGATTGCTTTGGCCACACACGCTGGCTGTCCACCATGGGCGTGTTTGGATGTAAGGAATCGGAGTGAAGTGAGGAAGTGGGGAAGTATAATTGCTCATTTTCCTATCTATCCAAACACCGGAAAAGGAAAATAAGAAAACCCCCTTTTCCCTTTTTCATCTCTCTTTTACACAACCATTTTCTCACTTTTAGAGTGCTACAGTTAATTTTGTGGTCATGTAAATCTCATTTATAATAAGTTATAGCATAAAACAGTTAATTTTTTGGTCATGTAAATCTCACTTGCATTCTAATTACAATCTATTTTTTATTTTTCTTAATTAATTTTTATTTTAATATTATTTTGCGGTCAACTTTGTGGTCAACTTTTCCATTTCCACTTTTCATTACCATCCAAACACCGGAAACGACAAAACATTTTCCAAACCACACTTCCCAACAACCATCCAAACACCAGAAAATTTACTACTCATTTCCCTTTTTCCTAAAGGAAATAAATCTTACTTCCTACTTCCTCACTTCACACCAATTCCTTAAATCCAAACAGACCCCATATAAACAAGTAAAACTTTTGAAAAACTATGATTTTACTTGTTTTGTTTACTCTCACTCGATAAAAGATTGACAATGTTTGATCATGTAACGAATTCTGATTGATTATTATTTTCTTTATGTTCATGAAACCTAGCCACCTTGACCAGATTCTTGATTCAATAGGTCTACAAGCTATCCTGATTTGTTATTAGCAATAATTGTTCTTAACTAACTTGCCTCGAAAGTGAAAATTGTTCTTAACTAACTTGCCTCGAAAGTGAAAATTGTTCTTAACTAACTTGCCTCGAAAGTGAAACAAGTTCCTGCTATAATAGGGTAAAATTTTATTCTTAGTTATGTTTATAGTGTACGCGTCGGAAAAGGAGGATTCGATTGCAAAATTCTTTTGATTGGATAGAAGATTACAACAGATCAGTATTCCGATTACAAGGGAGGGAGGATGTTGAGTCTTGAATCCTCCCTTTGTTTAAGGCTGGGTTCTTCAAGTGGCGATGGAGAGTGAATCTTGTTCTTCGTTGACCGGGTGAACGTTGAGATCTTCCGGGACTCTTCTCTTCGGGTGGTTGACGGAGTAACACAGCTCTGTCGACCAAAAACTCTCAAAGAGATTGTCGGCAAAGACTAACTTGAGCACAGCAAGCTAGCTGAAGAGTTGGACTCTCTTTCTCTGTCTCTCCTCTCTAATCGACCGATTGTATGTATATCTCTTTCCCCTCATAGCGGCGGGGCTATTTATAGAGGTTTCAGGGGTGAACGTGCCCCCTAAAAACACTCCACAATGAGGGGTTAACTTTCCCGTTATGTGGGCGGTGACCGGCCCCATAACCAGGGTAGTTATAACCGAGGCGCAGGTTTCGACCCTCGCGCCTTGATGCTGAGACGCGGGTTTGGACCCTCGCGCCTTGATGCTGAGACGCGGGTTTGGACCCTCGCGCCTTTGAGCTGCTGAGACGCGTGTTCGGACCCTCGCGCCTTGATGCTGAGACGCGGGTTCGGACCCTCGCGCCTTGATGCTGCAGTGCGGCTGAGATTAGTCCTGCGTCTGGAGTTTGGGACTCTGCTTTTGACGACTTTGTCTTAATGATTTTTAGACAGCCTACAGAACCCCCTCCAAAGTTTTCGATATTCCGCAGTTAGCTGGGACGGATTTCGAAATACTTTGGACTCTAGCTGAATCCCCTCTTATGATTGGACTGACAATGCTCCGGGCTCGATTTTGTTTGGAGTATGGCCTTCTTGAGTGTACTGTAGAACTCTTTGAAGCCGCCAAAACTGATCGAGTGGAGTGTCTAGATACACAGTCTAAACCTCCCCGATGCTTTTGAGTTTGTCGTTGGTGTACTTTAAACCAGGGGTGGACAGTCGTCTGCTTGTGCCAGTGTACTGTTGAACTGCTTTGCAGAAGTAAGGACTGAACGCCAGCTTTTAAAGATGCGACTTTCATAGGGCTGCATCTTTTTGGAAATGAAAACGCGACTGATATTCCACAAGACAGATGCGATTCTTGGGCTGATTGGAAGGATGCGAACTTCAGAGAGACGCATCTTTTTGGAGTAAAAACGCGACTTTCTGGACGCAACAATGGCTGTGCTGAAGGGATGCGTCCATTGAAGAGGCGCGACTGTTGGGTGCGAATCCGCGCCATGCTATGAGTGCACTGCCACTTGTTTTGCGGAACCGACGGGACGTCTGCTTTTCGGCGTGCGAACTTCACGCTGTATTAAATGCGCTGTCCACGCGTCAAAAGACGATTCGCCGTTGAGTCAATCGAGTTGCGAATCACTGTGCCTATAAATGGCAACAGTCATCGAGAGAGTCATCATTAGTCTCTCTTTCGTCTTCGCTTGAATCTGTTAGGGTTTTGAGAAAGGAGCTCTCTTTGTTCTCTTCTTCTTCATCTAACATCGGATTCTTGATTAGCAATGGCACCCAAGGCCAAGCAAACTGCCTCATCTTCAAAGGCGGTCGCCACTGAGACTCAAAGGGGCGGTTCCTCCATACAGGAAGCCCCTATCTCAGGTATAACGCCTATCAGGCTTAATTTTCGCCATTAGAAGGGTTTATGGAGTTCTTGTAACTCTAAAAAAAAATCCCTTTTTTGAAGAAGAACCGCCAACGCGGATTCGAAATCGTGTTTGATTCTCATACGCAGTCTTTGAGTCGATGAGCACGGCGCAGGCTTGATGCTTGCCATTAAAAGAGTTTACAGAGTTCTTGTAACTCTTAAATCTCCTTTTGAATATGAACCGCCACTTCGGGCTCGAATCTGTGTTTGATCTTCGGACGCGGTTCTTGAGTAGATGAGCACGGTGCAGGCTTGATGACCCCTGCTGTTCTTATCTGCTCGAATCTGCGTCTGCTTGCTGAACACAGGGCCCCAGTAAGCCTTGCGTTCCGGACTCATCACTTAGAATGCTTCTAATTGTGAAGGATCCGGACGCAGACTTGATTCTTGCATTTTGTGACATCAGACGCTGGTTTTCATGAATCTTGCGCCTGAGTCCAAGTACTTAGAGATTTTTCATAAGTCTTGGATTTTCAAAACGCGGACTCCATGTTGGCCTCACGGTCCTCAGGTCCGGACGCGGATTTTGACAATCTCTGCGTCTGGAATCTCTTCTGCGTCTGAATTATAGACACTTAATCGTTTTCGTTTTAGATTTCTGATCAAATATCATTTTCTTATGCAGTGCGATATTCCTCCAATCCACTCTCCAAGAAGTGCCACTTCGGGCACGTAGGTGGTGTCGACTGCGATTTAACCTTCGTTCTGCAACGGACTGCTTCCGTGACTGCTGATAAGTCGAAGGAGCGAAGAGAGAGGCTCTCCAATGTTGACCCGGCGACCCTCCGGGAGCTCATGACTGACGCGGCATTCATAACGGATTCTCGCGTTCCGATGAAGAAACCTGCCTTCTTCTTCGGAGACAACATTAGCGAGGGTGGCTATACCTTGCATGACGGAGATTATAAATGGCTTCGTCAGATAGAGGGTAGACGGTTCTTTCTTCCGAACATGGAGAGAATGTACCCACTATCTTATCTCCAGCATATGTCTGTCCCTCGGCCAATGGTGTGGGAGATTACCCGACCTGTCCCCGAAGTTTCTCTCGGCACCCTGGGCTCCAGGAAGGTATATAATGCTGGTCATGAGAAGGAGGCTTTCGGCCTGTTTCCCGGGCTGTTCAGGTCCGATCACCCAGTAGGAGAAACTCCTAAACTCGGCACCACCTTCATTAATGTATTCATGAAAGCGGGGGGTGACTTTCCGGTCGATTTCCGTCCGCTTGGGTGGATTCATTCCACTGACAAGTACTGGTGGGGCAAGATGGTGAGCTTTGTCCTTGCCGATCTTGGAGGTCTGTTGGAGCATGTGGAATTGTACCAAGCGGTTAGGGCCGTGCAGTATGGCATTCCACCGAGTTCTCAAAATTTCTTTGGGATCCTGGAGCGTTATAATCCTCTGACGGGGACATTCTTTACTCCGGTCGGAGAGATGGGTCTTGCCCTGCATGAGTTGCACGAAGTCTCGGGGCTGGTAATGGGGGACACTCCCTATGAGGAATACGTCCCAACCTCTGAGGAGCTTCACCTTTTGAAGAAAGAGTTTCCTCGGGTGTACGAGACTTATTGGGAGGTGTTATGTCACTTCCACATTTGCGGCCAGATAACCTCTTGGAGGACGAGGGGAGTTAAGTAGCTGTCTTGGGCAAGCTACTTGTTTAATGGTGTCAATCAGAAGGACCAACCAGTGACCCGACTGGCTCCCAGCTCCGACGAAGAGATTGCTGACAGAATCAAGGCTTCTGTAGACTCCTACACCACAGAATCGAACGAGGATACTTTCAAACCTGACACGATTTTTGAAAGTTTCCATCACCAAGCCCGGATCCCTATCTCCAATCGGGCACTGTTAGCGGGCTTCTTAATGTTGTGGTTGAAGCGCTGTGTGGTGCCGACACTGTCGCATGAGGTAATCGTTGCTGACGTGGTGTATCCGGCGGTGCTTTTGGCTTATGGTAAGTCCATAGCCCTCCTCCCGGCCATGGCGGCCGGTATTCAAAGCGGGTTGCGGGCCTTAGCTCAGAGTCTATGCAGGGTGGAGAAGGTTGTCGACTCCCAGGGTGAGCCGATTGTTGACTCAGAGGGGAGGCCGACGGTAAAGCGTCCCAACCCTCGGGTTGAACTTCCCTACACGTACCTAATGGCTTGGTACGTTATGCACTGTCCCTCCCTGATGACACCTGTGTCTTGGTGTGAGGGGTTTATCCCTTTCGTACAGCGGTTGGAGAGTTCAAGCTGGTGTAATACTTATATGTATTTCATTCGGAAGTGCATTCTAGCTGCTTCGAACTACCAGCTCAATCGCTGCTTCCCCGAGATTACTGGTGCATCTTATGGGGACCAATTTGCCGACCTGGTAGGTCCAGACAACTTCACGAGGCTGTCGTCGGGAGTTTTCTGGTGGTTGATCAATATTCGGCCTGGATATGTGCTCTTTCGGCAAAGGAATTCGTGCACGATCGAGCCGTACATGCCGAATCGCTTCGCCCGACAGTTCGGCTATGATCAGTTATACGTCGGCAACCCTAATGCTCAACTCGCCTTCAGTGGGAATTTGTTTGAAGGTGCTCGGGCTTGGTATTATAGCGTGGCTGGAGGGACGGAAGCGCTTTTTCGTCTGCCTCCCAAGGGACCGAAAGGCTGTACCAGCCTTAGCTTCTGCACCTGGTACTTCCAAGCCAACCAAATGCCTGACTTCTCACCAGAGTACTCATGCATTGAGAGTATCAATGCCTCTTACGAAACAAAGTCGGCGTCCAAAAAGCGCTCGCGAGGCGTCGATGAATATCGAGCGGCTCAAAAGGAGGCCAGAAGGGTGTCAAGGGGGGAGCTGAGAGCAGCAAAGGGTCGACAGGCGGTACATAAACGTCCTCAGGGCTCTACTTCCATCGTTGAGCCTGCTCCCAAGAAGGCCAGGAAAGACTTGACGGGTAAAGTTTCCTTGTCCGAGGCCATCCCTTCTGGTGTTGAGGAGCAGAGGGAAGAAGATGAGGAGGATAGTGCCCCTCTTGTTCGCGCTCGTAGATTGCGCAGCAGGGGCCCCGTAATTTTAGAGGAAGGGGAGTTTGCTGATGATCCCATTGCAACTGATGAGGCTGAGCAACTTGAGGCTGACCTGGTTGGAAGGGATGATGTTGAGATTCCAGGGGTCTCAACTCAGCCAGGGCCTTCTTCAGCTCAAGAGAGGAGAGATGAGGCACCACAGCCTGGGTCTCCTGCTGTATTAATCTCCCGCTCGCGAGCAGTTGACCCCAGCCCTACTACTGGGGTATTTGGTGGCAAGGCCTCAATTGCCGGGGCTTCTTGCGTTGAACTATCGTCTTCATCGTCCGATGGGGACGAATCCGATTCAGGCGATGAAGTCGATTTTGGCGATGAACCCGTTCTTCCAGATTCGAGCAAATTCTCGCATATCACGGAGGAAGAAATATACGGGTGTGATCCGGTGACGGCGTTATCACAAGAGCAACTGCTCCTGCTGAAGGTACTCTTATTGTCTTGTTGACTCAGTTTTCCCTTTTTAACTAGGGAACAGGTTCTGACATTTTCCTTTTATGCTGCAGGGTTGGCCGCAGATAGTGAGGCCACGACTTCCTCCCATATCGAGGAGATGGTGCAGTAGCTGGTTCAGCAGGGAAGAGTTGAGGTTGTTGCTGAGATGCCTCAAGAGAGAGCAATTATTGAGGTCGGGGAGACCTCAACCTTACAAGATTTGCCCAGGGATCTACCGTCTTCGGACCCTCGGCTTGGTAAGGAAATATTGATGTTTTGAATATTTTCCTTTTATTATCATGACTGACGTTTTGGTGATCTGCAGAGAGTGCTGAGGAAGCTCAGGCAGAAGGCTTGGCAGTCAGCGTCGACTCAGCAGGGGCAGCCAGCGTTGAGCCAACAAGCAGCACAATTCAACCCCCGACCGAGGGTTCCAAAGAAGCCAGGTTCGCTGTTACTTCAGTCGTCATGGAGGCTGCTGCGATAGCCGTAACTGTGCCAGAAGTACCGGCAACAATTTTAGCTTCTACAGCGCCTGTTGTTGCCCCTACTTTTGCACGGGACGAGTTGATTCCCATCTCTCGCCCTGTGATAGAAAGGGGATCTGGGAGTATATCAGCAGAGTTCTCCCCGACCAATGATATCATGGAGGAACTGGCACGTCAAATGGTGCAGCAGTTCTTTGCTTCCATGCGATCGTGTATTGACCTCATCCTCTATGGGGGCAGTTCTTTCAAATTTGCCCGAGTGCTTCTCGAGAATTTGATCGGGAACATCAGTCATACTGGAGGTCCTTCACAGGTTAGGGCGTGCCTGATGCTGGTGGAGCAGCTTGGAAGTGACTTGAAAGAGCTCAAGTCTTTGGAAGATGCTGGCTCAGTACACGAGGCTCAGGCGACCCTGAATAGGCTTCTGGCTGCTCAAGAATAAGAGCGAAAGGAGATGGAGGAAAGGATAGCTGAAGAGACCCATTATCTCCAACATTTTCAGGCGGACCATCAAAGGCTGACCGGCGATTCAAGGGAATCTGAACTCGTCATGCAGAGCACGGAGCAGGTTATTATCAGTGCTCGGGCCACCATAGCCAAGGCGGAAGCCTTGATTGCAATCAACGAGCATAAGCTTGCTACTGCCAGGAAGAAGCTGGAAGAGCTGGAGGCTGCCAAGACGCAAGTTGAAGAAAACCTTTCTGCTCATTCCTCCAAGTTGGACTCCCTACGAGCGCAGCTGGCTGCGAGGAGATTTTTGTCCGAGGAGGAGCTGCGGGTCCTGGCTCTTATGGAGGCTGAGAAAGTACGTCAGCACGAGATACATCGCCTCCGAGAACAAATCCGTTCTTTGGCTAATCGAGATTATTAGCCTCCCCCCTTTTGTTTCTTTGTAAAGAGGGGAACACTCTATTCATCGAGAGTGTTTGTATAGCTTTTATCATTTTTGGCTTGAATAATAATAAAAGTCTTTGGAGTTTTTGTTCCATCTTCATTGCTTCACTGTGGATGAGTCCAATTTCTTCATCGTAGTCTTTGGTTGCAGTCCTAGACTGTCTCTGAACAAACTCAGGCTGAACTGAGTCTACCAAAACGCGACTAAAATTTGTAGTGGAGACGCGGCCCTGAGAAACGCGACTCTGACTTGCAAACTGGAGCGCAGTTTTGGAAGGAAGGATGCGGCTCTCGGATGCAACCCTTACTTATATCCGGATGCAGAATTCCAGGATGAAGTGAGGACGCAGGTTCATGCTCCCCCAGAGCTGACGCGAAGATACGCGGACGCGACTTTGTCTTAGTGGAGGCGCGTCTCTGGATCCTTGACTTAGTGCGAACTCAAATCATATCGAGTTCATAACGGGAATACCATTGTCATCTTGCAGTGTAGACGCAATCTTCAGGTACTTGTGATACCTGAGAGTGACGTAGATCTTCTCTGTCGTAGAAGTAAGCCTTAGGACGCAGCTTTTGTAGCTTCAAAGTGCGACCCAGAACGAGTCCTTTTTGTGAGGAGACGCAGCTATGGACTGTTTCGAGAGACGCGGTCGTGATCCTCTTAAATGGCATGAAGAAGGACGCCGCTTTCAAATTCATATAGGGATGCAAGTTCCTGGACGCGGCTCTTAGGCCTGCGTTTTGGTGCAACTTCCCAGGCGTTACATGCAGCCTGTCATAAAGATTTTATCGGATCTTTAAAACGTCAAATCGTTGTTGACGATTGGGGACTCGCACCATTTGATGCGTCCCGAAGCGGCAGCCCACGCGTCGGTTCTTCATTGGGCTTAGGCGTTAATGCCTTTAAATGCCAAAACGGCGCTGGCGGTTGGAGACCTGTGTCTTCGACGCTTCCCGAAGCGACGCTCCACGCGTCATATTTCCATTGGACTTTGGCACTCGTGCGGTCATTAAGGCCGACGGTTCTGACTAATGAGCCATTAATTATGGTCATTATGACCTGCCTATAAATAGGGCTTACCCCCCTTAGTCGTCCATTACAAAAACTACTTTCTTTTGAAAGCGAGTGTTCTGAGAGACTCCTTCTTCTTCCTTCAAGGACCTTAGCAGGGGCTTGCCTCCATGGACGAAGATGACCCAGAGCTTTCATGCTTCTGTTTGGTCTCTTCAGAAGATTACCACTGTCAAGTGATTTCAATAACAGAAAGCGTCTCCTTGAGCACCTTTTATGTCCGTGCTTCGATGCAGAGAGTTCAACTCTTATAGAGGCCTCTGCGGGTACGCCGTCTTGATTTGCCATGATATTTTTAGTCCAACTAACTTTGAATTTTGATATCTCTTAAAGAGATTTATCATCTGGGTCTTCTCCTGAAGTCAGTTGGTGCCTTCCTCTTTTGGAAGTTGCGCCATTGGCTTAAGCTTCTCTGGACGCAAATATAGTGGACTTTGGCACCTGGCCGCCGGCTTTGCACACAGAGCTCGCGTCTTGAGGCCGCTGACTTGGAAGAATTTCGACTTCGGGCTGAAGGTTTCAGGCCTGGATTTTGCAACTCCTGTTCATCCAACAGGGAGATGGCAATTTTCGCGTCTGAAACCCTTCGCGTCTCGTACTTTAGGCGCGGATGCAAAATGAGACTGCGTTTGAATTCTGTGTATATCACAGTTTTGATCGTGCCTGTTTCTGCCACCGCAGAAGCTTTTGGCTCACTATGCGGGTCATTCCCGCGTCTGCAGTTTTTCAGCAATAGCTGCGTCTGTCACTTAGTTTTTTCTGTCAAATTATACTAAGCTTCAGATCTTCTAATTTTTTTATTTGCTTCTTGCAGGTAGGCTTGATCATCCTTTTTCATGTTCGCTGGGCCCCTGGGAGAATATTTCGGCTGGCGAACTTGTTCGATGTTCGTCTACAAGGGAAGAAATCATGGTCCCCGTCGTCCACAAGGGAAGAAATCATGATCCCTGACGGGGACCCAACCCTCGCCAAGATCTCTTTGGACGCGATGTACCAGTCATGCTTGCAGGCTGGTCATGGTCACAGTGGGTATGGCGGCGGGGGTAGCGGTGGATATAGTGGTGGGTAGCATCCCCTGTGAGGTCTCAAAACCTCCTCTCTTACCCCAGAAGTGACATCGAGGAAACTCCATGCTCACTGGACGACCTTCTGACGAAAGAGATGTTCATCAACGAAGGATCGTATCCCGCCGCTTCGGATGGTCAGGCGGAATTGGAGGATTCTGCTGCCATCAGACCTCAAGAACACCATTGCTCTTAATCGACGAGGGCTCTTTTGATGTTTACGTCATGCATCGTAGTGCAATCAGCTCCGATTGTCGCCACAGTGTTCAATCATATTCTGGTGCCCTTCCAAACATCTTGTTCTTGGAACCAAACGCAGCTTTAAGGAGTGAGTGCAACCTCTGAGAGAGAGAGGGACTTCTTTGTACTCCCGTATTGTAATACTCATTCTTATTGTATAAGAGAGCGTTTTGTATCACTTTCATATGCCTGGATATAAATAAAAGTGAAACTTTTCTTTTTGTCTCTTCTATTGTCTTGAACTCTCTCTTTTCTTTTTAATCAGACGCATAGAAGCAAAGAATCTTTGGCTTGTCAGAACTATGATGATAATCTTAACAAGTCAAATTTTGTGGAGAAAGATCCTATTTCAGGAACCCCACAATACTGTCAGAGGTGTAATATTAACTTGACAAGGATAAAATAATTTTTGGTGGACCTGCTACTTTATAAAAGAAAGTGACAGGTTGAATTGGTACCCCCAGGGAAGATGAGCTTTTATCAAAGGTTTAAGCTCAACTGGGGAATTGATGAAAATACTGTTAACGGTGTAATGTTAACCTAACAATGTTTTTTAAGTAGACTTGTTGTTCTGTTGGGGAGAATAACAAGTGAAACTAGACTCGCGGGGAATCTGTCTTTACCGTTAGAGGTGTGATATTAACTTAACGGGTTGAATGAAGTCTTGTCAGAAGTATGATGTTAACTTGACAAGAATGTAAGTCAGAGGTGTGATATTAACTTGACTCAGAAGCATTTCAGTTTTCGCCTAGGAAAACTAAAAGTGTCACTGTCATAGGTGTAATGTTTAACTTGACAATGAGGGTAATGCTAGAGGTGTAATTTTGAACTTGGCATTAGTCATCTCGACTTCAACGAGGAAGTCCGAGGAACAGTCATGGCCATAAGTGTATTGTTGAACTTGGTGATGACCTGAGTGCTAGAGGTGTAGTGTTAAACCTAGCATCGTTCATTTCAGCTTCGATATGGAAGTCTGAGGGAAAATGACTGTCAGAGGTTTAATATTGAACTTGGCAGCAACTTGATTACTGTTAGAAGTGTAATGTTGAACTTAACAGTAATTTGTCAGAGGTGTGATGTTAACTTGACAAGAATTAATTTGCGATCCGAGCAATTCGAGGGCCTGCCATTCTATTGATGAGAATTGGCAAGTGGAATTTAAAAATGTCAGAGGTATAGTGTTAACTTGACAAATTTGGATTTGCGATATGAGCAATTTTGAAGGCTTGCCATTCTATTGATGAGAATTGGCAAGTGAAGTTTGAAGTGTCAGAGGTATAGTGTTAACTTGGCAACGACTGTATTTTGTAGACCTACCATTCTGTGTATGAGAATTGGTAAGGAATTTTGGAGGAGATGGTGGAACTAAGTCCACTTAGGATTTTTTAGCAAATCCTCAGCTATCAACGGATTTAAGGTGCCTTTACCAACTACCGTTTGAGTTGGGCTAGCCATGCTATTCCCCTCAACATGATGAGTTGTCGAAGACTTATGTTGGGCTTAGAAGCCAACATTTTCCTCTATCCTTAGCCGTCGGAGGCGTCGGATGTTAATGAAGAAGCTCTTCTTGATTTGATCAGAGGTGTACTTTTAACTTGATCAGAGGAGGAGTACTATTAAGGATAGTACTTCTTCAAGAATCTGCCATTGATCGGCATCATGAGTGTATCGTCATTTAAGGTTATGAGGCGATATGATCCATTTGAGTAGACTGACTCTACTACAAATGGTCCTTCCCATTTGGGCTGGAATTTTCCTTTTGTCTTATGTGTCATCACCATGGGTCTTCTGACGGCTAAGACAAGGTCGCCTTTCTTGAAAGCTCGCACTTTAACTTTCTTGTTGAAGGCTCTGGTAATTCGAGCTTGGTAAAGCTCGGTTTGTTGTTGGGCCTGCAGACGCTTATCGTCTAAGGCCTCTAATTCCTGGAGTCGCTGTCGATGCTTTTCTTCTGTTGTCATCTCCGCTGTCAAGGCGACGCGTAGAGATGGAATTTAATTTCTAGTGGAAGCACGGCTTCGCACCCGTATACCAAAGAGAATGGCGTAGCTTTAGTCGGGGTTCGCACAGTTGTGCGATAAGCCCATAAGCATTCACCCAGCTTGTCGTCCCAGTCACGTTGACTTTTCGAGACGAATTTCTTGAGGAGCTTGCCAATGGTCTTGTTGAAAGCTTCTGCGAGACCATTAGCGGCGGGGTAGTATGTCGTTGAGGACACACTCTGGATTCTGAACTTAGCGCAGAACCTTTGGAAAGCTTGACTGATGAACTGGGGCCCATTGTCGTGGACAATTCGTCGAGGTACCCCAAAACGGCAAATGACGTGATGTTTCACGAACTTGATCACATCAGATGACTTGACCTCCTTCAAAGGAATGACCTCAGCCCATTTGGAGAAGTAATCGGTTATTGCCAAAATAAACCGATGTCCTTTTGATGACGGCGGGCTGATAGGGCCAACTACATCCATCCCCCACATTTCAAATGGCCAGGTAGAGGTTGTAGAGTGAAGGTACCCTGGTGCTTGATGGATGAAATCGCCATGTACTTGGCAGGCGTGACATCTTTTGGCATAGGTGACGGCGTGAGCGATCATCTTAGGCCAATAATATCCCAGCCTTTGGAGTCGGTATGCAAGTTTTGGGCCAGGTTGATGGGCTCCACATATACCGTCATGGGCTTCTTTCAATACATCTTGGGCCTCCTTTGGTGGAAGGCAGCGGAGCAAGATCCTGTCATGCGATCGATGATACAATGTTCGCGTAATCGCATTATAGTAGAATTTGTGGGCTTTCCTTCGAATGGCAGCCGCTTCTTTGGTGTCCTGAGGCAGGATGCCGTACAAGACATAATCTATGTAGGGGAATCGCCAGTCTCTAGGCTCTGGACCGGTTGACGCTTCGAGTGCTTCTTTGCCTTGACAGTCTGCCGCTGACTCCTGGTAGCCCTCGAGAGTAATTCTCGGGCAATACAGGTCGTGGCTGTAGACAAATATTTTCTCCATTGCTCCAGCTGGAAGAGCTAAGGAGGCAGCGAGGGATGCGAGTGCATCCGCATGCGCATTTTGCTTGCGTGGTACATGGTCGATGTAGAAGTTTGTAAACCTCCCAGCCATGTGGACAGTTGCGTTGTAATAGGGTACTAGGTCTTCATGTCTGACTTCGTACTCCCCGCGAACTTGGCTGACGATAAGTTTGGAGTCGCCATATGCCTCGAGATTTTTAACACCAATCTCATCGGCGAATTGCATCCCGATCAAAAGGGCGTTGTACTCCGCTACGTTGTTGGAGCACGGCTCGGTTAATGAGACAGCTCGAGGAATCACATAGTTCTGTGGGGAGACGAGTACTACTCCTACTCCTGCCATTATGTGTCCTTTTGGGCTTATTCTTGATGCACCGTCAAAGAAAAGTTGCCACACTTGCCTTTCAAAGGATGTCTGGGTCTGGCAGGCTTCAGCGACCTCGTCTGGGAGATCGTCGTAAAGTTTGGTTGTCCTCGGATCTGGATGCTCAGCCAGGAAATCCGCCACCGCTTGTCCTTTAATGGCTTTTTGTGGTAAAAAGTGCATCTCATATTGGGATAGCAATATGGCCCATTTTGCCAGTCGGCCATTTAACGATGAAGGCTTTGTCATGAGTAACCTCAAAGGGTTGACTTTTGATATGACATTTATGGTTTGGCCTACCAGATAGTGTCGCATTTTCTGAATGGCGAACACCAGTGCCAAACATTCCTTCTCGATCGGGTTGTACCGATGTTCGGCTCCGATCATTGTTCTACTCAGATAGTAGATCGCTTGCTCTCGTCCTTGATCATCATTCTGAGCTAGTAGAGCTCCCAAAGAATGATCCATTGCTCGGACGTATACCAGGAAAGGTTTTCCGGATATCGGAGCTGCAAGGACTGGTGGTTGTGTGAGGTATTGCTTGATTTCCTCAAATGCTTGTTCGCAAGCGTCGTCCCAAATGAACGAAACACCCTTCTTCATTAGCTTAGCGAAGGGTTGGCATCTTCCGGATAGATTTGAGATAAACCTGCGGATGTACGCCAATCGTCCTTGCAATCCCCTGAGTTCCTTGAGATTTCTCGGAGGTTGCATCTCCTGGATAGCGCGAATCTTTTCCGGATCTAAATGAATTCCTGTGGAAGTCACTACAAACCCTAGAAACTTGCCGCTGGCCACCCCCAGGAAGGATTTGGTAGGGTGCATCTTCAATTGATGAGCCCGCATGATACCAAAGACAGCCTTTAGGTCAGATATGTGATCACCTTTGGCGCGGCTTTTTACCGCAATGTCATCAACATAACATTCCACTGTTTTGCGCATTTGCTGATGGAAAATGGCATTCATGGCCCTTTGATACGTTGCCCCTGCATTCTTCAGTCCGAAGGGCATGACGGTGTAGCAGTAGACCCCTAGTGGTGTTCTGAAGGAGGTGTGCTTTTCGTCATCAGGATACATTTTGATTTGATTATATCCTGAGAATCCGTTCATGAAGGACATTCGTTCGAATCCACATGTATTGTCAATCATGACATCTGTGATTGGCAGTGGGAATTCGTCCTTGGGACAGGCCTCGTTCAGATCACAAAAATTGATGCAGATTCGGATCTTTCCGTTCTTCTTGGCAACGGGGACGATGTTGGCTACCCAGTCGGGATGTTGTTCTTCCCTGATGAAGCCAGAATCTATAAGCTTTCTGACTTCTGATTCTATCGCCTCCATTATCTCTGGGCGGAATCGTCGCTGTTGTTGTTTGACAGGCTTTACGTCCGAATTGATGTTGAGGCGGTGCATAGCCACTTAGGATCAAGTCCGGGCATGTCTTCGTAATTCCAGGCGAAGACGTCTATATACTCTTGTACAAAAGATATTAGATCCTCTTTCTCTGAAGGTGACAGGCCGTCACTTATGAAGATGGGCTTAGGATTAGCCTCATCCCCCAGATTGATCTGAACAACCTTGTCTTCTATGGGTGGCTCTCGCTGTTCAAAGCGGGCATCCCAAAGAGTATTTAAATGTTTGATCCAAGGATCTGTATCGGATTGGATCATTTCTTCATCTCCGTCTTCCAAGTGGCTTGTTGAAATCATGTTCACTGAAAGTTCTCTGAAGATGTTGCCGACACCAGCATCTGACTCCCACGAGGACGTGCCCGATGAGTAATCATGGCCCAATGTCTCTTCAGAGTCAGAGGCTGATGGGATCGGAGTTGACACATAGCCCAACCCCCTGCGAGTCTGATGATAATAATCAGGTGCTTTCCCTTTCGGCACAAAGGATCGAAGTAGCGTTCTCCTCAGGAGTGCTCGTCATGTATGTGAAGGTCTCTTTCTCTATAGAAGAGTTTGAAGCCCGCGACTCTGCAATGGCAGAGTGCGAGTCATTAATCTCAATGCCCCGGGCTAGGGCATTGTAGTTGATCGGGGGAATGGCCCCGGTCCGGGTGCGAGTGTGTCGGTACACTCCTTCCGGTTCAGAGTCAGACTCGTCGGAGCTGACTACAGGCTATTTTCCCTGCTCCTGCTCGTCATATTTGCAGTGAGCTCTGGATACTCAGTGTCAGAGAAGATCCTCCGCCGGTGAGAGCGTCTTCTTTTGGCTGATGGGGGAATCAGGGTCAGCTGTCTAACTAAAGACTGCTAGTTCACACCTGAACCGCAACGGCACTCGGAGAGCATAGAGATGAGCCGTTGGCAGCAACATGATGAAGTGATTTGATTAGCACTTCTTTTCTTCGTCAAGTAATCCCTTAGATCCATGGGAAGAGGATCGAAGAGATTAGCCTCGCAACTTCGAGGGCGGGAGGCATCCTTGCGCTGTACAGCTTGGACGCAGGATTCAGAGACGCGGTTCTGCGTCACAGCTTTAGGACGCGTGTCTGGCGTCTCTACTGAGAAGAGACGCGGTTCTCGCGTCGCTGCTTGGTGCGTCGGGGCAGGGACGCTTGAGAGAGAGTGGGCTGCTGGGCCCTACGCCTAAGGGCGCGTGCCTCTTGTACTTGACGAGGCGCGCAAGTTTCGCCTTGGCGTCTGGTGAGTAGGGCTTCAGAGGAACTAATTTGGGGAGTCTCGTGTTTGGGCCGCCAAACGCGGACTTCGCGTGCTGGATGCGGCGCAGCCAAGACGCCAATTTGAACCTTGCGTCCTGCCTCAGTTGGACGATCAGAAGTTCCAACTTGTAGCTGACGTGCACGCCTCCTCTGTCGACGCTCAGCGTTTCGGTTACGTCGTGGAGGTGGAGAGAAACCAACGACGACCTGGTGTTGAGGGAGAGGGTGAACTGGCTGGACACCAGAGGGCTTGACCACGCGGGTCTCCTGAGAGACGTTGGCGCGCGTATCTCGTATGGCGCGGTTGGCCGCGACACCCTTTTCAGTAGCTGCGCCTGAGGTCACGCGGGTCTCCTGAGAGACGTTGGCGCGTGTGTCATGCTTGGCGCGGTTGGCCGCGACACCCTTCACAGCAGCCGCGCCTGAGAGTCTCAGAGCGGGTTTCGGGGCAAGTCCCCGTAGAGACCCTGCGACAGACGCGGGTCTTTGGGCTCTTGGAGCCGGAAGAGAGAAACTTTTCATACTTTGCCTGGTCGAACTCAACGACAAGCGATTCGACCATCTTCCCCTTATAGAGGACGTCACCTTGCGCCACGATTTGCTCATCAGTAACAAATGTAGTCCCCAGCGGAGTCGCCATCTCTTGTACGCGTCGGAAAAGGAGGATTCGATTGCAAAATTCTTTTGATTGGATAGAAGATTACAACAGATCAGTATTCCGATTACAAGGGAGGGAGGATGTTGAGTCTTGAATCCTCCCTTTGTTTAAGGCTGGGTTCTTCAAGTGGCGATGGAGAGTGAATCTTATTCTCCGTTGACCGGGTGAACGTTGAGATCTTCCGGGGCTCTTCTCTTCGGGTGGTTGACGGAGTAACACAGCTCCGTCGACCAAAACTCTCAAAGAGATTGTCGGCAAAGACTAACTTGAGCACAGCAAGCTAGCTGAAGAGTTGGACTCTCTTTCTGTCTCTCCTCTCTAATCGACCGACTGTATGTATATCTCTTTCCCCTCATAACGGCGGGGCTATTTATAGAGGTTTCAGGGGTGAACGTGCCCACTAAAAACACTCCACAATGAGGGGTTAACTTCCCCGTTATGTGGGCGGTGACCGGCCCCATAACCAGGGCAGATATAACCGAGGCGCAGGTTTCGACCCTCGCGCCTTGATGCTGAGACGCGGGTTTGGACCCTCGCGCCTTTGAGCTGCTGAGACGCGTGTTCGGACCCTCGCGCCTTGACGCTGAGACGCGGGTTCGGACCCTCGCTCCTTGATGTTGCAGTGCGGCTGAGATTAGCCCTGCGTCTGGAGTTTGGGACTCTGCTTTTGACGACTTTGTCTTAATGATTTTTAGACAGCCTACATATAGTAGAAATTTTTCATTGAGTTATTATCTTGCCACAATGTCATCTATCCCCTAATGCCAACCCATGTTCTACTTACGTAAATTTAGACCGTGCAAAGTTCAATTTTATGGAACTTGATTGAGTTAATTACGTATTGCGATCTTTGGTCATTCAAAAAGAAATCTGAATTTTGGACCTCAGGAAGGAAATCTATAGATGCCTTGTTGATGTAATACGGGATAGGATCGCAATCATCTTCAAATTGAGAAATGAAAACTATGATTTTGACAAGAACAATGAAAAGAGGAATTAGGATTTAGAGATAGAACGGGTAGATTTGGGCTTCGTATCTAGAACGGGTAGATTTGGGCTTCGTATCCCTTACTCGGGCTTCGCACTTCTTACACTACGGGCTTCACACCTCAATCTCAAGAACTCAACGCTCAAGAAATTTAACTGAAAAAAATTTCATTTTCATTGTCTGCTAATAAAAGAAATCTGATGGCTATTTATAAACTTTTACAAAAGAACACTTCTAGGGTAGGGGATAACTGATGTGGTACTAAACCCACATAAAAAAAGATAAGTACTCAAAATAAATTAAAGCAGGAAAACTCTGGTGTGATGCTATCATCATTTCTCCCGGGGTGGAAGAGACTCGACCCTATCAAGTAAGGACACCCCTCATGAAGCATCTCAATCGGGACATGGTGGTAGTCGTGGGCAGCAACACCAGTGGATCAGATCGAGACCAAGGTGGTGGAGGTCGAGCCGGCTTCTGTGACAACAGGTAGCCATCGACGGGAGTTCAAGCAAGGTACACGTAACATGAGAAGTCAACTATGCTCCAGTGACATGTAACCCACAATCGCATATTAAGGTATCAATTTCCTGTGAAACTGACTCCTAGAGAAAGATATGCAATAGATCGTACACATCAGGCGATCTCAAGAAAATCGAAGCCCTCATAACTGCTAAAGAAGGTACTAGCTCCAAAGTAGCTCTGCTAGCAGATTTGCATGAGTCTCAATAGGTAGTTTTATAACTTTCGTGAGCCGTGAGAAAATCTCTTTTTGCTGTGACACCAACTCAGCAACAATTTTTGGCCCTGTCTTATCATTAACTTCTGGCTCTGATTCTGGATCTTCAACAATCGCTATCGCCTTACTTTCTAGTATCTTCACTATGTCAGTGAAGATCTTCTTACATTCAGCGATCAGATCGTTGAATTGTGGCCCCTCGAGGTGTGGAGCATACCGAGCTCAAAAAGACTCTTGTAAGATAAGCCAATCTCGACAGTCAATGTGACTGTCTTTCCACCACAAATAAGCTTTTACAGTCAACTTCAATAGGAAATAGTGACACTTATGTGCAGGTGTCAAGAAGAAATATCTGCTTCAAGTTAGTTTTCTCACGTTTCATACCCATCCTGATCATTAAAACCCTGAAAATACAGAAAAGATGCGTACATGTCCCTTTCAACCTCCTTCTCATCGCCATCAGTATATATGTATTTGCTATAAAAGTAAAATCTCATGAATAAAATTCAGTGCATAAAGAGCAGAACTAGACTCAAATCGGGCTCAAACGGATTCCGAACGAGCGAGAAACTACCTCTGGACTGTTGTGTGCTATATGTTGAGCTGAATCTAGTGGACGACTGAAGCTCGAACCTGGATGTGAATGTTGTATACGTGTAGTTCTGATCGTCACGAATCTGGTGCTTTGAGTAAGGCTCGATTCGGGCTTGAAACAAGCTCAGAATGGCCTTCGAAAGATGTGATCTGCAACTGAACTGAGTTGGCTTAGTCAGTCAACTCGCCCGAGTTAACTCGCTTACCTAACTCGGGCTTGGTTGGCTCTGGGTTCACTTCGGGCCCGACCCGGCTGAATCCAGCCCGGTCTGGCTCAAGTTGGGGCAGATCGGGTTTGGGTCGGTTGGCGGATCCGACTCGACTCCTTACCCGCTAGGATTGGGTTAAATGGGTGGGATTTGATTGGATCAGATCCCAGCCACTCGACTCTGGCGCCGGTGGGCAGGTGATGGGGACAATGACAATGACGATGTGTGGAGAGGCGGTGGCGAGGGGCAGACAACGAGGGAAAGACGGTGGCAACAGTGGCAAGGGAATGAGACGATGAGGCTATTGAGGTCTTGCGGTGTCGGTGGTAACAAAGGTCCGACAAGGGCAGGGTAGGCAGAGAACTTCGACGATCTGAGATGGCGTTGGATCTGCCTTGTCGACTGAGGAGACGACATCGACGACTAGATCTTCTCCGATCAGGCCTGATCAACACCAGTGATGGCGATCCGACGACAAGGTGGCGATGGCAGTGATGGCGGATCTCGTCTGCGAAGGAAGGCGATGGCGGACTGGCGGCGGTAGACCTCGTCGGCGGAGGAAGGCGGTGATGAAGAATCTGGAGATGAACATGTGGCGGTGATGGGGATGGGAGGTCTGGTTTCGACGAAGCACGAGGTGGAGATCGGTTGCGTTGATGAGAAGCAGATGTTGATCTGTATAAGGTAGCAAGGGGATCTGGAGGTGGTGGCTGCGAGAAGTTGGCGCCGGTGGTGCAGGTAGGTGGCGTGGGTGCTGCAGGTGTTGGGGGTGGTGATGATGGTGATGTTGATGTCGATGGTGATGGCGCCGTGAGATATAACGGCGGCAAGAAGGGGTGGTACAGGTGGTTGGAAGATGGATGAAGATGCAGATAGGTGAAGATGAAGGAGATGGTGAAGATGAACAATGGACCTTTGTATTTTCGATTTTTTCCCGATCTAGATCAGATATTGGATTTGTTTTAGATCTAGGGTTTCAGATCTAGAAGTAGAGTTTCTGGGAGAAGAGAAAATTGAAGGGGATTGAAATTAGAAGCTCTGATACCAAATTGATGTAACACAGGATAGTATCGCAATCACCTTCAAATTGAGAAATGAAAACTAGAGTTTTGACGAAAACTAGAGTTTTGACAAGAACAATGAAAAGAGGAATTAGGGTTTAGAGATGAACCGGGTAGATTTGGGCTTCGCCTTCCACCACGGGCTTCGCACCCCAATCTCAAGAACTCAAACTCAAGAAATTTAACTAGAAAGGTTTTCATTTTCATTGTCTGCTAATAAAAGAAATCTGATGCTTGTTTATAGGCTTTTACAAAAGAGCATTTTTAGGGGATAATTGATGTGGTACTAAACACCTACATAAAAAAAAACGACTACTCAAAATAAACTAGGGCAGGAAAACTCTGGTATGATGTCCTCATCACTTGTCTTCTGGAAAAAGACATTAATGATGTAGCACTGAAGTTAATGCTTGAAATGAATGCGACATGATACCAAGACATGACCTAAAAGGCTAAAGACACTGGACGTAATAGGGCTGGCCGTGGCAGTGGAAACATGGTGTTTGTGAATGTTTCTGTGCACGCTTATATGTGTGTGTTTCTGCATGCGTGCTGTGTGCATGCAAAAGCACATGTGTGTTAAGTACAACAATGGCATGCCAACATGGAATCTACTGGATGACTAGGAAACAATTTGGCACAGGCACAATATGGGAAATATATACAACAGCAGCATCCCAACTATTTGGGGTCAACTACATGAATCTTTTGTCTCCATTAAGATCTGTTAGGGTCATCTCCTTGATCGACAGTTTGTTGTCTTTTTTACTGCCTTTGTCCACATTTTCTTCAGATTGACCCTAGTCCTTGTTGCTCCATTAACTACCATCTTATTAATCTTCTTAATGAGCACACTAATGACCTCTGTTATCTTATCCTCAATTGATTCTGCTTCTTACTTCTTCACTCATTTTTATCCTATCTTTTTGTTTATTTCCATTCATCCATCTCAACATTCTCATTTCATCTACACTCAGGTTTGAACATTTTTGTTTTGGTTACACACAAAATACTCAACGACATGTTTTGTGTAGTGTAGGACGCGTGTCTGAGGTGATGTATCCAATAAATGTTGTGCCAGATGCAAGTTTGACACATCCGATTTCACAGCAGAATTGTCTATTCTACATTTTAGCAAAAAGGAAAAAAATCTCAAATTTTAAATAATTTTCATAAAATTAATTCTATAGTTGTTGAATCACCAGCCTACTTAGTCAGGCATTTGAGCTTGCCTTAATAGTACAAACACCTCGTTCGTGCAGGATTGTTATTAGTCCCCCACTCCATAATACAGAATCCTCAGAATTTGGGCAGCCAAGTTACATGCATTATCATGATGTTGGTGTAGAACCGTTTGAATTCATGTTTCCCAGGAGAAGGATTGACAAGTTGAAGGTAAACACATGCGAGTTGAAGATAAGAGATTGGAATTTTTTTTGGAGGTGAATAGATTTCATGCATGCTTTGGTTGCAAATCTCAAACATGCCATTGCCACGACAAGTCATTATACAAAGATTCAGAGAGAGAACCCCCAGATCAGGCAATATGAGTTTCAGTTCGAGTATCATAAGCTAGCTTTTGGCTCACTTATTGGCTTGTTGAATAGTCACTTTATGTTACACGGACACGGCAACATTGAAATGGACACGACATGCGGATACGTGACTAATTCTTTAAAATACACACGACACGCGTGTCCGACACACATGTCGGACATGACACGGCTCCATGATAGGAATGTCTGTGTAACATACTCAGTAATGGGTTCCCAATAAAGGCTCCCAACTGCTAGCCATCTTTTGGCACATAGTTCACAATGGAAAATAATTAGAAGCAAAAATAAAATGGAAGGCCTGCTCGCGTCCATGGCCTGCATTAGAGCCAGCTTTTCGATAGTCATGCCAAGGTACTTAAACGAGGCAATTAAAGGCTTAAAATTTAAATCTCTAACTATTATATCTAGCTTGATTTGGAAATTGAATTTAGTTTCATCATCTATTTGATGTTCCTAAGTTCACATATCAAAATTATCCATGCCAAACACATGAAGAAACTTTTAAAGACCATATAGAGCAATACCGAACTCCTTGAATGCAACCATAGTGATGCCTATGGTTCCATTAGGATTCCGACTGCAGCACTTATCTGATATTTGCTATCTTCATCAGTCACCACTTTTTTTATTTATATATCTTCCTGAACAAGACTAAGGATGATCCCTTTATAGATGTGAGATCTAGAAGGATGATGCTGAGACAAACAGAAATGAAGTTTATGATACTTAAATGCTATAAAGGTGCACAAAATGACGTTGTTCCATTAAAAACATGGCATAATTTGAGGTAACTTGCCCATCATCTGTCAGACTGATGGAGTCGCTGAAAAAGTCAAACTTTAATGGATAAGATCAGTGCCATGTAACCATGTTTATTATCCCTCTCATGTTCTTCTGAACTTCTAGGGGAGACTCTGTTATCCTACTCCAAACTATTACCCCATTAAGAAAATGAGAAGACTCTTTATGGACTATGGAAATACAGGGAATCTTAGGTAACTTACCTCTTATAGTGGAGCTTGTCATGCAAATGTAGGAATACTTAAATCTAAGAGAAAGAAAATGGGGCTAGTTTTTAAATTTGGTTAGTGATACTGGGATAGTGTTGTAAACTGATCTTAGACATTCAAATCTGAAGTTCATATTGTATAAAATTTTGGCTAGGAATGCCACTTTTATTTAGGTAAGTTTGAAACTTAATAGTAGAATTATAATAGGTAATCAATGTTTTGTCATATAATTTTTTATATTTTTTATTTAGAGGGTGCGATGGGGCTGCCTAATCTTCTGTGGTTCTGTTCTGGCTCCTGCTTCAAATCTGAGATGCAAATTGCTTTTGCATCAAATATTCTTCAATAAACATATCAAGATTTTATCTTCTAAGTTGAACTAGATTTTGTTAGTAGTATCTATATCTTCTCTTTTCTTCCTAATCTTATCAAACTAGTTTCATATGCTTGCATAAAGTCTACTTGTTCAAGTGGTTTTGCTTCCTTATTTTAACCTATAAAAAATATAACATGCGGTTCAAAATTTAAATTCGAATGATTGAAGTTTCCAATCCCAGCAAAATTGAATACTGATTGTAGCCTTGTGATGTTTGAATCCTAATGTTTTGCTCAATGCAGGTAGAGCTGGTCATTCTACCTCGTTCAACTGTCAATGATAACCCACAAGACCAGCAAAATCAGCCACCCCCTCCACCTCCTCCACCACCTCCACAAAGTCAAGACTCTGCTGAGGATCAAAATGAGGAAGAAGAGCAGGTGTGCTAACAATGGTCAATTGTTCTCTGTACTTTTGAATTTCCTTTCAGTATTGTGGTAGTTTATAGTTTGTCTTGCCACTGTTTGAGCCCTAAACCTATCCAAGTTGAAGTTAAAGATCTACATGGTGAATAGGAGGACAGTGACCAGGAGGATCAGGAGGACCAGGAGAATGAACAGCAAGAGCCTCAAATCCCTGAAGAGTTTATCTTTGATGCTGAAGGTGGTCTTGTAGATGAAAAACTCCTGTTCTTCGCACAACAAGCCCAAAGACGGCGGGGGAAAGCCGGACGAGCCAAAAATGTAATATTTTCAGAGGACAGGGGCCGATACATAAAACCTATGCTCCCGAAGGTCTCCTCTTTTTCTTAATAATCTTGATAATTTTTTTGGAGTATGTGTGGTAGCTTTTAATCAAGATATGTTTACTGGTAGTTTTCTTCCGGAGCTGTAGAATTGAGTATGATTGTACTAACCTTCTATAAGATTCATGCATAGGAATTTAATCAAGTCTAGTTGATAAATTCAGTATGGCCATTTGAATCTAGTAGCTGCTAAAAATATTTTTCTGATCAATTGCTTCTTGATTTCACACACAATTAGCTCTCGTATGCAGGGCCCTGTGAAAAGACTGGCTGTTGATGCAACACTCAGAGCGGCTGCACCTTACCAAAAACTACGTAGGGAAAAAGATATTCAGAAGACTAGAAAAGTATTTGTAGAAAAATCTGATATGAGAGCGAAAAGAATGGCACGGAAAGCAGGTGCCCTGGTACGTTAATATTGATCAATTAATAATTAATTTATCATATGTTTCCTTTCTGCAACACTGAATCCCTTGCAAATCATTACTACTCATTTGATAGCACCATGAAGTTTCAGTGCGGCAATGATACAAGTTATCATTTTTGTTAGACATTTGCTGGAACTATGCATGCTACTGATTTCTGGCCCTTGGTTATTACCTAAAGCAAATGTTCACTGTTTGAGATGTGTTGACAATTTGTTTCTGGCAGGTTATCTTTGTAGTTGATGCTAGCGGCAGTATGGCACTAAACCGTATGCAAAATGCTAAAGGTGCAGCTTTAAAACTACTAGCAGAAAGCTATACTAGCAGAGATCAGGTTAGATAGAATTTATGTTTCCATTCAGATGCATTTACAGTGTACGCACATGGATTGTAGCCTGGTTTGTTTTACAATTAGGTTCAGTGTATTGCATAGGTTTACTATACGATTGAATTAGGTATTTACTTTGGTGTATACTACAGTTGGATTCAGCATATTGCTTTTTGTGATGCTGAGAGAGTTAGTCCACACCCCACCCCCCCCACCCCCCCCCCCCCCCCCCCCCCCCCCCCCCCCCCCAACCCCCGGGGTATCTTCAGATTTGATTTATGCATAATATTGGTAAAATAATATCCATTGCATTTTTTTTACGCTTAATGTGTACTACTGCTGAAGAGATCCAGCTGCCTGCAAGAGTGTAGCTGTGCATGGTACCAATTATAGGTTCTGTTCTTTGATTAGGGAGTATAACTTGCGAGGAACTACATCTTTTATAGAACCTCTTCATTTCCCCCTTTTATCTTAACTTTAGATCCAAAGTTTCACTTGATAAATATGATTTAACAATCTTCTCACGTGGGTTTATGTTAAACTCCAATTATGTATCTACAATTTTTGGTTGGAACGATGAGATCATAATGCATGCCTCATTTCAAATCATCAAATCCTTGTATTAGAGCATATGCCTTGTAACCTTCTGTATTGCGTGTAGGGCAGAATTATTCAAACTTACTAACATAATCATCGTTTTTCTCTTTTATCAGGTATCTATCATTCCTTTCCGTGGAGATTATGCAGAAGTTCTTCTTCCTCCGTCAAGGTCAATTGCGATGGCTAGGAAACGTCTGGAGAGACTCCCATGTGGTGGTGGTTCACCATTAGCTCATGGCCTTAGCACGGTTAGATATTCATCCTATAGATTTTCTTTCTTCTTTTTGGTTGTGTCTTTCTTTAGTTTTTTTTTTTTGTTTATTCTACTTCCTGCCTTTTTTCTTTAGGCTGTTAGAGTTGGGCTTAATGCTGAGAAGAGTGGAGATGTTGGACGTATTATGATTGTTGCAATTACTGATGGAAGAGCTAACATATCACTGAAACGGTCTACTGACCCAGAAGCTGCTGCTGCTGCAGATGTTCCCAAACCTTCTTCCCAAGAATTAAAGGTAACAGTTAGTCCATATGGCAAGAAAGCTTACCATCTCAGATTATATCAAATTATTGATTATCACTACAATTTGGCACATTTTTGTGGAATTAGTGTTCTCAGCCTCACACTTGTGGAATTATACAAGTCAACAAGTCATACCTATTACAAGCCATTTTCTATACAGTCAAATTGTTGAATGTATGCTTCAGATACTCATTAGATTCTTTGGTCTTCAAGGATGAAATCTTAGAAGTGGCTGGAAAAATATACAAGGCAGGGATCTCGCTGCTAGTTATAGACACTGAAAACAAATTTGTATCTACGGGGTTTGCGAAAGAGATTGCAAGAGTAGCTCAGGGTGACTACCTTTATGCGACCTCTTTTTTTTTTTTATTATTGTTGAGCAGAATTTCCAATTATTTTCTCTCCATTGGTCTCGCAGGGAAATACTATTACTTGCCAAATGCTTCTGATGCTGTTATCTCTGCTACAACAAAGGAGGCATTATCAGCGTTGAAAAGTTCGTGATTTTTAAAATCGCGCGGACAAGTCAGTATTTTTTGTATGCTCTGTTCATAAACTAGTCATTGTATACTTTTTTTCAATCTTTATAAAGAAATTTATCACAAATCTTTTGTTTTCCCGTCGTGTGTGATCAAGGTACTAAGCTAGAATGTTCCCATTCTCTTTTCCTTTTTATGTTTGTTAATTTGATCTACACAACCACAGCAGTACAAGAGAAGTGCTACCAGTTGATTTTGTAATTTTGTCAGCATAAAGAAATTAACTTCCCTTGTGTAAAACATTGATTGTCTTATCCACTTTTCTTCCTATTGGGCAGATAAAACCAATTGTGGTTTACCTTAAAAAAAGAAAAGAAATTGCGGTAATCATCGTTAATATATCTCAATCATCTTCTATACTGTCTCTTTACCCTCTCCCTTGGACTGAAAATTCCACTAAGGGGCTGTTTGGTTAAAGGTGGAAGTGAGAAAGTGGGAGGCTTCATTTCCCACTTCCGTTGTCCATTCAAACACTGGAAAAGAAAAATGAGAAAATTCATTTTCTTTTTCTCTTTTCTTTTTTACACAACCATTTCCTCCCTTTCAGAGTGCTACACTTAATTTTGTGGTCATGTAAATCTCATTGATAATAAGTTGTAACTAAAAATAATTAATTTTTGTGCTCATGTAAATCTCATTTGTAGTCTAATTACAGTCCAATATTTTTTTCATAATTAATATTTTTTTAATATTAATTTGCGGTCAACTTTGTCGTCAGTTTTTTCACTGTCACTACCACATTATCATCCAAACACCAGAAAAAATATTATATTTTTTCAATTACACTTCTCAACTACTATCCAAACACCGGAAAAGAAACACAACTTCTCATTTTCCAAAGAAAAAAAATTCCACTTCCTCACTTTCATCTACCCCCGGGCATCTAAACAGTCCCTAAATATAGTAGCTGTCCTCAAACTTGTGACCAACTTTATCACAAGAAAGTGCCTTCCCAATCTCCTAGTTCATCTTCTGACACTCTGCTCATTGCATCTGACCCTTAAGGAAGGGTAAGAATTTCCCACCTATCTAAATCACATATTTCCTACTTGCTCAGTCCAACTGGGACAAATTGTTAAACCGTTCAAAATATTCAGGCCTGAAAATCTCAATTATTTCTGTCAGCAAGAAAAATGTAGTAAACATGACAAAATCTTTGATAACTAGATAGTATAAGCAGCGGACTCACTTTCGTCTTCTTGAGAGTCAAGAATTTCACCTACTTCATCGAACAAGTACTTGAACCATTTTCTCCCCTTAAAAGATTGACATAGTTGAATATATCGATCCAACACTTTATGAATTACATGCTGTTTATCCTTCATGTCATTATGTAAGAAAAAGGAAAATTGGGAAATTGAAGGAACAAGGGTCGTATAACTGTGGGTCGTATAACTGTATGATTAAAATGTGAAGTTTCAAGGCTCTTTGCCATGTTGCTTGTTGCTTATAGTTCGGGGCCGTTTGTTTCGCGTAAAACTCCGTAATTCGTAAATGACTTACTACCCAGTTACAACTACGGCGTTTGTTTGGACCGTAATTCGTAAAAGACTTATGTAACTCAACTAACACTCACTTGCAACCCAGTTACCACTCAATTACAGCCCAGTTACAGTTAATTTTGTGGTCATACAAATTTGTAATATTTTTTTATATTAATATTAAAAAATTTTAATATTTAACTTTTTAATATTTATTTGTAGTATTAAAACTTTTAAAATCACCAAATAGTTAATTTTGTGGTCAACTTTTTCACTTACGACTTATACATTACGACAACCAAACACCGTAAAGTATAATACACTTTCCCACTTTACAATTTTATATTACCAATCAAACACCGTAAAATTTACATACATGTAACTCATTTACAATTGTAAAAGACTTTACCAATTACAACTACGAATTACGGCCAGTTACGACAACCAAACAGATTCATGTAGACAATGAAATAGCTTAATAAGCATCTATCAAGATTGAACACAGTTTCAGTGGAGAAAATGAGTCTGAGATGTGACATTCTCTCAAGTCTCTGGAATATTTCTGCAAAGGATGAGTAGCAGTTATGATCAGAATACATGAACCTTGAATGGTTTTCATGAGATTAATCTTCTCAAAATTTAAAGAACTCATCTTGTGCTCAAGTTTGGAGACTAACTCCTATACTTTTCATGGTAAGTGGTGGGTATAAAAGGTATTACTTAGAGTTAGACTACATATTTTTCATTAAATCGAAAAGGATTTTATTGTTTTCCATCACATATTCACCAATGGCTTGCCATTTACTTTATTACTGTATGTTGAAAGCTATCCAAGGAGTTATGCTACTCTATGCCAAGTCAATGGAACTAAATAAATGATGATAATAATATCCAGTGTTTAAATTATTAAACATGGTAGAATAATTCTCACCTTCTAAGAACTGACAGGTGCTGTGTTTATGAACAAGCATGTTTTTTGATTATTTTAGTGCATAGGATATAAAGTATAACCCCATGTATATATGTACTGATTCTGTAAGGTTTTATATCATGTCATTGTAGAATATTTTTGGCTTTTGATGAGAGGGTGTGGTGGGGGGGGGGGGGGGGGGGGGTGTGGGCTTTGTAGTCCACCCACCATGTATGTGTGGAGCCCACATGTCCCATAAAACCCTAACCCACCATGTGGTGGGAGGATCATTATGAAGCATCATTCATCATCCTAACTTTTATAATCTATAAACATTATTCAGATCCAAATTTTATGTAGAAAATGTTACAAGCTTATATTATCCCATACTTGCCATGTGCAGGCTAAGTTCCCTTGAGCTTCCCTGGCCCCCTCACTAGAGGGAAAAATAATGTTATCACTTGCTCCACTAATATTTATTGTTACCTTTAATCTTTATTAGGCCAGATTAGTCCATATTTAATCTGCACCTAATTTAAGTTTATTTGGTACTATCGGGTATTGATTAAGTGGGAAATTGGATCTTAAATTTTAGACCCACTTTATCTGTGAACCTTGATGTGAAATTGTGAAGATCTTGATTCAAATCCTCTCCCCAATGGTGGAGAAATTTCATATAATATATGACGATAGTTGCTTGTTTTGAACTTGTGATCTCTAATTGCAAACAAACATTGTACTAATGAATAGAGCAAGCTCTTCTTTTAAGAACTTCTTAGATGTTACTTCTTAACTTCAAGCTATTTCTTGTAGAATTGTTGACTGCATTCAGTAACATTACACCAGGAAAAAAATGATGTTCTTATGATATATACTATGTAGCACGGACGCTTTTGTCATGAAATCGTATCGTGTTTGAAACGTGTTCAACACACGTGTCGGACACACGTGTCATGTGTATCCGCATGTCGTGTTTTATTTCAATATTGCCGTGTTTGTGTAACATAGAATGATATATACCGGTAGTTGTTTGTTTTGAATGATCTCTCAATTATGAACGAACACTCAACTAACTTGAAAATTCTCAAGAAATTTCACCTAAAGAAATAACATACATGAGTTTTTTCCAGTAGCAATCAATGTCGAAATCTTTTGTTTGTATCTTGGGTACTATGATGTCAAAATTGTAGGCCATTTGGTCACTCTGAACAATTTTCCTTTTTTTTTTTTTTAAAAAAAAAGGAGGTTTTGTTGATGGTGTTTGGAACTATCACCAAACAAGAGGATGTCTTTTATGTCTCTTGATATGTAGTGAGTTTGAATTGAATTTTCATCATAGATTTGCTTTCATTCTCGTAGTAAAATATCTAGAAAATTAGAATAGGTCAGCCACAATACTCGGAGCATCAATTTTTGATTGAAGAATCTAAATTGACAAAGTCAAACATTAGTGGAAATTTCAGCTTCTCAACTGAAATAGTCAAATGCTAGAAAATCAAGTGAAATGGTCAAGTACTAACTTGGCTATATCATTCTCATTTTGGACTAACTTAGAGTAATAATTGAAAATAGATAATGATGATGCTCTCACTGTAATTAGATGAGAGTGATTATATATATGCAAAGACTTGGTCTCAGTTAACATGTACATCATTAGTGACATTTTTAGGGGATGATCTTTGTCTCCACATATATTAGGTCAGGCTTTAATTTAGACGATGCTTTATGTTAGCTAAAAAAAAATAAGTGCGTTGTGAAATCACGACGACACTGAGTGATGGTACACCAAGTACAAGATCCAAATGGTCAATGGCTCATGCTCCTCGCAAGATGAGATTATGTGTGTTTTGTAAATTTAATTCTTTTTTAATGCAAACAGTTAAATGGTATCGATAACATATGGGTCAGCTTGTTTCGCCGCAAAACGTCGCAAGTCGTAAGTCGTAAAATGAGAATGAGAAAAGTGAACTGTAACAGGAAAAAATATATTGTGTTTTACGGTATTTAGTTGATAAAGTGAAAGTGTAAATGAGAAAGTATATTGTGTTTTACGGTGTTTGGTTGGTAAACTGAAAGTGTAAATGGGAAAGTAAATTTGTTTTACGGTGTTTGGTTGGTAATGTAAAAATGTAAGTGGAAAAGTTGACCAAAAAATTAACTATAGCAGTGATTTTAATATTATAAATACTATTAAATTAAATCTACTATTGTAAATTAAATTGTATTAATAAATTTAAGATAAAATATTAATAATCTTAATATTTTATTTATAACAATAATATTAATAAAATATTAGTATATTTTAGTAAAATATTACTAAAATATTAACTAAATAAATAATAAAAAATTTAAGAAAATCTAAAGAACATTAATAAAATTTTAAGAATACTAATAAAACATAAATATTAAAAATCTTAAGAAAAATAAAATATATAATTATAATATTATAATATTATAAAATACTTAAAAATTATTATAATATTAAATTTTATTATAATATTACTGTAATATTATAGAAATATAAATTAACAAAGTAAAATATAATTATAATTTTGATAATAATTATTATAATAATATTATTATAATGAATTATTATTACAATATTAACATAATAAAATATTAATATAATAATAACGTGTATTATAATATTAATAAATTAATTATTTATAATAAAAATAAATAATTAAATATATATTAATTTTATATTAAAATATAATATTGTTATATTAATACAATATTAACTCTAAATAAAATATTAAAAAATTGGTATAAGTATTAATAAAATAATAAAGTATTAAATAAAAATATTAAATTAAAATATTTATCTAAAATAGTAAAATATTAAATATTAAAACAATATTAAAAATAATAAAAAACTAAAGAATAAAAAAATAAAATAATTAAATAATTAAATAAGAAATTGAACACTATTAAAAATATTTAAAAATATTAAATATTTAATAATATTAAATTATATATTGATTATCAAGTAACTGCTTTGAACTGCAAGTGTAGTACAAGTGGGATTTACATGACCACAAAATTAACTGTAGCAACTGCAAGTGAAAAAATATGGGTGTAAAAGTGAAATTTACATAACCACAAAATTAGTAACTACAAGTGAAAATATGAGAGTTGCATTTTGCAAGTTGTTTTTCAACAAAACAAACAACGGAAAATGAAAAAGAAGTTTTACGACTTACGACTTGTGGCGTTTTGTGACGAAACAAACAGGCCCTATATATGGGCCTTCCTTTCACTTCTTTGATGGGCCTGTTTGGTTAAGGTTGAAAGTGAGGAAGTGAGGAATTGAGGAAGTGGTAATATTTCCCTTTGGAACTTGGGAATTGGTTAGTAAGTTTTCCGGTATTTGGATGTTGTTGGGAAGTGTGATTTGGAAAATGTTTTGTCTTTTTCTGTATTTGGATGGTAATGTGAAAGTGAAAATAGAAAAGTTGACCACAAAGTTGACCGTAAAATAATATTAAAATAAAAATTAATTAAGAAAAATAAAAAATGGACTGTAATTAGAATGCAAGTGAAATTTACATGATAAAAAAATTAACTGTTTTGTACTACAACTTATTACAAATGAAATTTAAATGACCACAAATTTAACTGTAGCACTCTGGAAGTGAGGAAATGATTGTGTAAAAGAGAAAAGAGAAAAGGAAAAGGAGTTTTCTTATTTTCCTTTTTCGGTGTTTGGATAGATAGGGAAGTGAGCAATTATACTTCCCTATTTCCTTACTTCCGTCCACTTCCTTGCAACCAAA
This sequence comes from Agave tequilana, assembly GCA_038442645.1. Lineage (NCBI taxonomy): Eukaryota > Viridiplantae > Streptophyta > Magnoliopsida > Asparagales > Asparagaceae > Agave > Agave tequilana. The sequence continues at coordinate 150,289 of JAVJIF010031626.1, read as the reverse complement.
CAGCCCCGATATAGAAGGTAAAAAAAATTCACCCAAGATAAAAACTTCCTTTCACCTCAGTTCATATCAGAGTAAACTTCTCCTTTCTATAACTTTGATGAACTTAAAAAAAAAAAAAAAAAAAATCTTGGCTCTTCACCTCTTGTATTTTCTCAAATACTTATTATTAAAATTTAAAGATATTACACTCTTTTAAATTTGTGTGTGTGGGGGGCTAAAATTCTTTAGTGGACCCTAATTTCTATAATCGTAGGGTTGTTAAGAACCCTGACATGTTTCTTTCGATAATAATAAGTTATTGAAGTGGCTTTAGGTGAGACAAGTATCTCTTGAATATCTTGTGATGCACATATTTGCCTCTACTCCAAAGATATTCATTCTTAGAATCAATTTTCTTTCATGCCCTTCTTGCGACCAAGCGGCCTGACACCTAGCCCTGTCAGCTAACCAAACAACAGCATAATTAGTATCCACGTTCATTATCATCCCATTGCATTATGCAAGTTGACATCTTTAATTTAAAATAAAGGATATCCTTATAACATTCTTCCAATTATTTTTGATTGTTTTATTCTGTCAAACTCACGGCTAAATTTAATTTAGCCCCCCACCTATTTATATGCCGTAACAGCCTGGAAATTTTGATTTACCCTTCTTAAAAAGAGCTAGTGTATTCGGATCCTCTCACCTGTGCTGAAGTAAGAGAACGGTCCAAGTCAAAAATTTTGACCGTGTATTGTTTTGTGGATAGGTGTGATTTTCCTAAATGTAAAGTAAATACAACAGCAATTCATGGGAGTTGTGAGTGTTAGTTATGAAAAAATTGATTCACAACCATTTATTAGGATAACGAATGGTTAAAAATTATTGGTTTGGACCGTTATTTAATTTTAACGCAAATGAGAGAATTCGAATTCATGCAAAACATGCCGATATAGTTCGATTGGGAAGCAAATAAGAGGCTCCTTGATGAGTTTTAGGTAGTTATTTAAGATCAAGGGACTTTTAATTAGAACATGTCGGACTGTTTGGTTATGAGTGAAAGTGAGGAAGTAGTAATAGTTCCCTTTGGAACTTGATAATAGGTTACTAAGTTTTTTGGTGTTTGGATATTGTTGGGAAGTGTGATTTAAAAAATGTCATGTCTTTTTCGATATTTGGATGATAACATGGAAGTTGAAGTGAAAAAGTTGACAACAAAGTTGACAACAAAATAATATTAAAATAAAAATTAATTAAGAAAAATAAAAACTGAACTGTAATTAGAATGCAAGTGAGATTTACATGATCACAAAATTAACTTTTTTAAGTTACAACTTATTACAACTGAGATTTACATAACCACAAAATTAACTGTAACCGTGAAAGTGAGGAAATAGTTGTGTAAAAGGGAAAAGGAAAAAAGATTTTCTCAGTTTCTTTTTTCGGTGTTTGAATAGATAGGGAAGTGAGAAATGACACTTCTTTTTTTCTTACTTCCGCTCAATTCCTTGAATCCAAACAGCCCCAAAAGAGAGAGATATCAGAAGAAGGAAAAAAAATAGTTGCATTGGATGCGTAGATACTGAAAATTATAAGCATATTTTAATTGTTGTAATATTCACATTTTATTTCTATTATGCTAAAGTTTGAAAGCAAAAAAACTCATTTTTCAATTTGAAATAACTGAATAATTAAAACTCTATTTTAACATCTCCACGCGGCAAGCCCAGAGAATTTTCAAATTTAGCAATATCGTGAACAAAATAGGATTAACAACGAGTCATGTGTCTTATCAATTATCTCGCGTAAAGCAAGAAAACAAAATCAAAATTTCCGACACACTGTACACTGCAAAAATTAAAGAAACTTTTAAAAATAAAAAAAATAAAAAAGACTTCGTTGTGCCAAGAAGTCTGAAAATCGTGTGGAAATAGCAACGGACCTAATAAAAAGTTTGATCCAATATTTGGACTCAGCTGTAATTTATGGAAAAGCCATCCCCGCGCGTTCCCATCACCGACCTCTCTCTCACCGCCCCGCTCCGGTCTTCGCTGGCTGGCTGTCAATCAAAAAGCAAACAAACACCGCGTCCGCGATACCGTCACCACCCTACGCTGTAATCTCCGGTAACCCTCCATTCTTAGCCGCTCCTTATCCAAACCTCCACGCTCGGGTAACCCCTATCTTAAAGTTACCGCCAGGACCCCTCTCGTCCTATATATACCCCCATTCCCCCACCCAGCCCCTCGCATCTTTTATTCGAGATATGTTTCTGACAGATTTTTGAAAGAAGAAGAAGCGAAGGTCAGATAGAAGAAGAGATTTAATCGAGAGGTAAATTCTTGATTTGATAAGATTATTGAATAGATCTTCCGTAGATCTGTGGACGATTCGAACGAGCTGATGTCTGAAATCGTTTTAGGAACGTTATTGAACGGTTAACTGACCATCTTGTGGAATTTTTGGTTCGTGTTTGAATTGTGGGCATCTTGATGTTTGTTCTTCTTCGATTTGTTCGTGTTTTGTCTTTGATCTGACTCTAGAATGAAAGTTGACCTAAGCTGAGTACATCGATGGAGATCTGAGATGCTTTGAAAGCCTTGGCTTTTTACGCTTCTTCGTTTTGACTGAGTTGAATTTAGTGGATTAGATCTATCTTTATTTCTCGTATTCGATCGGTCTGCAAGGGTCTAGATTCTTAAAAGTTCTCTGCTTTAGTTGTAGTTCTGTTAATTAAAGCTGGATCTTGTGATTCTTGATGACGTAGATCTATAGATTTTTTTGATATCCCTTGTTGGTGAGCTTGATCACAACTAAAATTTTCTTCTTGATTGTTTTTGTCTGAATTATCTTGTTCGCATGTCCTTTTATCGGAAAAGATTGCACTTTTTTTTTGGCATGTGATGATCGAATTATTCGTAGTAGCCTGCTTGGGGTATTGACCGGTTTAGGTAATTGTTTTGTTTTTAGAACAGAACGGGACCCAAAAATAGGCCGGATAAACTTAATATATATGAAAAATAAGTAACAAAGACCGTTTAGGTAATTGTGGTTTGTTTTCAAATGATGCGTCTTCCACTGATCTTGCATCAATTTTTATTTCTATAATTTTTTGATTTTAATTTATCTTGTGTTTGATGCATCTTCTGTGACATTTTGACTATTTTGTCAGCTTATTTTGTTCAGTGTTTGCTTTAAGATAGTTTTTTTTTATTTCTATAATTTTTTTGATTTTAATTTATTCTGTGACATTTTGACTATTTGTCAGCTTAGTTTGTTCAGTGAAATAGTTTTTTATTTTTAACGCGATGTTAGTTTTTTTCCGTCCAAATTAAAATAACCAAATAACTCAATAAAAAAAATATAGGAAAAGATATTACCGGTTTTGGAGAAGACGCTTAGTCGCTGCACTAAAAGGCATATCACCGATCTCGTGCTGCGCTAAAAGGCATATCATCGATCTCGTGCGGTCAGGCAAGACATATGTGCCTCTTAGTGGTACTACCCCTTTCTATCGGTTTTCTTTGCACGTATGACCACGAAAGAGAGATGATCACGAACTATCAGAATAAAAATGAAACATGATTTTATTAAAAGAGACTTTTTCCCCTATAATTTTCTCATGTCTCCTTTTAATGTGTATATGATATAAACAGTTAGAGGTTTATAGCACAGAGCCTCTACCCACTATCTGTGACCATTAACTCCGCAAAAGCAGTTAGAGACCAAATCATAGTAATATTATTGAAATTTAACCTTTTTAAATTTTATAATAAAATTTCAACAGTCCCACCCAAAAAAAAGGTTGAAATTGAAAGTGTGGAAAATTCTTGAGATCACCTTGAGTGGATAGATGCTGAACAACAAAGATTAATGCACATGCAGTCATAAAGATTTAGCGAAAATCGAGATCATACCTTCGAGATCTTGCTGAATTGATCTTGTTAACAATCTTCAATCTCAAACTGGGGTGCCGTCTTGAACACCTTCGTATTCCTAAAGCACTAGACCGGATGGGGGGTAAGCTCCTTACTTTCAATCTCCCTTTTAGCTCTTTTAGAAAATAAGGTTTTTCTCTTTTTGTTTTTTGCTATATGATGCCTATCTCGATCAAGAGCTTTATATAGGCTACAACAGAGACCACTGGGAATCAAATAAGAATAAAACTCTAAATGAAATTAGGAAACTCTAATTCAATCCGAATTAGAATCCTCAATTCCATAAATTACAATTCATTCCACTAAAAAATTGTAATTGTACTTCTATCCTTGTCTCAAAATTACTTTTGAGATCTATATTATTATATGCCTAAAATCTCTTCATGTTAAGATTTTTAATGTCCGTCATTTAATTTAAATTACTGACAATTTTCTTTAATCGACATCTTATCCTTGATACCTACCACTTAACTTAGTTGTCATATTATATAATTAAATTCACTTGCAAAGTTTGATATGTAGAAAACTTATAAGATTCTCAAGAGGACATCATCAATCCCTTAGTTCGGGACGTGGATTCTGTCAATGAATGATGTTCATCGTAAACATTATATTATCACCCAACTCACTTATGTTGTTGACTCATAAAAGAATCTTACTTTTAATGAATCAAAGTGACAAGTATAACATATACATATTCATTAAGCACTTCGGAAGTTTAAGCACTCATAATAATCATGATATATTAATTTTCTAATATAGTCAATATATAGATAATTACCTTAACTTGATCATGTCCAATACACACAAAGTGCACTAATGTAATAGCTCGAGATATCAAACAGTCTGCTATAATCAAGATAGACTATTTCAGAATATTGCATTACAATCCTACCTATAGTGTCCAACTCCATCTAAGATTATGGACTTAACTTATGTTCTATGGGGATCTGATGATTTGATCTTCCGTGTGTAACTCTACAGTTAGATCATCTACAGTATAAAACACAGGACACATGTGTATATAATATAATCATTTGCCCATACAGATTCTCATAAAATGAAAATGAAATTATTTAAGTAATAAATCATATATTGAGTTCTAATTCAAAAAGGCTAAGGCTTTTTTAGTATACTCTAGCAGAAATTTCAAATAAAACAAAAGAGATGTAAGAATATCTGGACATGTCATCTTATGCAATTGTGCAATCGATGCAGATGACTGTCGGCTTTGAACCTATACTTAGTGACATTTTGTTACGTCTTGATGGACATAATGGATTGCCTAGAATTAGGCATAGAGTGCCATATTGGAGCCTCTGGAATCTTATTTATAAAATTTTAAAAAAGTTAAATTTCAATAATATCACCTTTTGTAGAGCTACTGGTCATAGATAGTGTGTTAGTTGTTTTGTTAGAGGTTGTGTGCTATAAATTTCTAACTATTTATGTCATATACACATTAATGAAAAGAGACATAAGAAAATTATAGGAAGAAAAAATTTCTCTTTTAATAAAATTTTCTATTTCATTTTTATTCTGGGCATATCTTACAGTTCATGGTCATCTCCTTTTGGTCGTGCACGCAAAGGAAACCGATATAAATGAGTAGTACCGCTAAGGGGCAAATCTCTCTTGACTGACCGCACGAGGTCAACGATATGCCTTTTAGTGCAGCGACTACGCGCCTTTCTTGAGACTGGTAATATCTTTTTCTATATTCCTTTTATTGAGTTATTTGGTTATTTTAATTTTGGATGGAGAAACCCCCACAGTAGGAATTTGTGAGGTGTCAGGTGTACGGGGTTTAGCTCAGGTATTACTAAAAGTCTCTAAGAAGTAGTAATCAAGCTTATTTTTGGCATCTTAATCCATGAACATCATTTGTTTTAGAAAATCTGAGTCGTATGAGGATTCTTGGATTTCAACCGAGGATTTCAACGGAGAAGAATTTAACTTTGATTAGTTTTGGTATCTTTTGATATAAAGGAGATAAAGAGTGGTGCTGGTTGATGAATATTATGCCCATTTAAGTCTATGATAACTTGAATTGAAGGAATTTTAATTATGTGGGTTATTTTTGTAGAGTAAGTCAAAATAATCAATGTTGAGACATGTTTTTCATCATGATGTGAAATTTTGTTTATAATGGATTTGACTGAGGTTTATTGGAGCCTGCTTAAATATTTTCAAGAATTAGAGTTCTATCTGGCTTTTATCATGTTGTGATAAAAATCTTTTTATAACGAATCTCCAAAATTTATTGGGAGAGCCTGTTTAAAATTTTTTTTATGCCAGTTGTTTCTTTAATTTCAGTATTTTTCAATTATGAAAAGTTTATGTGCTAACATAATTTGGTTGTATTTTTTTTCAGTCAACCAAGCGTAACGAGTACCATGGCAGTAGCATCTAGTGGAGTGAGATCAACACTGAACCCAAATGCCCCCCTTTTCATCCCGGCAGCATATCAGCAGGTGGAGGATTTCTCGCCAGAGTGGTGGGAGCTGGTGAAGACAACTTCATGGTTCCGCAACCACTGGTTCCGCCAGCACCAGGAGCAAGAGAACTTTGATGGTGAGGACGAGGAGGACGTCGCAAACCTGCTGCCTGATTCTTTTGATCTCGGCATCACCGATGAGTTATCCAGTCTGGACTCACTTGATGAAGCGGCCTTTCATGCAGCATTTGATGTTGTAGAGCAAGAACCGTTCCCTGCTGGCCTGAAGAAGACCGGTGTGTAGATTTATCTCAGTTGAAGCCAATTTGATATGGTAGTGATCTAACCTCATGTTCTTTGTGTGGTATTCAACAGACGCTAGTGATGCAGAGGCACTGATCAGGAGCCTGAGCTTGAAATCCCCAAGAAATAGAACTGTGAAGCCTTCGCTGGAACCCATCAATCACCATGAGAAGCCGCTGCAGTATGTGAGCCCCAAGTTCAGCCCTCGCCGCATTATCCAGCAGCCCCGCTAGATTTCTGAGCAGAGTAGAGCAAAGTCCTCTGGCTCTTTACATCGATCATTCCAACTGTCAAGAAGCCCCTGCTCTGTGTACTGTTTCTTTTTTTCCTTGTATAGGACCTTAGATGCAGTTCTCTATTGTAGTAGTGTTCTCCCTTGTTCAGTCTGTAGACATATTCTGTTCAGCAAAACCTCTCCTTTGACGGAGGGGAAGGGGGGAAAAAGAGTGAAAAATGTTGTAGCATTTGTGAAGAAAAAAAGTTGTAGCTTAGTCTTTGATCCAACTTTTATCCAATATAATGAATGATGTTTCACAGATCCAGCTCCTCTGTCTATTATTGGGACTAGCACTAATAATAACTCAATAATTGTTGGGGAATAAATGAATCCAATCAGTCCTCTTAAGGATGAGGATGTGGTGGCAGCACTTTGTTTTTTGTAAACCATTCATGAAAGAAAGGAACTGAGGTGTAGATGTGTTGGGAACTTGAGAACGAATCATGAATGGTTTCTCTTTCAATATCATAGAAGCCAATCAACAGTGCTTATGGTTCACTTCATTTGCCATTGATGGTGCCGTGTGCCTAAAACTGACTAGGCAAACAGTGGAGTCTCTGTCCTCCTTGATCAACTGTTGTTGTATGCTCTCTACTTGTTAAATTAACGTAGAGAGAAGAGAATAGAAATAATAGATAAGATTACCAGTGACAGCTGGAAAACTAGAAAGAAGCTGAAATGTTCAATTTAAATTTGAATGAGTTTTTTTTTTTTAATATCAACAACTGAATTCTTTGTAATTCCGTATTCACTTTCAAAATCTCTGTATTTTCATTTCGACACTCCAAATTTTATCATTTGGGAGAAAAGCCTCACATCGCCAGTCACTTAATCTATATATTAAAAGATTAATTAAGAGATTCTGGAAATATTATCATGTCTAAATTAACTAAAATACCCCTTCATCTCTTTCCCTGGGGGTGTCAAGTGGGACGGGCCGTGCACGGGCCAGGACGGGCACGGCGGGCGTCCCGTCCCGGCCCGGGCATTGCGGACCAACAGCTAGGTTGTGTCGAGCCCGCCTTGCCCGGCCAAAAGGGGGCGGCCCAGCCCTGGCCCGGGTTCCATTTCTGGAACCCGAGTCTGGCCCACTACTCGGGTGACCCGCACCTGGGCTAGACCCGAGCCGTGCCGGACCGGACCGGCCTTATTAAAAAAATTAAAAACTCTTAAAAAATTCTAAAAAATCTAAGAAATTACTGATCCAAGTTGTGAAAAAATTGCTAAAGAAAATTACAAGTTGTGAAATGAAAATATAAAAAAAATTATTAATGATCCAATAAAATGAATAATGGATTCAAATACAATTGAAGTGTAAATTGAATTTTTTAAAATTTATCATTAATAAATAAAAAGTATAAGTCTTCATACATTTTATCATTCATAAATAAAAAAAATACAAGTCTTCATTCATCTTCTGGGAAGTCTTCTGGAGAATCTTCGATGAAATCGTCAATTATTTTATTTTGACTTCTCTTTTTCGCAACCAGTGAATTCTTCCCGCATATGGTCATCTCGATTACATCCAACGCCAGACGGTTCTTCGTATCAGTCAGCACTCGACCACTTGTATTAAAAGCAGACTATGATGCTACTGTAAATGCCGGAGGAGTTAGTAAATCACGTGCCATGATGAAAAGTACATGATAAGTTGATGCCTGTGATTTTCACCATCCAAAATATCAAAATTATCAAACATGAGTCTGAAGCGATCTCAGGAGTTACGGCACGTTGGATATAATAATGAAGTTCATTTAAAGAATCAGGAGTTCTAGATTTTTTAGAAGCTGATAAAAGACTTGAAAATAATGAACTTCTACTTGTAAATGCTGAAGAAGTTTGAAATAAAGAAGAAGATTGTTTATTTCATAATTGGTTTTATAAAAATCATACAACTTATTTATAAAAGAATCGATATTTGCCCACATTAGGGCAGGACTATTCTCATAATCAATTCTTTCATAAAAATTTTCAAGTAAAAATTTACATCAATTGAATTTAATCCTAGGATACTAATAGTAACAAAATAAAAAAGAAAAGAAAAATTTTAAAGTATTTATTAAATTTTCTCTCCATGGGAGAAATAATATCTCTAACAAAATTATTATTTCTACATTGAAAAAATATTTCGCTTATTTCAATTAACTCATAATGGTGCAGAGTGTGATTACAAAGTATGAAAGACTAGAAGATACTCACGGACTACAAAAGGGAATCTCGCAAGCCAGTCAAGGGAGACAAGTCAGGAATGAGTTACAACTGACCGGATGCTCCTCGAAAAATTCCAAGGTTTCCACAGAAAGATTCCACCACACTTCCGCTGCGCTTTAGAATATGGACATGAAGGTTTGGGTTATCAGAAAATAACCCAGCGAGTACGTAAGATAAAGCCAGGTAGCGTGCACAGGCAGTCACACGTGTACAAGATCAAAGTGATGTGGTTCAGGCACGCAAGTATAGGTAATGACCAGTAATATAAATGGTAATTAGAGAATCCGTAGTAAATCCAAAATCAAGTAAGTATATATGTATCGATAAATCTAAATCGGAAAACATGCATTGAAAACCATGTCGTGAGCATACGCATATATAGGCATGAAACCAGTATTAAACCAATAATTAAAACCAGATTATTATATTATTATTATGACTCGTCTGATTTGTATACATCGGTATGCGTCTCATTCCACATATCTTCACGTATAGACCGGAGAGTAAGTGTAGCACCCCGTTCCCGGGATACGTACCCAGATACATGTCCCAATTTTTTTAACGTATTATTTCAATTTTCTTCCAGTATTTATTTTTAAGTTGTGATTTCTTATATTATTTGGTATCGGACCTGGATTCTCAGTCTTAGAATCAGCCCTGACCTGAATCGGGAACATGATACCAGCGTATTGCATGATTTGACCTTTCTGGCAGTCTGATTTGACCGATTTTAGTTTCAAATACTGTTTTCCAATATTTTAGATTTTTCATGATTTTCTGAAATTTTTCAGAATTATTCTGCAAAATCTTTAAAACCGGTGTCGATCGGCGTCACTGATCGATTCCCAGATTTTTAGTTTTCAAAAGGAATTGAATTTTTAGAAACGGCTTTGACATTATTTTTTAGAATCTTATTTTCTATCTAAATATATTTTTTTGAATTTTTTTTGAATTTATCAAAATTTGACCGACTTGGTGTCGACCGGTATCGCCAGAAAAATTTCAAGGTTTTTAATTTGAAAATTAAATTGAATTATCAAATTTTATTTCACCATACATCTTAAAATAATATTTTCTATTTTTAAAAAAATTTCAGAGCGTTTCTGAAACAGTTAAATTTTACCCTATTTAAATAATAATATTATTTTTCCTTCTTTACTTATCTTCTTATTTCCTTCTCCACTCCTCTACTTTATGCTCCCAGGTTATCCTATTAATTTATTTTTTTATAATTTATTTAACCAATAATTTTTCCTTATTTTTTTCTTTACTTTTTCCTTTTTCTTTTCTTTCTTTTCTTTCTTCTTTTCTTTTTCTCTTCTTTCTCCCCCCTTACCTGCTCCCATACCTCCCCATCCCCTGTAACCACAACAACAGCAGCACACCATCTTTCCCCCGTTCATTCTCCCATTTCCTCCCTCTTCTTCTCCTTCTTTTAATTCCCTTTCTTTCCTTCCTTTCTTCTTCCCCTATCTTCTCCTATTTCATTCTCCCACCAACACCCTCACTTCCTCCCAACCGCTGCCTCCACCATCACTGTCGCCACGCCCCCGCAACCCCTATTCGTTGGCACCGCCCCCCAACCTCCCCACTTCCCTCTCCTACTTTCCTCTTCTCCAAATTTCATCTCCTTTTCTCCAATTTCAACAAAACACATCACTCCACCCTCCTCTTCTTCTTCAAAATTCTCCATCAATTCCACCAATTCCTCCACTTTCACCACCACACCATCATCTCCTCCTCCTCCTTCAACTCCCCAACACCACCATCAACCACCATAACCAACACCACCCCACTACCACCATCACCTTCAACATCAAACACCAACAACACCACCAAACCAAATCCCCCAACCCCTCCTCCCTAGGGCGTAGCCGTGCCGCCCCCCAACCTCGGGCGCCGCCGCCCCCTGGCTGTCCTTTCTTCTTTTCTTCTTTCTTTCTTTCTTTCTTTTATTCCTTTCTTTTTCCCTTCTTTCCATTTTTACCCTTCCCTTCATTCATATTTATCCCAACTTATCCACAACACTCTCTCTCTGTCACCTACAACTCTCTCTCTCTCTCTCTCCTCTCTCTCTCTCTCTCTCTCTCTCTCTCTCTTAGCCTCTTTCTCTCTCTAACAAATTCTCCTCTCTCATTCTCTCTCTAATATTTATAATATAATATATATATATAGAAATATGTATATCAGCAGACAGCTGAGAGTCTCTCTCAGCCTGCAGTGACGTGGCACAATATTTGCCACACCAATAAGTTGCGGCCCGCTTATTGGTATAAGTTAAATTACTATACGCCCCTCGGTAAAGGTACTTATCCCGCAATTATTTATTATTATTATTTTCCTATTTCTTTTACCGCTCGTTGTCAGATTTAGGGTTTTGCTTTTCCTGCCATAAAGTTTTTTCTGAAAATTGCGATTTTCGGATTAGATTTTTCTCCTTTTTTATTTTTATGTCGACATCAGAGCAGTCCACTTCCCCTGCCAATTCTGGTCGTAGTCGTAAGCAATCTCTATCTCCCGATCTAAATATGGACCATATATCATCTGGTTCAACTTTCTCTCAGAATATTGAAAGTATTGAAAGGTTGAGATCTTTGCATGCTGATCAAGAGGTTTTTATTTTATAAATTTTTTCCCGCAATTTCTTAAATGTAGAAGATTTTGTGCATCGTAACTATAGGTGAACAGTTTTGTTAAATAGTTTTGTTAAATTTTTTCAGAAACAATTCCACAGTTTTGTTAAATTCGATCTCAGTCGCACCTATTTAAGTTAATACACTAAAATTTATGAACTGCGACCACTAATTTAATACACTAAATTTTAAGAACTGCGACCACGGTCACAGTTTATATAAACAACATTTTTCTAGATGTCAAAGCTAACTTTATAACTGCGACCTTAGTCGCAATCCTAGTTTTTATAGTTCTGACACGTGCCCATGTCAATTATATCTTTCTTATACACTAAATTTTAAGAATTGCGACTTAAGGTCGCAGTATATACTAATGATAGAGTTTCACAGTTATTATTCACGTTTTTAAAAAACCTGGCCATACGAAAAACTGCGACTCCGGTCGTAGTCTTTTATTCAGAAGTTACAGATTTCTTTACATCTACGACCTTGGTCGCAGTTTTAGTTATTACAGTTCAGTCGTGTGATTTTCAATTATTTATTTTTATTTAGTTCAGCAATTTATTTTGTAGGATATGAATTCACATGGAGAAATGTCTGGAAGCTCAAATCTATTTCTAGGGAAGCAGTTTTGCACGGATGATGAAGCATACAACTTTTACAATTCTTATGCAAGGAACAGAGGTTTTGGAGTGAGAAGAAAATGAATAGATAAGTCAAGGGGGCCTCCTCATAAAGTTATTTGCAGAAAATTTTGTTGCAACAAGAAGGGTGTGAAGAAGTTGTGTGACAAAAGACAAGATAGGCTTACAGTCAACCGTCAAATCGACACTAAAGTAGCGTGTCCTGCTGAGATGCATGTGCGTCTTCGTTTTTTATTTGACAGAAGATCTTGGGTTATCACCAAGTTTGTTGATTCTCATTCACATGAATTATCAAGCTCGGATAAGGTCCATCACTATTACTCTCACCAGACACATCGATCAAAGATTAGCAGAAGTATTAAGAGCAATTTGGTTGATGTAGGAATTCGCCCTTCAAATATTTCCCGTGTTGTTAATGCAATGAACCACGGAGAAGATTGTGAAGAAGTAAGCCCGCAACAAGTTATTGATTTTACTCGTCACCGTAGAGGTAACATTGGCAATCAGTTTATTTCGACCATCAAATATTTTCAAGAAAAACTGAGTCTGATCCACATTTTTTCTTTGCCAGTGAAGTTGACAATGCGAGCACACTTAGAAGCATTTTTTGGGCTGATGGAAGAGCAATTACCTCGTATCTGAGTTTTTGTGATGTGATTGTTTTTGACACAACATACATGACTAATCACTTGAACCTGCCATTTGCTCCATTCACTGGTGTGAATCATCATCAGCAGTCAATTTTGTTTGGCTGTGCATTCCTTGTGAATGAGCAGAGGGATACATTTGCGTGGCTATTCAATAAATGACTCAAATGCATGCACGGAGTTGCACCAAAGGTGATTATTACTAATCAGGATGCCTAGATCGGTGATGTCATCAAGGTCATTTTTCCAACTACTCGGCACCGGTACTATTTTTGGCATGTACGGAAACATATTGCCGAGCAACAAATTCCGATAACAAACAAGTATGGTGAAGATTTTGTCTCTGATTTCCATCTTTGGTACACCTCCCGTGATATAAGCACATGCGAGGAACGATGGAGACTGATGAATGAAAAATATCATTTAGAAGAAGAATAAGACAGTTGGTTATTGAAGATATGCAGATTGTGTGGACACTGGGTTAATGCATATCTTAAGGATATATTCTGTGCTGGAATGACAACCAGTCAGAGATCTGAGAGTATTAATTCCTTTTTTGATGATTTTGTGAATGCAAACACGAAACTAGTTGAATTTGTCCAACAATATGATAAAGCTGTCGCTGTCCGTCATAGTTCTGAATCTCAACAAGACTTTCGGGGTTTGAATTCTATGCCCAATTATTCATCGAATCCATATGAGATGCAGGTTTCAAAGTTGTATACCCTGAAGATTTTCAGTTGTTTCAAAAGGAATGGACAGTTGTAATGACACTCTTTTCAGAAGAGTTGGAACACGATGGACCTGGAACAAAAAATTTGGTTGATGAATTTTCAGAATCAAAAGACACTTGGGAAAAGGCCAATTATGATAATTCTAATGAACTTAATGTGTCTTGTAGTTGCGCATAATTCGAAACAGAGGGTATCCTTTGTAGACATATTCTGTGCATTTTTTAGTGCAATCATGTTACACATATACCAGAATCCTATATACTACAGAGATGGAGATTGGATGCGCGTTACAAAAATGTTGCAATTGAAAATGACATTAGGCCTTTTCCCAATCAAGAGACTCGAGGGACGGCTAGACGTTCCAAATTCAATGCAATTCTTGAATGGTGGCCGATTCGGATATCCATCTTTCAAAGTTGGATGCTATTTTGGAAAGTTTTGCTGCATAAACCAGTAATGAATACAAATCCAGGTAAGTCAATTATAAATCATCACAGTCAGAAACAAATATTGGTTCCAGTGGATCCGTCATTGTTCTGCGAGATGGTAAAGAATTGAATATATGCGATCCAATTGGTCCTGTACCAACCAAGGGGAGGCCTAGAGGTGCATCCAGGCTTAAATCTGTTTTTGAAGATTCTCTATCACAGAAGGAAGTGAAGCATTGGAAGTGTGAAAACTGTCAACAACTGGGCCATTACAGGACTGGTTGTCCATTATTGGTATGAAATTAAACATGTTATATAACTTAATTTAAAGTTTGATGTTTCAAATTCTTATCTTTCCTTTTTTAATTGCAGAAGAAGTAGTTTCATGTTGCGGCTACCTGGAACGAATAAAATTTTCATTTTTACATCTTCAGTCATCAACTGCGACCATGGTCGCATTGTTAAAGAAAGAGTCATTTCATGTACTACGACCTGGGTCACAGTATAATCACATTTTTAGTTTCTTTTCAAGTTCTTCCCATCTACTGTTCTTTTGTAAGCAGTTGTACTTTAAAATTTCACTGCGTCAATGTTGGCCTATTATTTTACTTTTTAGTTCATTAAACATAGACTGTTATCAGAGTCGCAGATATAAGAAGTGTATTTTCATAACCGCGACCGGAGTCGCAGTTTATCATTTCACGGGAAAATTTTTGTTGCTTTTCAAGTGTCCCCTGTCTCTTTTTATTATAATAACATTTGAAAATAGTTGAAATATTTCTTCAAAAATCCATTGCGATAATTTTGCCGTATATGTTATGTTTTAGTTCACTGAACATAGACTACGACCAGGGTCGTAGTTCATATTTGACTATTTGACATCAACTTTGTCGCAGTCTACAGCAGTTACGAAAGAACAGTGTATTTTCATAACTGCGACCAGAGTCGCAGTTTAAATTTCACGGGAAAGTCGGATTGTTTAATTCTCAAGTTTGAATGAAATATTACATTAACTTCTTTAATTATGTTACCAGTTTAATATGCTGAGATATGATTATAATTAAATTGTATATTGTGAAAATTGGACCTTTTCAATTTTACACTGTGACCTTGGACGCAGTTTAGATTTTAATCTTAAATTAGCCATTTATTTATCTCCGGTCACTGATATTATTTTTTTGTGACTACGACAATAGTCGCAGTGTATCCCATTTTATTTAATTTTAACATTTTCGTGGCTTAAAGATTGGATCACATTGTTGACATGTAAGTTCGACGTAGCCCAATAAAATTTACCACCGTAGTTCTATGTTCCAACAACCATAAGAATAAAATTAGTGAAAAAGTTCCAACAGTAAAACTAAAATTATGTCAAAAATATTTATAATTAATACAGTTAACATTACAAAAAGGCTTAAATATATATAAAAAACAAAACACATATTTAAAGGCACTAATCTAGTCGTCCTCGTCATCACCATCATAATCAAATTCGTCATCCGTATTATGAGTGTGTTCGTCTTCCGTATCGCTTTCCTCCTCTTCCTCCTCATTACCGTCACTCTCCTCTTCGCTTTCTTCCTCGTTATAGCAGTATTTCAGTTCATCAATGAACTCCCAGAACGGGTCATCTGTATCAAGCTCATCCTCTGACCTGTAGCGAGGGAACGATTCGGAACTATATATCCAATCATCATTAGATAATTGGCTTCTTTTTGGTGAAGATGGTGGAGAAGACATTTTTGAATCTTTTTCTGAAAATTGAAAGAGATGAAATTCAGAAATGTAATTTAGTCTGTTTGTTATCCTATAATGGAAACCCTTTATATATAAATAATTTAGGAATTCCAAAAGGTTAATGCTCTCAAACGACGTGAACATGGCATAAATTTATTATCCGCCTTTTTTTAAAATTGTATACTTTTCAGGTGACTGTTCAGTTTTCGAAAACAGTAAAAGTTAATATATTTTTACATGCAGCTACTTTTACTTTGAATACGGAAAGACTATTATTATTTTAATTTTTTATGGTATAAAAATACAGGGAGGATCGTGTTAATTTTCCGTTAAATTAATTATTTTAATAAAATTTAAAACATATATCGTTATGTGTATAAAAATTTTGGAGTTCTGAATTGGGCAATGTGACCATGGTCACAGTGCGATCTGAAATATGATTCATTAACTGCGACCGCGATTGCTGTCTCAATTATATAATAGAATGCTAATAAATAAATAATTTTTTTACAGATGAATTTATGCATACTGCGACTATTGTCGCATTATAAGCAGTCGATACAACTTCCCAGTCCATGACTGCGATTTTCATCACAGTACAAATTCTGAAATCATTATTTATTTTTAATATCACTGCGACCTAAATAACATGCACTCTGTAACAATTATAAAATGAAAATAAGGAAATATCAATGGATTGTATATAAAATGAATAAAAATGTATACAAATTACATTAATAAAGCCAACAGACCTGCTTTACAAATAAGATACATTTATAATAAAAAATTGATGTATATGAATGAATTAACAATATTATAATTAAAAAATTAAGTCAATTTTCAATCTTCAAATACCATCCATCTTATAAATTCTGTTTCTTCATCCCAATTTTTCTCTCTGTCTGCGAGTAAAACGTATGCAAACTCGCTTCTTAGTCTCTGTATAGTGGCCGCCGTCTCAGTATCAACTGTTGATGGACTACCAAATGCTATACTTTTGATGTACTTGCATACATATACAGCACAATCAACACTAAAAATTGTACAGAAAAATCATTAAATGAGATTACATTTTTGTACTCAAAATAAGCAGAAAATATGTTGGTTAAATTTCACAAGAAAAAAATATCTGTTTGCTTATTGGGGACATCTTGCATATTTTATATATGTTTTTTTATCCTTTTATTGAAATCAATTTTAAAAATTTGTAATAACCTTTCTTTCTACAATGTCAATAGAAAAAAATATCAATATGAATCAAATTAAATGCAAATATTCAGTAATTGCAAGATTAATATAAACTCACCATCGTTCTTGCATCTGTTTGATAAAACTTAAATGTATTACTTGATTTTTTGCTGGGACCAAAGAGTTGTAAAAAATCCACTCTTGTATTTGGCAATCAAATACCAATAAGGTCCAGTGAAATCCAGCTTCCTTGGTACTGTGTTTCTGATTGATCGGGAAAAATATGTACCGCACATCACTTGTCCAGTTTTCAATAACTGCTTGATGAAATAATCTTCAAGATCTCTATTTTTAGATACAACAACGTGCTGTTAAAAACAAATAAATTCAGTCATCTTTATATTTAATAATTAAATGCAATCAAAATATAAAAAACAAACTGCGACCAAGATCGTTGTGTTGTTATTATTAATTATATTTTTGGCTGCGACCTTGATTGCATTCGTCAGTATTCAGGTTCAAATTTTTATGATTACTTAGTAAATGCGACTGCGACCAAGGTCGTAATCATTATTATATTAAGCTTCATGTTTAATAACCTCGACTGCGACAAAGGTCGCTGTGTTGTTATTGAAAGTACACCTAGAGGGGGGATGAATAGGTGTAAGGCTAATCTATGGCAAATAATGCGGAATTTAAAAACTAATTGGAACACACTTAGTTTAACCAAATAGTGTAGCCGAATTCTCGGTGAAAGGCTCTGGACTAACTCCTCTTGATTTCTCTGAATAAGAGTGATTAAGACTAAGGAGGTGTACTTATTATGTGTATAAGAATGTATTTGATGTACCCTTTCTTGTCTCCGCTATAGCATAGGGCTATACCGAGTCGATTCTCAGGGAGAGCTCGCGATGGAAGCTTTAACGTGTGGTAGTGAAGTGAACAAACGAGTATTCTTCTCTTGCTTATAAACTTAGTGAATCAAATGTAAAAGAAACTAAAAGAAAGGATGGCTATGTTCATGGTGGAAATTGTCGGAAAAGAAATCAAGAAGTGGATGTGGTATTCACAAGAAAAAGAAAGAAAACTTAAAGAAAGCAATCCATGACTAGCTTACCTTGCTAGCTTGCCAAGACTTACTAGACTCCTTGATAGCGAATGCTTGCCTAATGTTGTCACTCCATTAGCGTAGGATTCGTCTCGCGTGTTGACCTAATTACTTTCTCACTTGCAAGATGGTGGTTTAACCATCGGAGAAGAGAAGATCATACAACTTGCAAGATGAACAAAAGCAATCACCCATGAGTTAGTGAAGTAGCAAGACTAGTGGTAACCTAGTACATGGAGAAGAAATTAGCTAAAAGCCATTACAAAAGTAAAACAAAGCTTGAAGTAAATTGCAAGAAGTAAACAAAGCAAGTAATAAAGCGAGTAAACTAGAATCAAGCTCAAGTAGAGAAGTAGAGAATGGATCAATCCTTGTATAGCTCCAAGTGTCACTTCTTGATGATACAAGCTCTCTCTCTCTTACAACTCTCTCTTGCAATGAAATCTAGGGAGGAGAAGATCATAGAGAGCTAAAAAAATCCTAAAGAAAACCTAGCAAAATACAAATCTATTCACTAATCTCTCTCTCTTCTCTGATCAGTTTTTTCTCGCAGGTGAAGGTGGAGTATTTATAGCACCCAGGTGAAGCTTCGAGATCCTAGTTTGTTGCCACAAAATTCGGGGCTCAACGGCCCTAGGATTGCCGCGGATTGCCGCGGGATCGCCGCGAGATCTGGGCCGTTGAGCCAGATCTTTCTGGTGAGATCTGGTAGTTGGGTTGTTAGCCACGTGGACTACTTGGATTCTCCAATTGGCGCGCGGATCTCTCTAGATCTGGATTTGAATTTGGCTTTATCTTAATCATGGATTAATCACTTAATTAGTGTTAATTAAGTGATTATTTGGATATCTCTCCATTAAGTGTGTACCTGCAAATATGTAGAGAAGAGGAGTAAAAATCACATATTTATTTGTAATATGCATGGGAATTATGATGTAAAATATGCAATATTGGATACTAATCACACCCCCACACTTATTCTTTTGCTCGTCCCGAGCAAAAAAAATAGAAAAAGAAAATCTAGACTAACAATTTATTACACCACTTTCGCAGGTGACGCGATTGCACTGAGCGTGTGCAACAAGCCGTTAAACCTCTAGGTTACCCTAGAGGAGGAGTGTTGTCTCCTGAGGGTTTTCAGCGGATTACACCACAAAATCCATAAAGAAAGAAGACAAATGTTAGTATTTTGAAAATTCATTTTGAAAGAGAGACATGTTTTCGAACTATTTTTGCAAAAATATAAGTGATCCTAGGTCATAAGTCCACCTATAATCATTCTTCCTTAAACTTAGTCTCCATGCAAGATCTTGTTTTTAATTAAGGTAAGAATTCAAAATTGGATTGAATACTTTATCTTTCATAAAACCTAGATAGTATGCACACCGTGTAAGTGAAGATTTCTGGGATTTCAACTCCAACCATTAAGCCATTTATATATATTTATTTTTCTCTTTTTTTTTTTCTTTTTCTTCCCTTAGTTTTCTTAGGCTTTCTAGTTCACCCATGTAGCGAGCCTATAACCGATGACTCCCAAACCAGATGGTTCTAGGGCACCAAATGAGAAAACATCCCTCGGGTTAAAGGACTCGAGTGAAAAAGGCCACAAAACTAAAGGGATTATTTATAATCACCGTTAGGCGTGAATAATCATGCTTCTTGAGGCACAATTATCCAGCTTAATAAGTGAGATCACCGTTAGGCGTGAGTAACCATGCTTCTTGAGGCATAGTTATCCAGCTTAATAAGTGATCTTTTATTTATAATTTTTTTCTTTTTTTTATTTTTATTTTTATATATATGGCATTTTGGTCTTTGTTTCCATCCCAAGAAATGTGTAAGTATAAAGTGCATATTATCTAAGGCAAAAAATTCAAGATAAAAATATCTCACCACTTTTACTTACTTATCCTATAATTTCAAACAAGATCTATTATTTCAACTAGGCTTAAGATGTCATAATTAAGGCTTTCTTAATTTCTAAGATACATCTTAATTTTCTTAAAAATAGATCAAAACTTTGTCTCTTATTTCAAAAAGTTTTTATTTTTGTTTTTTTTTTATTTTTTTATTTTTGTAAAAGAAATGTAAAAGAAAGAAAATCTAAAAACTCTATGTTAGTAAACCCTCCCCCACACTTATTTCATGCATTGTCCTCAATGCATCGTGATATATGTATGCATGAAACAAATAGAAAGGGAAGGAACAAATTACCTTAAGGTGGTGGTTCCGGTGGTGGTCGGATTGGTCCACGGAACATGGCCCAATCAACTTTGCGTTGGGTTTTGAGGAACCCACCAAAAATCTCAGAAATATGACCCACTAAAATGATGTATGCATGTGTTATTTTAGTTATGTACATGACCCCATCTAATTTTAAGATTTTCCTAATAATTTCAGAGTCAATTTATCAAGATCCTTGTCCAAAAATGGTGCATGAAATGATATAACAGTTGACTTGGACTCTGGAAGGAATACCGACTCAGGATTATGATTTAAATCAAGTGATGGTTCAGGAGTCGAAGTGAGGTCAGAAATTGTGTCCAAGTCAAGAAATGAAAACTCAAGTCCACATGTGTTGTCCAACAATGGAATGTGACCTACTATGGGTGATATCTCTTTACTTCCAATTTTAAGAAATTCAAGCTCATCACCGTACAATTCTTCAAAACTTAAATCAACATCTTCCTTAATAATTGTACAATCAGTTTCAGAAGTAAAGAGATCGAGAAAATCAAGGTCACATTTCTCATTGAGTTCAATTCCACAAGATGGAGAACTTGCCAAAATGTCAATAGAATCTTCAAAAGTGTAGAATTGGGCAAGTTCAATATGATCCTCAAAGATGGATGATTCAACTTCATTGTAAATTGTGAAAGGATCCAAGATTGACTCCGGGAAAAGATTGATGTGAGGTAAAGATACCGGAGTCATTATGGAAGAAGGAAAAAGAATTGAATCACTGAGTTTGGGTTCAAGATCACATTCCTCATGTAGTTCAATAAAATGTGGAGAACTTGCCAATTTATCAATGGAATTTTCAGAAGTGTAGAATTGGCCAAGTTCTATGTGATCATCATAAAAGATTGGTGATTCATTTTCACAATGGATAGGAAATGGATCCAATTCTGACTTGGGAAATGGATTGAAATCAGGTAAGGATATGGAAGTCATGATTGAATCAGGAAGTAAATTGGAATCATCAAGTGGAAGTTCAGGATCAAAATCATATTCCAGTTCAATTTCAGAAAAAGGAAAACTTGCCAAATTGTCAATTGGATCAGAAGTGTGGACAAGTTCATTTTTAGGAAATGAGAAACTTGCCAAAATGTCAACGGGATTTGAATTTTGGACAAGTTCAAGTTTAGTAAATGAAAAACTTGCCAATGTATCAATTGGATCTGAAGTTTGGACAAGTTCAGGTGAGTGTGCTGAAATTGAATCTGGATTTCCAAGATGACAAGAGTCTTGAGTCATATCAATAGAGTGTGGTATAACTGGATTAGTCAAATGTTGATAGGATAGAGTTTCCTCTTTCCTAAGAAGGTTATCCAATTGTTCTTTCACACTATTGATAGACTTGGCATGTGATTTTTGATATTGTAACATAGACTCTTGCAAGATGTCTATACTCTTTTCTAGAATTGATGTATCTTCAAATGATTGTTCTAGAATGGGAGTATAGGAATCTTGACTTTGGAAAGTTTGTGAATAGTGTGAGTCAAAAATGTGTGGTGATGGAAGAGTGGACTCACACAAGAAATCTTTACTCGTTTCCATGACAAATGGTTGTTCATTAGGAAATGGTGGAACTGAGTAAGACTCTTGAAAATACTGTGGAACTGGAGAGGGAAATGGTTCTGGAAGTGTTTGCTCAGCTCTCTGTAAATTAGCTTCTAAACTCCTTAATAAGTCAGATTTGTCTTCAAATGGAGGCTCAGAAAAAGGAGTGTATGACGTGGACTCGGGAAATGAATATTGTGGACAAGGTGAATATGATGGACAAGGATTTTGAAAATTTGACTCGAGGTAAGTGAATCCCCAATGACTCGATGAAGAGTTGAAATTATTTTGGACATTATAATCATTAGATGGGGTGTATGGGTCGTATTGATTCGGATAAGGCCAACCCGGTGTATGTGGTTGGTGCATATTATAAAACACCGGGTTGGAATTATCCGAATATGGAGTGTGTGTGACATATGGATGGAAAGAATTGTAATTGTAAGCCATATCACACAATCACAAACAAAAATCAAACAAACAAACAAACAAAAGAAAGAAAGAAAATTCTAACCTAAGTTAGGGTAGACTTAGACCTAGACGACTCCTAACAAATAGACCGTCCACGGGAGGTTTAGTGCAGACTCTAACCACAAGCTAATCAGCCAGGGAAGGGTAAGGTTGGTGGGAGGTTTTCCGTCCGGAGACGTTCCTTAATTAAGTAACCAGCAACCTTCGGGCTTTCGGCCCTCAACCCCTTTCCTAGACACTGATTTTGCAAGAGTTAAATTCCAACACTTTTCCCCCTTAGGATAATCTCCTAAGTGAGTCCGAGATCTCCCTAGGGCCAACGTCTACTTTTTTTTAATTAAATTAGGCTCGGGTTAGTGAGTGCTCGGGAAAATGATTTTCGGGCTAAGGAAAGGGTAATGAACTCCCCACCTTATCTTATTTACCGGTATGCCCTTAGATTTGAATTGTGCAAGTGTACAAGAAATATAGCTAGGATACACTCAAAGCATGAAAATCAAGCAAGGAGTTTGTCCTAGTCTAATATGCAATGCGAACACGTACCTTGCCTCCAGCACTCTTCAACAGTAAAAGTAAAGAATTGACAAGACACGTGCCTAAAATGCAAGTGTCTAAACAATTTTTAACGATTAACAACCATTTTTTACTGTTGAATTAATTAACAGGAATACAGTGAAGTATACAGGAAATCAAGTATAACAGAAGATGTAATTTGCAGATCTGAAGCCCCTGCAGAAAACTTGTCAGAAGTGAACTCCTCTGTGCCGCGTTCCCGCGGCAAAAGCCAGGAATCCGCGGCACTTTGGAGGGATCCTGGGCTCTGCTTTCTTGAGCAGAGTCCCAGGTCCACTTGTATGTTACTGCAATGAATATTTTCCTGTTTTCTTCTCCTGTAACCTGCAACAGAGAAGAAGAATCGTTTAGTACTTCACTTTAACCAAAAAAAAATACGTCGCTCTCCCCGGCAACGGCGCCATTTTGATTAAGACTAAGGAGGTGTACTTATTATGTGTATAAGAATGTATTTGATGTACCCTTTCTTGTCTCCGCTATAGCATAGGGCTATACCGAGTCGATTCTCAGGGAGAGCTCGCGATGGAAGCTTTAACGTGTGGTAGTGAAGTGAACAACGAGTATTCTTCTCTTGCTTATAAACTTAGTGAATCAAATGTAAAAGAAACTAAAAGAAAGGATGGCTATGTTCATGGTGGAAATTGTCGGAAAAGAAATCAAGAAGTGGATGTGGTATTCACAAGAAAAAGAAAGAAAACTTAAAGAAAGCAATCCATGACTAGCTTACCTTGCTAGCTTACCAAGACTTACTAGACTCCTTGATAGCGAATGCTTGCCTAATGTTGTCACTCCATTAGCGTAGGATTCGTCTCGCGTGTTGACCTAATTACTTTCTCACTTGCAAGATGGTGGTTTAACCATCGGAGAAGAGAAGATCATACAACTTGCAAGATGAACAAAAGCAATCACCCATGAGTTAGTGAAGTAGCAAGACTAGTGGTAACCTAGTACATGGAGAAGAAATTAGCTAAAAGCCATTACAAAGCAAAACAAAGCTTGAAGTAAATTGCAAGAAGTAAACAAAGCAAGTAATAAAGCGAGTAAACTAGAATCAAGCTCAAGTAGAGAAGTAGAGATTGGATCAATCCTTGTATAGCTCCAAGTGTCACTTCTTGATGATACAAGCTCTCTCTCTCTCTTACAACTCTCTCTTGCAATGAAATCTAGGGAGGAGAAGATCATAGAGAGCTAAAAAAATCCTAAAGAAAACCTAGCAAAATACAAATCTATTCACTAATCTCTCTCTCTTCTCTGATCAGTTTTTTCTCGCAGGTGAAGGTGGAGTATTTATAGCACCCAGGTGAAGCTTCGAGATCCTAGTTTGTTGCCACAAAATTCGGGGCTCAACGGCCCTAGGATTGCCGCGGATTGCCGCGGGATCGCCGCGAGATCTGGGCCGTTGAGCCGGATCTTTCTGGTGAGATCTGGTAGTTGGGTTGTTAGCCACGTGGACTACTTGGATTCTCCAATTGGCGCGCGGATCTCTCTAGATCTGGATTTGAATTTGGCTTTATCTTAATCATGGATTAATCACTTAATTAGTGTTAATAAGTGATTATTTGGATATCTCTCCATTAAGTGTGTACCTGCAAATATATAGAGAAGAGGAGTAAAAATTACATATTTATTTGTAATATGCATGGGAATTATGATGTAAAATATGCAATATTGGATACTAATCAAAGAGTTAAGGTGCTATATGAAGCTCTCTTGGTTTAACACAAGTATGTCACACAAACAACAATACCAAGCATATAAGTATGAATGAGCAATATGAATGATGCAAGGTACAATATAAAAGAGAGAGAGAGTTAGAGAAAGTGGATCAAACGCAAACACCGGGATATGTTTCGAGGTTTGAGCACACAGCTCTACGTCCCCACCTTCACACAGAAGGATTTCCACTAACTCGTCCACACAGGACTTCCTACACAGGGAACCTCCACTGAGGATTTGGGTAAATACAACCGAAAGTACACAACTCCTCTCTCAACAAATACAACCTCTACACTTAGAGGCAAGGCACTAAGCCAACACAATATCAACCTCACAAATGAGGGATAAGCACAAGCCAACACCAATAACAATCACCTCACACTTGAGGGATTCCAACTCAATCTCCACCTCTCAATAGAGAGAAACAAACACCACTTCCATAATCACCTCTCACTAGAGGGATATCAACATCAACACAATCACCTCTCACTAGAGGGATATCACAATGAATGAAAGGTTTACAACTTGGTGGTCTCTCTCAAACACAAACCAATTCTTTCTCACAAAACAATGATCCTATAGATAAGATAGATAAATAAGCTCAAGTGTGAAAAATAAAGAGTTTGGAAATCAAGAAAAAACTCTTGAGAAAACTTCTAAAAAAGCTATAGAAATGAAGATCAAAATCAATCCCAAAGACTTCTCCTTTCTTGATTTTTTCAACCCTTTAAAACAAATAAAGATAAAATCTTTAAACTCAAAACTCTTTTAAAAACTTGTATTAAAACACTTGTAAAGGTGAGAAATTTTGCTCTTGAAATTTTGTTCAAAACTAGCCAAGGAATAGGGTATTTATAGCCCCAATCCAAATCTGCCCGTTGGCAGCTGAAAAGGGCAAAATTGCCCTTCCGGTCGACCGGCCCAACGGTCAGATTTCTGACCGTTGTGCCACCGGTCGACCGCCCGGTCGATCGAGACTAGATACAGAGAGCAGAGCTCTCTGCCGGTCGACCGGGCCATTTCCAGAGAGCAGAGCTCTCTGGACGGTCGACCGCCCGGTCGACCGGCCCACCAGCCCTGGCTGCGTGCACGCTCTGTGCACGTCAGTCGACCGACTTTTGCCTCGACCGGCAGACAGCCTGGTCCAACTAATTAGGGATTTAAAACTTATCTTTTGGCTACGAAAAAATTCCATAAAATACATATACATTCCACAAAAATATGTTATTATTATATTTTTGAAATACAAATATGTGTGACAAAAATTCAACACATATTTCAAACAATTTGAACCATTTTTTTGAGATAGAAAATTTGCCTTAAACCAAAATCCGTATTTTTTGAAACTAGGATTTTTATAATGGAAAATCGTTTTCTCCAAAACTCATGTAAATACAAAAACATGATATTGAAACAACTTCGAAGCATATTGTATATGGATAGAATCTAATATACATGAAAGATATTATATCTATGTTTTTGACATTAAATCAAAAAATAAGTTTTGTTTAAATACAAAACTTCAAACACATGAACAGGCTTATCAAAATAAGTTTTTCTAAGTATATGAAGCATAGATGTATATAGATCAAATCTAATATACATTAAACCATGTAAACTTGTTTTGATTCTATCTATTCATGAAAAGCAAGATCGATTAAACCGAAAACCAAAAATAAATAAACTTAAAACTGAAAGGGGGGAAACACCTAGAGGGGGGGTGAATAGGTGTTAGTGCTAATCTAAAACTAAATGCAAAACTAAGTGCGCTAAATGCGGAAGCTAATACAAATCTTGCACAAACTTAATACAACACAACAAGTGTAGCCGAATTCCCCGTGAAGGGCTCTGGACTAACTCCTCTTGATTCCCCTTGAATGGGTTGAGGTGCTATGTGAAGCTCTTGTTGGTTAAGTATAAGTTAGGCACACACAAACAACCAAGCATATAAGTAATATAGCAATATGAAACTATGCAAGGCAACACAAGTAATATATGATATGTATGATATGGCAATGAGAATAATGCTTTGCACAAATGTAAAGAGAGAGATGTTAGAGACAAGTGGATCAAACGCAAAGTCCAAGATATGTTTCGAGGTTCGAGCACCCTTGCTCTACATCCCCGCCTACACCACCGTGTAGGATTTCCAATCCATTATACCGTCCACCGAGGACTCCCACCGAGGGAACCTTCACCGAGAAGGATTTTTACAACAATGGAGTACCGAACTCCTCTCTCAAACAACCACCTCACAACCGAGGGGTAGGCCCGAAGCCAATACAACAACCAATCCACCTCACACTTGAGGGATACAAACCAACAACGAACTCCACCTCACCAAGAGGGAGTAAACACCAATCTCCACCTCACAATAGAGGGAGCAAACCAACAACCCAAAACACAACCTCAACCTCTACCAAAGGGGAGCAACCAAGAAATCAAGGGTTTACAACAAGTGGTATATCTCAACCACAAACCTCTTTCCTTTTTCTTTTTCCACAAAACAAATGATCCTAATAGATTAGGATAGAAGATAGCTCAAGTGTGGAAAACTAGGTGTTTGGAAAACAAGCAACAAAGAAAAACACTGGGAAAATTCTTGCAAAAGATATAGAATGAAAATCAAGACAAATCTCCCAAAATATTCTTTTCTTTGATTTTTTTCAAAAACCTAAAAACAAATAAGATGAATTCTTTTTGGCTCAAAACTCTTTTAAAAACACTTTTAAACAATAGAGAAAGTCTGGAATTTTTGCCCTTAAAAACTTGTGCAAAAACTATGAAGAGATGGGGTATATATAGCCCCAATACAAAACTAGCCGTTACAGCTGAGCTGGCAGCTCTGACAGGCAACGGTCGACCGGCCCGGTCGACCGCCAACGGTCGGAAATATGACCGTTGGGCAACTGCGGTCGACCGGCCCGGTAGACCGAAACAAACAGAGAGCACTGTAAGTGCCCCGGTCGACCGGCGCGGTCGACCGTCCCAGTGCCTCCAAACGTGTACAGAATTGTGCACGTCGGTCGACCGGCCCGGTCGACCGACCTCAGCCTTAGTCGACTAGTCAGGCTACTAGTCGACTTGGTTGAAGCCTGGAACAAAAACTGGGTCTGAAAAATAGGGAAAATTATTTTATAAAAATCTTTTATCTTTTCTGAAAATCCCATAAAACTTGTTTTAACATTTTGTATTGAAACACAAACTTGTGATAAAAATTTCAAGACATATATCAATCATATCAATTCATTTTTGTGTCTTGCCAATTTTATCAAAACCAACACTTGTATTTTATCAAACCTGATTTTTCAACACATGAATAGGGAC
Source organism: Agave tequilana (assembly GCA_038442645.1). Classification (NCBI taxonomy): domain Eukaryota; kingdom Viridiplantae; phylum Streptophyta; class Magnoliopsida; order Asparagales; family Asparagaceae; genus Agave; species Agave tequilana. The sequence goes on along the minus strand of JAVJIF010031626.1, from coordinate 122,152 downwards.
ATCAAAATAAGCTTGTATAGGAAGTTAAAACCATGTATGTATATCTAGAACATATCTAATATACATAAAAACTATTAAGCTTGTTTTGATCTACTATTCATGAAAACCAAAATCCAAAACATAAATCTTTTGTGTGTTGTGCACTTGAGCATATCAACTATACTAAGCTTTACAAATATGGATCTAAAACACACTATCTAAACTATGGATACCTAAGTCTTCTTGACGATCTTCATTTTCAAGTAGACTTGCTCCAAAACTTCATCCAGGGCTAGGCAATGTGTGATCTTGACGCTTTGGCCCTGGAATCATCATGAAAAGCTTCTAAACACCTTGTTGAAGCTAATCACCAACTAATATCTTGGTTAATGATCTGAAACTTAAACAACACAAGATTATTAGTAAACATAACTACATGAGTTAATCATCATCAAAACTAGAGTGGAAGGCCTTTGGGCCAACAAAAACAAGTGTGTGTGTGTGTGTATAGTGAACTTGAGCATATCAACACTATCTAATCTTTACAATGATCTAAACACAATCTTAAATAAACAAACTGATGTCTTCTTGTAGAACTCCGTCTCCAAGTTGACTCGATCCAAACGTGATCCACCGAGCTTAACTCCAACCGAGTGCTAGATGTGAACATGACGCTCGAGCTCTTGAATCACCATGTGAAAGCTTCAAAATACCTTTGTTGAAGCTAATCACCTACTAATATCTTGATCAAATATCTAAAACTAAATATCACAAGATTATTAGTAAACAATAACTACATGAGTTAATCATCATCAAAACTAGAGTGAAGGGCCTCTGGGCCAACAATCTCCCCCTTTTTGATGATGACAAAACTCATGGAGTTATATATGCATGGATTAAAGTTAAGCTTCAAAGAAGCTCCCCCTTAACGCATGCATAGCAATAAACAATAAAGATACGCAATGAATGCTCAACATAAATATACATAAACATGCATTAATTAGGAAATGAAACAAACATGATCTTTTATACCAATAAAATAACATGCTTTTGATATCAATTTTAAAATAAACATGTTCTTAAAAAAATGTTGCTCTTAATACTAACAAAACTCTTGATACCAATAAAACAATAAAGATGCTCTTGATACCAATACCAACAAAAGATGCTTTTGATACCAATAATAAAAGATAACAAATTTAAATAAACATGCATATAAACAACATATAAACAAACATGCATATATCAAATTCCAAAATCTCTCTCCTCTTTTTGTCAATTCATCAACAAAGAGGTGCAAACATAAAAGGCATAAACAATATTTTCTCCCTTTTTGCATAAATCAAACAATAGAGGTATATATTCTATATACATTCATGAAGATGAGAGACGTGAAGTTAACTACCTCTGCATGCATGCATTTATATGAAAAGAGATGACTAAACCCTAACCACATAAAGCATTATATGCAATGTATAAAAGGAGATGTAAAGCTCCCTCTGCACACGTGTACTACATACCAAAGAAAGGTCAATAACTTCAATATGACATACACTCAATATGAATCTATATATAGAGAAGATGTTAAGCTTCCCTTGCATATAAGCAATACAAATCAAAACATTATGATACCAATTGAAGGATATATCAATTTAGTATGAAGGTATACATCGAAACATCATGATACCAATTTATGATACTAATTGAAAATAAATAAAACATTTTGAAGAAACCAACAGAAATTTTGATATCAATTGAAAGATATAAACATATAGGTAATCTTGATACCAATTGTAAAATTTGTACTAATTGAAAATATTTTACACTTTTGATACCAATTGAAAACATAACCAATCTTTTTGGTTACACACTAAATCATTTTGCAATAGAGATACCAAATAGAAAATAATATTATTTAATATTCTTGATGCCAATATTGAAATGAAACATATACCTATTGAAAATAATTTTCATTAAGAGCATAGGAAACCAAATGAATACTAAGATATCATTTTTCAACATAAAGAGTGGGAGTAAGATACCAATTGAAAACAAAACCGATTGGAAGGTAAAACATGATTTTCTCCCCCTTTATGAAATACTAATGAAAACGATGCATAAGCTTGTATAAGATACCAATTTGAAAAATAATTGTCATTAAGGACTAAATCAAGCTTAGCATGACAAAATTTGTGCTCAAAGATATAGAGATATAGTAAGCACAATCAAAACACATATATATATGAAAATATAAATACCATTCGAAATTGATACTATTTGAAGTTGAAGCATACATATATAGAAATAAATATGAGTATACAAAATAGATATCAATTATGAAACCAATTGAAAACACAATGAGAATTAAGTGTATAACTCATATCCCCTACCACCCATTTCATGCACATATTTAAATAGATTTTCAATAATACATATAAGGCATGGTCGCCCATCCAACCGCCCATTGATGGGTAGGGGTTTCAAAAATAAGTTTGAAAATAGTTTTAGCACAATTGAAACTCTACCAAATGAAGAATACGTAACTAGTTATATGATAAAATTACAAACTAGTACGAATCCTTCAAGTAAGGAATAAAACAAGAGAATATACATGAAACATGAAAATCACATGATCATCAAACACTCAAAGGTCTATAAGCACATATAGTTCTCATGAACAAATCATGAGTAAACAAGAATGATGTGAGTGTACAAGTATAATGTGAAATACAAAGTCATGAAAATAGGCAATAAGCTCAATGTGAAATTCCTTTATAAACGAAAACACGAAAATTATTAAAATTTAATTATTAATAATACAACTTCAAGGCATATATATGTTTTGTACAAACTAGAGTATACATACATATCCAAACATGAACGAGTCCACAAAAATATATGCATGAAGGCAAGTGGCTCAAGAATGTATATGTATAACTATTAGTTTAGACAAAATAGACATATACATGAAGCTAATCACAAACATGAAAAACATGCACAAAAATAGGGAATACAAGTCAAAATGCATGAATCATCAAAATTAGGTTATACTAGTACATCTAATGAGTACAAATGAGCAATCAAGCACAAACATTTAATAATCTATTTGTGCCTCACTAGTTGTACAAGTATATACTCAAGTTTTAATGAAAACTAATATCTAAACATGTAATCAAATCATGAAGCATAAAATGTTACATAAACCAATATGATCATTAAGTAAATACACATGTATTAGACTAGGGTATACACAATAGATAAACTAAAGTGAGTACACAAAAATATGGGTCCATATGAACATGAGTGTATCTCAAATATTATACATGTATGTCAATAGTCTAATTATCATGGCATTTAACATACTAATCATAAAAGCTAAAACATGCTAGAAATCAATCAGAAAGCATGTAAACTAGATGGGAGTTAGAGATCGTTACCAAAACTGTTAGGGCATATCTCTATGTCTCCAAACTATGGTGGTCCTTCCACCAAACTCCCCTTGAAAGTGATGCATTCAAAATAGTCATCATTAAGCTTGGAACGCATCCACCTCAAGGCACCATCACTCTCACGCTCTCATGTGAGAGCCCACACCTACATCAAATAAAATAGGAGTGGTCTTTGGTACCCAAACTCTATTGAGCCCATGGGGGCTAGCTCCTTTCCTAACCCAAACAAATTTATTTACTAAATTTGCATCATGTATTCTATCATAACAAAACTTAGCAAGGTGGCCCTTACGTCCACAATGTGTACAAGTGTACACATGAGCATACATAGTGTTGTGTGTATGAACGTGAAGAGCATGTGTATGCCGTGTATGGTGTGCATGCATAGGTGGAACTTGTTTCTTGCGAAACATGAATTCCGAACGTGCGTGGTTCAAAGCACATTGGCTCAAAGTGGAGCCCAAATAATCAACACTCTTCTTTAAAGTATTTAAATCATTTTTAATCATGGAAGAAGAGGTGCATGCAATAGGTATGCTAGATGATGAAGTTACACTAGTATGGTAAACTTGTGAATCAGTATCATTTTGCAAAGTAGTATTTTTCTTGGAAAACAAATCTAGCACTTTTGAAATAGAAGAAATTTTCTTTTTCAAAGATTCATTTTCTTTTACAACAAAATTAAGTTTTGAAGTTAAATCCTTATTTTTCTTCAAAACGACATTGCAATCATTTTTATTTTTAAAATCTTGTTTTCATTTAGGGCAAGGTCAAGTTGGGATTTAAGTGAGTCATGTTCACTTGAAATCTCATCCCTCTCTTGCAAAATAATCTCAAGTCTAGAAGACAAATCTTTATTTTCTTTATTTAATACAAAGCTTCTCTTTTCAAAGCTTTATATTTTTCAAGTAATTTTCACAAACAATTGATAGTTCTTCATTCAATGTATCGGCATCAATATAATCATCACAAGAAAACTAGCACTATCTAGTTGAGTATCCGAATGTACCTGAAGGGAGTCACTCCCTTGGACCATGAAGCAACGTTGGTCGGATTCTTCTCCACTAGATTTCATCTCCACATGATTCATCTTTTGGAGCGCGGGAGAGGTCAACGTGTTCTACACTGCAAAGCCGGATCACAATGAGAAACTAAACACAAATATTATTTCTTAAGCGTGCTTTTAGTGCCATTAGGGCTTGTGCATTGGCCTCTATATGCTTGCTATTATCAATAGGATTTCTGCGTAGCGGTAAGAAAAACATGCAAACCTAGGGTTTTTAGGTACATACTCATTCTAAGCTTCCACATATTGATGTTAGAAACATCAAATATGGGAGGTGAAAGATAATCCATGAGTGTGTGTAAACAAGTATGTGTGCAATGTAAATACTAGATTAGCAACCAAGATCTCACTCCTAGGTGGTTAACCTAATATCAGGAGCGTAGGCTCTGATACCAATTGAAAGTACACCTAGAAGGGGTGAATAGGTGTAAGGCTAATCTATGACAAATATACGGAATTTAAAAACTAATTGTAACACACTTAGTGTAACCAAAGAATGTAGTTGAATTCCCAGTGAAGGGCTCTGGACTAATTCTCTTGATTCCTCTAAATAAGAGTTGAGGTGCTATATGAAGCTCTCTTGGTTTAACACAAGTATGGCATACAAACAACAATACCAAGCATATAAGTATGAATTAGCAATATGAATGATGCAAGATACATATAAGAGAGAGAGAGAGAGAGAATTAGAGAAAGTGGATCAAACGCAAACACACGGATATGTTTCGAGGTTCGAGCACACAGCTCTACGTTCCCGCCTTCACACAGAAGGATTTCCACTGACTCATCCACACAGGACTTCCTACACATGGAACCTCCACTGAGGATTTAGGTAAATACAACCGGGAGTACACAACTCCTCTCTCAACAAATACAACTTCTACACTTAGAGGCAAGACACTAAGGCAACACAATATCAACCTCACAAATGAGGGATAGGCACAAAGCCAACACCAATAATAATCACCTCACACTTGAGGGATTCCAACTCAATCTCCACCTCTCACTAGAGGAATACAAACACCACTTCCACAATCACCTCTCACTAGAGGGATATCACAATGAATGGAAGGTTTACAACTTGGTGGTCTCTCTCAATCACAAACCAATTCTTTCTCACAAAATAATGATCCTATAAATAGGATAGATAGATAAGCTCAAGTGTGAGAAATAAATAATTTGAAAATTAAAAACACAAGAAAAAACTCTTGGGAAAACTTCTAGAAAAGCTATAGAAATGAAGATCAAAAACCAATCCCAAAGACTTCTCCTTTTCTTAATTTTTTCAACCCTTTTAAAACAAATAAAGATAAAATATTTAAACCCAAAACTCTTTTAAAAACTTGTATTAAAACACTTGTAAAGGTGAGATTTTGCTCTTGAAATCTTGTTCAAAACTAGCCAAGGAATGGGGTATTTATAGCCCCAATCCAAATCTGCCTGTTGGCAGCTGGAAAGGGCAGAATTGCCCTTCCGGTCGACCGGCCCACGGTCAGATTTCTGACTGTTGTGCCACCGGTCGACCGAGACTGGATACAGAGCGCGGAGCTCTCTGCCGGTCGACCGGCCTGGTCGACCGGACCGGGGCCATTTTCAGAGAGCAGAGCTCTCTGGACGGTCGACCGCCAGGTCGACCGGCCCACCAGCCCTGGCTGCGTGCACGTTTTGTGCACGTCGGTCAACCGGACCGGTCGACCGACTTCTGTCTCGGTCGACCGGCAGACAACCTGGTCCAACTAATTAGGGATTTAAACTTGTCTTTTTGGCTACTAAAAAATCCCATAAAATACATATAAATTCCACAAAAATATGTTCTTATTATATCTTTGAAATACAAATATGTGTGACAAAAAATCAACACATATTTCAAACAATTTGAACCATTTTTGTGAGATAGAAAATTTGCCTTAACTAAAATCCGTATTTTTCGAAACTAGGATTTTTGTAATGAAAAATCGTTTTCTCCAAAACTCATGTAATACAAAAACATGATATACTTTGAAGCATATTGTATATAGATAGAATCCAATATACATGAAAGATATTATATCTATATTTTTGACATTAAATCCAAAAATAAGTTTTGTTTAAATACAAAACTCCAAACACATGAATAGACTTAACAAAATAAGTTTTTTCTAAGTATATGAAGCATAGATGTATATAGATCAAATCTAATATACATTAAATCATGTAAACTTATTTTGATTCTATCTATTCATGAAAACTAAGATCGGTTAAACCGAAAATAAAAAACCAATAAACTTAAAACAAGTGTGTGTGTGTATATAGTGAACTTGAGCATATCAACACTATCTAATCTTTACAATGATCTAAACACAATCTTTAACTAAACAAACCGATGTCTTCTTGTAGAACTCCGTCTCCACGTTGACTCGATCCAAACGTGATCCACCGAGCTTGACTCCAACGAGTGCTAAATGTGACATGACGCTCGAGCTCTTGAATCACATGTGAAAGCTCCAAAACACCTTTGTTGAAGCTAATCACCTACTAATATCTTGATCAAATATCTGAAACTAAATATCACAAGATTATTAGTAAACAATAACTACATGAGTTAATCATCATCAAAACTAGAGTGAAGGGCCTCTGGGCCAACAATCTCCCTCTTTGGATTTCAAGTATCTGTTGAGTTAAATTTAAAGAAAAGTGGGAAAATCTTCCCAGCAATACTGACTTCAAATTCAGAACGCTTGAAATCCTGCTCTTCCTTTTTCTTCTGCTCTTCTGCCTGCTTCACCATCTGCTCCCTCATCCTTTTCTGCTTCTTCTCCTCTTCCTCCATCCTCTTTCATCCTCTTCTTTCATCCTCTCGTTCTCCTTCTCTTCCTACTCTTTCTTCCTCTTCTCCTCTAGAATTTTATGATTTTTCTCCTCCTCTTCCGTTTTCAACTGCCTCTTCTTCTCCTCCTCCTCTTCCTTCCTCCTCTTCTCCCTCCTCCTTCTCTCCTCTTCTTTCATCCTCTCATTCTCCTTCTCTTTCTGCTCTTTCTTCCTCTTCTCCTCTAGAATTTTACGATTTTTTCCTCCTCCTCCTTCAAATGCCTCTTCTGCTCCTCCTCTTCTTCCCCCTCTTCTCCTTCTCCTGCTCCTCCCCTTCCTTCCTCCTCTCCTCCCTCCTCCTCCTCTCCTCTTCTTTTAATCCTCGCCTTCGCTTCTCTTCCTGCTCTTTCTTCCTCTTCTCCTCTAAAATTTTACGATTTTTTCCTCTCCTTCAAATGCCTCATCTTCTCCTCCTCTTCTCCTTCTCCTGCTCCTCCTCTTCCTTCCTCCTCCTCTCCTCCTCCTCCTCCGCAGCAGTGGCTGCTCTCAGTAGCTCTTCTTCTTCTTCTTTCACTTTAATTTTCTTTGCTGGTTTTCAATTTTCTCTTCTCCCTTCTCTCTCTTCTTTTTTCTTTAATTCAGCCTTGAGAGTTTTCTCTGTCTCTATTTTTTTATTTTTCTTTCTGGTTCACAAGCATATGCTCTCAAGTACTGATTTTCATTCGTCAAAATTTTAAGTTCTTCAGCTTATTCATCCCGTGGTGCTGACAAATAACCTGCAATATTTGATTCTTATTCACGCATTGGTTCCGTAACTATTTCGATAGGCTCTGGTTCTGTTTCCGACGGATGTTAGCTTCAATATTTATATCTTCTTCTTCTTCTTCATCATCATCTTCTTCTTCAACAGGATGGATAATCAGATTTTTTTCATCATTTGAAATGTTGGCTATTCGACAAAAAATCTGAAAAAAAACTAAGATCTTAGACAAATCTTATAGTTATATCACAGATGAATGAAACTTTTACTAGAATACCTATCAAATAATCTGCGATCTTGATCGCAGTCATAAACATTAAATCAGACAAGTAAATCCATACTGCGACCATAGTCGCAGTACAAATCAATTAAATAAAAAAAACTGGGACCATGGTCGCAGTTAATTTATAATGAGTTATCAAGGCACTGCGACCGTGGTCGCACACCATTGTACTCTAATCAAATGAACGCGACAATGGTCGCACTCCATTTAAATGTATAAAATTATATTCAACAGTATATGGTCGCTAAATAATAAAAACTTATCATATCTGCATCAGCATCATTTAGATCAATTTCAGCAAGAGCTCTGTTAATATTTTGGAGGCCCATCTTACTGCTCGTGGGTTTTGTCCTCCAAACCAGACCTCGGCTCAAAAATAGCAACCCTTTCACAAAGCCAATACTGCAAAATGTATTATGACATTAGTTTATGTAACGCCCCGATTCCACTGATACGGGGACGTCACTGCAACGTATATACGTAAGTCCGAATTACCTTCCCGTATATACGCTAAGCATCAGTACAGACAAGAATCAGAGTACGGAAGCAAATGGTGCATTATACATTCCAACACATATATATACAATCACAGAGTTATCACCAGAGGTGATGAATATTACAATAATATAACATCACAGATATGCGCAAATGCGGGAATACAAGAGATATACACATATATGAACGATACAAAAGGGAGTTCACATACAAGTATACAAGGATAGTACAAGTATGAACAGTATAAAGAGCATGGACAGTATAAGTATAAACAGAAGGGCACTCACGAGAAAACTCGAGAGGCACACAGGGGGCCTGGAAGGAAATGGCTCTGAAAGGTAGGCTGGTGATCCACGCTACCGCTGCGCCACTCTGATCACACGCTCCTAGCTCCATGACCTGGACATGTGGATCCAGGGGAGTCAAATGATACTCCCCAGGCGAGTGGTGAAGCAAAACCAAGTGGTGAAGCAGGGTGAGCACAATAATGCATATAACAAATGATATCAAGAAGGAAATACTCAGGAGTCAGATAGGTGAGAGCAGATATGAACAGATATGACAGGATAATCATAAAACAGGGAATCCGAATAAACCAATCCGAGCTACCAGGTAGTTATAACATAATACTCATAAAACAGGAAATCCGACATAAAGTCCGGGAAAAGCAAATACGGTAAGGCACATCACAGATTCATAGCCGTTTAAGTTGCAGGCTTTGGTATGCGTCCCATTCCACATACCTCTACTTACAACTTAAAGAGCCGGTTATTATGACACTTTATTATTATTACTCGTCTTACCCATATATCTAGGTATGTGTCTCGGTGTACGGCCAACTCACATACATCCATATATAAGCAAGTCGAGGTTGTTATTGGAAACAAGCGGGGGTATCAACGAACTATGTTTACAGTGGGTCCCGTACATACCCGGGACCACGGCCCAGGATTGTTCCGTTGCTAGGTGACGGAACCTGCCGCAAGGCTAACAGGAGGGGCTTATGTATGCCCTATCATACAGGAATAAGGGAGCCAGCTCTCCCCTCGGTCCCCTGGAGGCCCACAGGTCAGACCGGAACATGAGTGCACAATACCTAATGCCACTGTAAACACGAACACATATCGATATCCGCATGTTTCCCCCGACCCAATACAAGTTGGTACATTTTAGGATTCATTAGTTTAATTATCACTTTACGGGAAAAACAGGTACAGGACATGATCAGGAAAATCGGGTGTACATAAATACTATATAGTCAAGTCACTGCATGTAAAGCAGGAATACAAGTCACTGATCATGATACAGGATAATAAAGTAAAGTTCCCGTAAAGGTGATAATCACAAGTCAAGTATATCATGCTGGGTGTAAGGTGATAGCATGATAGGATGGTGATAATGAATAAGCAACCAAACATATAAGAGATTGATAATAATCAGGTGGTAAGTCAGGTCATACCAAGAGGGTCTAGCCAAATAGTAGTATGTCAGGTGGTCAGGTGATAACACTCTAGATGTCAGGTGATATACATGTGTTAAAAGGAAACATGCAACTAGCAAGTCTAAAGTAGTAGTAGGGCAAGTGTAAACATAACAGTAATCCAAAGTCCAACGACCACGAAGGGTCGGCCACGCATGGTATAAGCAATAAAAGACATAGCACATGAAATAAATACATGAAAGCTAAAGCTAGAACATGCGCATAATCAATGAAATAAGAAGTAAGAGGGTAGCGAGTGAGAACACTCGCCTGCATCACCGAAAAGCCGAAAGGTCCGAAATCCACGAAATCCGGGGCACGCCATAAAATATGATATATAAATATGTAGAGTGAAGAGGAGAGAGAAAGAGAGAAGGGAAGTGAAGATGGTGTTTGTCAAGTGACAAGTCAAGTAATACCAATAGATGAGGTAAGTCTAGAGGGTAAGGTCCATGTTCAAGAAAGGAATCAACTATAACAGATAGGCAAAGTTAGTCGACTAGAATGGATGAGTAGTCGACTAATAGTGGACTCAAGTCGACTAACAGTCTGGTTAGTCGACTAAAACTGGGTTCCAGAGAGTTGGATTTCTGATTCAGGAAGAGTTAGTCGACTAGGATAGAAGGAGTAGTCGACTAACAGTGATCTCAAGTCGACTAACAGATACGTTAAGTCGACTAATGCTGAGTAACAGAAAGTTGGGTTTTGATTCAGGAAAGTTAGTCGACTAGGATAGAAGATGTAGTCGACTAACAGTGATTTCTAGAGAGAGAAAATGTAGAGAGAGAAGGGATATCCTAGAGAGAGAAAATGGGGACTTTTAGAGAGAAGGTAGAGAGAGAAAGTCTAGAGAGTAATTTTAGAGAGAGAGAAAGTAGAGGGAAAGTCTAGAGAGAGATCTATTTAGAGAGAGAAAGAGTAGAAGACTAGAGTGAGAGAGAGATTTAGAGAGAGAAAGTAAAGAGAGGAGAGAGAGAGGAAGAGAGAGAGAGAGTGAGGGATCAGGAGAGAGAGAAGAGAGAGAGAGAGAGAGATGAGAGAGAGAGAGAGAAGAGAGAGAGAGAGAGAGAGAGAGAGAGAGAGCAGGAGAGAGGGAGCAGGAGGGGGCTGTTGCCCCTCCCCCAAAAGCCCACGGCCAGGCCAGGGTGGCCTGGCCGCGGCCCTGCAGGGGCGGCGCCGGCGGCCACCGGAGGGCCGCCGGCTAGGGGTGGCCCCGCCGGCCACCCCAAAGGGGAGAGAGGAGGAAGGGGGCAGTGGGGCTGCTGCCCCCTCTCAGCCCCAGTGGCCGCCGGCGGCGGTCCTGGCCGCCGGTGTGCCCAACAGAGAAAGAGAGAGGGGAGGCCGCGCCTCCCCTCCTCGCACAGTGGCCGCCGGCGGCGGTCCTGGCCGCCGGCGTAGCCAACAGGGAAAGAGAGAGGGGAGGAGAGTGAGAGGGAGAGAGGAAATAGAGGGGGAGAGAGATCTGAGAGAAAGAGGAGAGGGGAACCGGTCCCCTCTCCGGCCAGTGGCCGCCGGCGGCGGTCCTGGCCGCCGGCGTGGCCAAGCAAAGAGAAGGGGGAGGAAGAGAGAGGGAAAAAGAGAAGGGAGGGGCTCCGCCCCTCCTCCGCCTACGCACAGGGGGCCAGCAGGCCCCCTGGCCGCGCCCCGCCGCCAGCGACGCGACGACGGCGCTTGGGCTCCGCCGGCGCCGGAGAGATGGGGAGGCGGCGGTGGTGATCGGCTCCAGCAGAAGAGAAGAAGGGGAAGAGAGAAAAAGAAAAAGGAAAAGAAAAAAGAAAAGGTTTTATTTAAAAAGGGAATTGATGTGATGGGTAGGTGCTGATGTGATGGGGGGAGTGTTGTGTCAGTTTGACTTTTGGGGGGAAAGGAAGAATGGTATTTTGAGAAAGAGAATGTAAAAAATAATATTATTTAAATAGGGTAAAAATTCGACTGTTTCAGAATCGTTCCGAAAATTTCTCAAAAATAGAAAATAATATTTTAAGATACTCGGTGAAATCGGATTCGAGAAATTAAATGTAGATTTCAAATTAAAAATCCTGGAATCTTCTGGCGATACCGGTCGACACAAAACCGGTGAATTTCCGATAAATTCTGAAAAATCTCAAAAAATGAGTTTAGATAGAAAATGATATTATAAGATGTATCGTGAAAGCCGTTTTAAGAAATACTTTATAGTTTTAAAACTAAAAATCCCGGAACCAGCTAACTGCCGACTCCGGTGGAATTCCATAAAATCATAAAATCCCCAGAAAAAGAATGTAGGTAGAAAATATGATTCTAAGAAATAATGTCTAAAGGATCATTTAGAAATTCCAAACGTTTAAGAATTAAAAATCCAGGAATCGGTCAGCGGCACTGGCCGACACCGGTTTTGAAGAAATTCCTTTTAATCCAAGAAAATTCTAGAAAATCATATAAAATATAAAATATTGGAAAACGATGTTTAAAATTAAAATCGGTCAAATCTAATTATCAGAATGTCCAAACCGAGCAATACTCTGGGATCGGGCCTTCGGTTCAAACTAAGGTTGACTCCGAATCCACGAACCCAAATCCAAGACAAAACAATCATATAAAGAATTCGTAATACAGGATAAATACAGGAAGCAAATCGAAAAATACGATCGAAAAATCTGAATACGCAACTAAGTACGTATTCCGGAAACGGGGTATTACAATCCACCCACCTTACAAAAAATTGCGTCCTCGCAATTTCGGTAAGGGGTAAATTGAACACAAAGAGGTCAAGGGTGGAATTTATACCAATTAAGATATGAAGCACTATAGGTAGGGCTCTCAAGTCGACTGAATAATAATCATACTCTGCATTTCCGGCTGATGATGTCGTGGCTGTGTAATAAATCTTTAGAATAATGCTGAATAATACTGATGATGTCGTGGCTGTGAAATAAATGAATACTGATGATGTCGTGGCTGTGTAATAAAGAAAACCCCGAAAATCCTGAGCATAATAAAGAAGACCGATAATTAAGAATCCGACTGCTATCCTCTGAAAGATAGCCAGATCAAGATCGATCTGGAGAATACCAAGCTTCATAGAATTGGTCGAAGAGATCACATAATAGCTTCATTCTGAACCAGCCACTACCTCTCTAGTCTAGTCATATCTTAAAATAGTATAAGGCTTCATAAAACCAAAACAGGGAAAGGATAGGAGGAATTTGGAATCAAAGGAAAGATAGTCAAGGAGGGATTTGAAATCAAAGTAAAGATAGTCAAGAAATAGATAACTCCGCACTTGCAGTTGGAATGTATAACCAAGATTCATGTATTCCAGTTGCAAATCGCTTTACCATTGATTTGCCTTCTGGACGTACTGAGGAAGTTAGAGCCTAAGCTCTGATACCAACCTGTAACGCCCCGATTCCACTGATACGGGGACGTCACTGCAACGTATATACGTAAGTCCGAATTACCTTCCCGTATATACGCTAAGCATCAGTACAGACAAGAATCAGAGTACGGAAGCAAATGGTGCATTATACATTCCAACACATATATATACAATCACAGAGTTATCACCAGAGGTGATGAATATTACAATAATATAACATCACAGATATGCGCAAATGCGGGAATACAAGAGATATGCACATATATGAACGATACAAAAGGGAGTTCACATACAAGTATACAAGGATAGTACAAGTATGAACAGTATAAAAGAGCATGGACAGTATAAGTATAAACAGAAGGGCACTCACGAGAAAACTCGAGAGGCACACAGGGGGCCTGGAAGGAAATGGCTCTGAAAGGTAGGCTGGTGATCCACGCTACCGCTGCGCCACTCTGATCACACGCTCCTAGCTCCATGACCTGGACATGTGGATCCAGGGGAGTCAAATGATACTCCCCAGGCGAGTGGTGAAGCAAAACCAAGTGGTGAAGCAGGGTGAGCACAATAATGCATATAACAAATGATATCAAGAAGGAAATACTCAGGAGTCAGATAGGTGAGAGCAGATATGAACAGATATGACAGGATAATCATAAAACAGGGAATCCGAATAAACCAATCCGAGCTACCAGGTAGTTATAACATAATACTCATAAAACAGGAAATCCGACATAAAGTCCGGGAAAAGCAAATACGGTAAGGCACATCACAGATTCATAGCCGTTTAAGTTGCAGGCTTTGGTATGCGTCCCATTCCACATACCTCTACTTACAACTTAAAGAGCCGGTTATTATGACACTTTATTATTATTACTCGTCTTACCCATATATCTAGGTATGTGTCTCGGTGTACGGCCAACTCACATACATCCATATATAAGCAAGTCGAGGTTGTTATTGGAAACAAGCGGGGGTATCAACGAACTATGTTTACAGTGGGTCCCGTACATACCCGGGACCACGGCCCAGGATTGTTCCGTTGCTAGGTGACGGAACCTGCCGCAAGGCTAACAGGAGGGGCTTATGTATGCCCTATCATACAGGAATAAGGGAGCCAGCTCTCCCCTCGGTCCCCTGGAGGCCCACAGGTCAGACCGGAACATGAGTGCACAATACCTAATGCCACTGTAAACACGAACACATATCGATATCCGCATGTTTCCCCCGACCCAATACAAGTTGGTACATTTTAGGATTCATTAGTTTAATTATCACTTTACGGGAAAAACAGGTACAGGACATGATCAGGAAAATCGGGTGTACATAAATACTATATAGTCAAGTCACTGCATGTAAAGCAGGAATACAAGTCACTGATCATGATACAGGATAATAAAGTAAAGTTCCCGTAAAGGTGATAATCACAAGTCAAGTATATCATGCTGGGTGTAAGGTGATAGCATGATAGGATGGTGATAATGAATAAGCAACCAAACATATAAGAGATTGATAATAATCAGGTGGTAAGTCAGGTCATACCAAGAGGGTCTAGCCAAATAGTAGTATGTCAGGTGGTCAGGTGATAACACTCTAGATGTCAGGTGATATACATGTGTTAAAAGGAAACATGCAACTAGCAAGTCTAAAGTAGTAGTAGGGCAAGTGTAAACATAACAGTAATCCAAAGTCCAACGACCACGAAGGGTCGGCCACGCATGGTATAAGCAATAAAAGACATAGCACATGAAATAAAATACATGAAAGCTAAAGCTAGAACATGCGCATAATCAATGAAATAAGAAGTAAGAGGGTAGCGAGTGAGAACACTCGCCTGCATCACCGAAAAGCCGAAAGGTCCGAAATCCACGAAATCCGGGGCACGCCATAAAATATGATATATAAATATGTAGAGTGAAGAGGAGAGAGAAAGAGAGAAGGGAAGTGAAGATGGTGTTTGTCAAGTGACAAGTCAAGTAATACCAATAGATGAGGTAAGTCTAGAGGGTAAGGTCCATGTTCAAGAAAGGAATCAACTATAACAGATAGGCAAAGTTAGTCGACTAGAATGGATGAGTAGTCGACTAATAGTGGACTCAAGTCGACTAACAGTCTGGTTAGTCGACTAAAACTGGGTTCCAGAGAGTTGGATTTCTGATTCAGGAAGAGTTAGTCGACTAGGATAGAAGGAGTAGTCGACTAACAGTGATCTCAAGTCGACTAACAGATACGTTAAGTCGACTAATGCTGAGTAACAGAAAGTTGGGTTTTGATTCAGGAAAGTTAGTCGACTAGGATAGAAGATGTAGTCGACTAACAGTGATTTCTAGAGAGAGAAAATGTAGAGAGAGAAGGGATATCCTAGAGAGAGAAAATGGGGACTTTTAGAGAGAAGGTAGAGAGAGAAAGTCTAGAGAGTAATTTTAGAGAGAGAGAAAGTAGAGGGAAAGTCTAGAGAGAGATCTATTTAGAGAGAGAAAGAGTAGAAGACTAGAGTGAGAGAGAGATTTAGAGAGAGAAAGTAAAGAGAGGAGAGAGAGAGGAAGAGAGAGAGAGAGTGAGGGATCAGGAGAGAGAGAAAGAGAAAGAGAGAGAGATGAGAGAGAGAGAGGAAGAGAGAGAGAGAGAGAGAGAGAGAGAGCAGGAGAGAGGGAGCAGGAGGGGGCTGTTGCCCCCTCCCCCAAAAGCCCACGGCCAGGCCAGGGTGGCCTGGCCGCGGCCCTGCAGGGGCGGCGCCGGCGGCCACCGGAGGGCCGCCGGCTAGGGGTGGCCCCGCCGGCCACCCCAAAGGGGAGAGAGGAGGAAGGGGGCAGTGGGGCTGCTGCCCCCTCTCAGCCCCAGTGGCCGCCGGCGGCGGTCCTGGCCGCCGGTGTGCCCAACAGAGAAAGAGAGAGGGGAGGCCGCGCCTCCCCTCCTCGCACAGTGGCCGCCGGCGGCGGTCCTGGCCGCCGGCGTAGCCAACAGGGAAAGAGAGAGGGAGGAGAGTGAGAGGGAGAGAGGAAATAGAGGGGGAGAGAGATCTGAGAGAAAGAGGAGAGGGGAAACCGGTCCCCTCTCCGGCCAGTGGCCGCCGGCGGCGGTCCTGGCCGCCGGCGTGGCCAAGCAAAGAGAAGGGGGAGGAAGAGAGAGGGAAAAAGAGAAGGGAGGGGCTCCGCCCCTCCTCCGCCTACGCACAGGGGGCCAGCAGGCCCCCTGGCCGCGCCCCGCCGCCAGCGACGCGACGACGGCGCTTGGGCTCCGCCGGGGCGCCGGAGAGATGGGGAGGCGGCGGTGGTGATCGGGCTCCAGCAGAAGAGAAGAAGGGGAAGAGAGAAAAAGAAAAAGGAAAAGAAAAAAGAAAAGGTTTTATTTAAAAAGGGAATTGATGTGATGGGTAGGTGCTGATGTGATGGGGGGAGTGTTGTGTCAGTTTGACTTTTGGGGGGAAAGGAAGAATGGTATTTTGAGAAAGAGAATGTAAAAAATAATATTATTTAAATAGGGTAAAAATTCGACTGTTTCAGAATCGTTCCGAAAATTTCTCAAAAATAGAAAATAATATTTTAAGATACTCGGTGAAATCGGATTCGAGAAATTCAATGTAGATTTCAAATTAAAAATCCTGGAATCTTCCGGCGATACCGGTCGACACCAAAACCGGTGAATTTCCGATAAATTCTGAAAAATCTCAAAAAATGAGTTTAGATAGAAAATGATATTATAAGATGTATCGTGAAAGCCGTTTTAAGAAATACTTTATAGTTTTAAAACTAAAAATCCCGGAACCAGCTAACTGCCGACTCCGGTGGAATTTCCATAAAATCATAAAATCCCCAGAAAAAGAATGTAGGTAGAAAATATGATTCTAAGAAATAATGTCTAAAGGATCATTTAGAAATTCCAAACCGTTTAAGAATTAAAAATCCAGGAATCGGTCAGCGGCACTGGCCGACACCGGTTTTGAAGAAATTCCTTTTAATCCAAGAAAATTCCAGAAAATCATATAAAATCTAAAATATTGGAAAACGATGTTTAAAATTAAAATCGGTCAAATCTAATTATCAGAATGTCCAAACCGAGCAATACTCTGGGATCGGGCCTTCGGTTCAAACTAAGGTTGACTCCGAATCCACGAACCCAAATCCAAGACAAAACAATCATATAAAGAATTCGTAATACAGGATAAATACAGGAAGCAAATCGAAAAATACGATCGAAAAATCTGAATACGCAACTAAGTACGTATTCCGGGAACGGGGTATTACAGTTTACATAAATTATGACAATATATAAGCAAATTTCAATAATGTTTGCCAACTATGATATTCATACTTACAATAATTTGTACGGAGTATCCTTGCAGCTCATACGTGGTGTGCCTGAAGTGTCCATTGACTCAATCAGGAATTGTCAAACAGCTTTAACCCAGCATATTGTCTTCATCAGCTGCATATTGGCAATTTGTTCCATAATATACCACGGCACCGTACATTTACTACCAGAAAAGAATAGAGTGGCTGACATATATAGGATGATTATTGTTGTAAAGTCTTGAGCTGCAAGTCTTTGTCTGTCTGTTATAATTTCATTTAAAATCACTTGCTGCTTAAGCTGTTCATCCTTGGTCACATCTAATTCAATCCTCCTTCTTTTCTTGACCAGAAAATCATCCAAAGTTTCTTCAATGGATACCTTTGTGATCTTCTTTATATTAGAAAAATAATATTTTTTAACCCTCCTGTCCTTCATTGTACAAGTTTTATTCATAATAAAATCCGCCCCATTGATAGGTAGACTAAAAGTAAGGGTAATATTCTCCACTATTAACTCAATTTGTTTGCCCCAATTATAAAGGTCCTTGTATCCCTATCATACTAGTCTACAATTTTCAGCACACTAATATTTAATTTTAGATCTTTTTTAGCATCCAACTCCTCATTGTTGAAGGCCATGAAGATTGTGCCAAACGGGGTCTCCCTCATCGCATCTACAAAATCGACCTGAATGTGCTTTTTGAATTTTCTAATGAATTCGCACATAGGCTTTAGGCTCGATCTCATAGGACGAACCTTCAGTTCACCTATAGATTCAGAAACATTAAAAATATTAGTATAAAATACCAGATCGCAGTACCTTTATATAAAAATTAAAAAAAAAAGGACTGCGACCTTGGTCGCAACAGTCTTTAATAAAGTATAAAAACTGCGACCAAGGTCGCACTTATATATTACACTGCGACCGTGATCGCAATTTTCTAATTAAACCAAATAATTAATCAGTGACATCTTTTGTTTCCTCATCTAGCACCCAGGGTCGCAGTGTAATATATCAGTGTCCAATTAATCTAATTTAGTAGAATATAATACACTGCGACCAACGTCGCATTGCAAGTTTGTAATTAACCAAAACTATTTGCTATGGAGGTGCCTTTGTATCATCATACTGCGATCAGGGTCATAATATTCAATCGGGTGCACTTAGTCAATAGACTGTGACATACCCCCAAAAAGGAGAAAATGAACGGCAACACTACAACATTAGCCACACAGTTTTAGTTAAAAAACCTTAAAAATAAACGGACGTGAATAATTTTTAAAACAAATAATTTTTAAAAGTCTGCGACCAAGGTCGCATAAACTTAAGACGCTAATGAATCTGACTGCGACCCAAGTCGACATAAAAGGGAATGAAAAAAAAAGATTTTTGACCTAGGTCGCTGTGTTAAAAAATTTAAAATTTGAAAAAAAAACTCTAAAGTAAAACTATTTTTATCTTAAACTTTAAACTTGATTTAAAGTTTCAGTGTAAAAAAAATAAAAAAAGTTTTTAACTGCATAAATATACTTATTTTTGATGATTACCTCTTCAAATCATAAAAAGCGAATCTTTCTCTCTTACTTGCGACCATGGTCGCAAGTTTTAAAAAAAAATATTTAATTAATTTTTTTTAAAGAATCAAGAATCTTGAAATTTTAAAAAATTCAAAAATTTTTTGTAAAAAACAATTCATCAGAGACTTTTAATTTAAGTTAAGTTAAAATAGGAATATTTCTGAAAAAAATGTAAAAAGGGAATCAAAACTGAAAAAAAAAGATAACTATTAAAATTTACAAACCCTAAAATAAAATTCTAGGTTTCTCCGTTACCTTTTTCCGCGGATGATTTCTTTGGCGCCATCTTTAGCAGAGTTTTTTTTTAAAATGATTGGAAAATTTAGGAAAGAATTGATCAACAGTTAATTTCAGATCTGTAAATTTTTTTGAAAGGAAAACTTTTATATACAGTAAAATGTTGTGAGGGAGGGTATTTTCGTCAAAGTAATTGTTGAGGTGACTGATACTAACTCGGGCGGGAATTTTTTGGTTTTTGTCTGCCAAAATTAATGTCAAATTCGTGGCTATTATGTTGTCACGTTCCGCCAGCTGAGAAACTCTCTCAACTGTCGGCTGAGGTACAGTAACCTCACACACACATACACATATTAATATATATATATGGATTGGTAGCATGCTCGCACGTGTTCGCGGATTTTTCGGATTTTAACTTGGTATTGCGTTCGGTTTTAGGCGAGTACTTTCTTTATGTTGCTTCATTACATGCCTAACAATTGCTACTCTAACTTTTTATACATGATGTATCGTTATGCAAGTTGATATGTGATATGCGATTGATTTTCTAAAATTAACATGTTTTATGAACACCTGTCGACCGTTATTATAATTTGTTGAACTGGTATTATATTGGGTATGCCTAGATCCGCTCCCGCTTCGCTCGACTTCGCATGGCTAATTAATAGATTAATTTATGGTTGTTATAGATACGAATGTGAAGAGTTTAATGTATCATGTTATATGATCGGATGATTACCTGAATATGGTGCTCACATAATACCAACATGTTAATTACCTGATGCTGACATGTTATTACCTGACTCTTGATATCTGACACCGGTACTTGACATGTTATTACTTGACACCTGATACCTGACACTTGATATCTGACACCAGTACTTGACATGTTATTACTTGACACCTGATACCTGACACCTGTATTACTTTGCATATTCATGATTATCAGTTTTTCGGAGACTTGGCATGATTATTATATTGTTACCAGACATTTGGTACACCTGAACTCATGTGGTCCTGAACTCCTATATGCTTGAACCCCTGAAAAGAGGAGACTCCTGATACTATACTCCTGTTGATCCCCGTAATTGGATAACCATGGATATAGGATTACTGTGAATACCCTGTGGACATTATCACTGGACAAATTATAATAATTAGACAACTTATACCGGGACGGAGGAAACTGATGAGTACTGATATAGTCTCCATGTTTATAGTGGTCTTATAGTGTCGCGCGGTCACATACTTGGATTCGACCAGGAGGCCACCAGGTGTTTCCGTGGGGTGTACTGGCACCCCTACTCCCCTGCCTACCGTTGTGCCATAATCCCCTGGGCCTATTCCTGTGAGAGTGGTGACATCCTATTCCTGTTCGGGCGTACAATAAGTCCCAGTACCTAGCGGTACGTTCCGGCTCAGTACCGGATACTCCTTGACCATTGTCCGGGCATGTACAGGATCCATTCTAAGCATGGTTCATCGATCTCCATCAGTTTTCAATAATCTCAATCAGATTAGTCTTAATAACATAATAATATTATGCCCCTGACATCTGACTAGGTATACACTTGATCAATACTTAGTAGACTTGTGACACGATACATTGTCCTGCTCACCATTTACACATTATACATGTGCTACTTTGTTGGATTACTTGATTGCTTATTTTTGGGTTTCCATACTGTTCATTATCCTGTTATTGTGAAGGCAAATTCAGATTATATAAACTCAGATTACAGTGGCGTAAGGTGTACGGTGTATATATATATATATATATATATATATATATATATATATATATATATATATATATATATATATATATATATATATGGGTTACTGTACCTCAGCCGACGGCTGAGAGAGTTTCTCAGCCCGCGGTGACGTGGCTGAATATATGCCACAGATCGGCCGCAGAGTGTAGGCGCCAAAAATCACAAAAAAATCCCGCCTAAACATTCGTGAATCAAAATGACAAAAATACCCCTTTTTTACTTCTAAACTGCCATAAACTCATCCACAAACAAAATTTACCTAAAATAATTTTCAGTTAAATATATCTACAGTTATAAAATTCGTAATTCTACTACATCGAAAATATAATAGAAAAAAATTTGAATCAACATAATGTGAAATAAACAGAAGCATTGAAAAGTAAAAAAAACATGTTTGAAACATAAAAAAAATGATATCCTTCAGCACTCCGACGACAGAAGCTATCTTTTTTCACATGCCTTCTGTAACAGAATTCTCACCGTTTTACAAATTTCGCGATCATAGTCGCACTCATAGTATAATAAAACTTTCAATCATTGCGATTATAGTCGTAGACTTAATACAAAATAACTTTCAATTTTAAATGACGACTGCGACACTAGTCGCAGTCATAGTATAACAAAAACTTTTTTATATCAAGTATGCGACCATAGTCACATTTCTTATTCACATAAAAAAAACAGACAAAAACATGTTATCGTACAGCACTGCGACCTCCTTCAGCACTGCGACCAAAGTCGCAATCTTATAAAAAGATTTTTTATAATTTTACAAGGTAGTTTAGCCATTCGACCCTGAGATCAGTTCGCGTATATCACATCTTATAAAAATACTATATTAATTACACTGAATTTAATGAAGTAATTAATAATCTATCTACCGTGATACAACAACAGTCTAGAGAAAAGAGATGCACTAATGTTAATCACGATAAAGAAAAGATGTGCACCATACGTAATCTAAAGATATAGACAAAACATTCTATAACAAGTTTATTTGTACTTCACGTAGTAAACCTCTGGAAAAAAGGAACTCTTCGGATTCTTCAGCCATAACTCTTCAATTAAATATTAATTTTTTTTTACCAATTCTAACCATACTCAACCGTCACCCATAACAATTATTATTACTATTCATGTTCTTTCACATTATTGACCTTTATATAGTGCTTGTAACTAATATATTATCTCATATTTAAAAACTATATTTTTTGCTCTTCCTTTTCAATTTGATTTCAAAAACTTTCAGAAAAAAAATTCATTCTTGAATCATGTCTTCCCCATCTTCTTCCTCTGAACACTCAGAATCAACTTCAATCAATTCCCCACCGGTCCTCTTTCTTCAGGGTATTCTAGTGAATCTGATACCAGTCTGGACTTCACTCCTTTTGACTATCTCACTACATTAAATAATATTTTAACTGATCCTCCTATTCATGAGGATGATGAAGTTTTCATGTGGGTTATTGAGGAGGACATTATTCCTCTGCCACTTGACAGAGACATGCTTGATGAAAGCATGTCCTCTGATGTTATAGGCTCGCTTTCTCGCAACGGATCGGACGAAGAGCTTGATAGAGACGATCCATTCTGGGAGTTTATCGATGAATCAAAAAAACCTCAACAACAGGAAGATGATGAGGAAATAAGTGATGAACAAGAAGACTAGGAGAATGAAGACGATGAATCTGCTTATGATGGTGATAATGACGAGGATTAGGATTTCCTGATCTTCTGATATTCAACGTTATTTTGTCTTCTCTTAAAAGCTTTTAATGCTCTTTTTTGTAAGGTCTCTTTCTCACCATATTATGTTATAAATAAAATTTACTTCTATCTGTAAAATAATCTTTCACATTTTTAAAATACATATAAATTATACCGTATAGGTATTAATTCTGCATCTTATCTGCGATAATGGTCGCAATACTCATATAATAATTACATATGAAACTGCGACCACGGTCGCTGTCCAGTCATAAACAGTTTGATCGTTTTGCATTCAATAAAGTTATAAACAGCTACCATGGTCGCAGTCCAAAATAAATTATATAAACAAATAATACTGCGAACATCATCGCAAATCCTCTCAAATCAGTATATTTCACTGTATATCACAAATTAAAAAATTGCGACTGCTGTTCTTAAACACTGCGACCATAGTCGCAGTCCTACTTCGCATGCAATAAGTTACAGTGAAAATCAAACATATAAAATCGTACGTAAATTGCGACTATAGTATCAGTCCTTAGACACCGTTATTACATTTAACTTAACAAAAAAAATCATCCAAAAAAAATGCTCTCGTTAGTACTGCGACCATATTCGCAGTCCTTGCTCACATGCTATATGTAAAAACCAATTTAATAATTCATAGGCGGATCAGACAACAGTTACAATGAAGAACAAAATATATAAAAAAATACGTAAACTGCGATAATACTATTAGTTATTAGTCACCGTTATTACATTTAACCAAACAAAAAAAACATCCACGACTTGCTCTCGTTAAGCACTGCGATCATAGTCGCAGTCCTTGTCTGAATTCAATATGTAAAAAAATAATAATAATTTATACATTACATGCGAAAAAAAATAAACTGCGACTATATTATAAAATCATTAAATTTTAAATCAGATAACAAAAAAATAATAAAGAAGCATTCAAATTAGTTTCGTGATTTGATAAAAATAATATTGGCAGTTTGGTCGCAGTTAAAAAAGATAATTGTGACAAAAATTGAGTAACGTCAGAATATATAAAAATATAATAAACTATACAGGTCTACTATCTTTTACCGCAGGGGTATTTAGTAATTTCAACTATTTCGATAGGCGGGGCGTCCTTTCTAGTGTGGCTAATAATGTGCCACGTCACCGCAGGCTGAGAGGGTCTCTCAGCCATCGGCTGATATACATTTTTCTCTCTATATATATACGACTTGCTCTCGTTAAGCACTGCGATCATAGTCGCAGTCCTTATCCGAATTCAATATGTAAAAATAATAATAATTTTGCATTACATGCGAAAAAAAGTAAACTGCGACTATATTAAAAAATAATTAAATTTCAAATCAGATAACAAAAAAATAATAAAGAAGCATTCAAATTAGTTTCGTGATTTGATAAAAATAATGTTGGCAGTTTGGTCGCAGTTAAAAAAGATAATTGTAACAAAAATTGAGTAACGTCAGAATATATAAAAATATAATAAACTATACAGATCCACTGTCTTTTACCGCAGGGGTGTTTAGTAATTTCAACTATTTCGATAGGCGGGGCGTCCTTTCTAGTGTGGTGTTAATAATGTGAGAGAGAGAGAAAAATGTATATCAGCCGACGGCTGAGAGACCCTCTCAGCCTGCAGTGACGTGGCACATTATTAGCCACACTAGAAAGGACGCCCCGCCTATCGAAATAGTTGAAATTACTAAACAACCCTGCAGTAAAAGACAGTAGACCTGTATAGTTTATTTTTTTTATATTTCTGACGTTAGTCAATATTGTCACAATTATCTTTAATAACTGCGGCCAAACTGCCACCAATTTTTATCAAATCACGAAACTAATTTGAATGCTTCTTTATTAATTTTTTTGTTATCTGTTTTGAAATTTACTGATTATTAATATAGTCGCAGTTTACTTTTTTTCGCATGTAATGTATAAATTATTTTTTTTTAAACTGCCACCAATATTTATCAAATCACGAAACTAATTTGAATGCTTCTTTATTATTTTTTTTGTTATCTGATTTGAAATTTTACTGATTTTTAATATAGTCGCAGTTTACTTTTTTCGCATGTAATGTATAATTATTATTATTTTTTACATATTGAATTCGGATAAGGAGTGCGACTATGATCATAGTGCTTAACTAGAGCAAGTCGTGGACGTTTTTTTTTTGCTTGGTTAAATGTAATAATGGTGACTAATAACTGATAGTATAATCGCATTTTACATATAGCATGCGATCAAGACTGCGACTATGGTCGCAGTACTCACGACAGCATTTTTTTTGGATGATTTTTTTTGCTAAGTTAAATGTAATAACGGTGACTAAGGACTGATACTATAGTCGCAGTTTACGTATGGTTTTATATGTTTGCTCTTCACTGTAACTGTTGTCTCAGCCGCCTATAAACTACGAATTTTTTTTACTTATTGCATGCGAAGTAGGACTGCGACTATGGTCGCAGTGTTTAAGAACAGCAGTCGCAGTTATCTATTTTGTGATACATAGTGAAATATACAGTGAAATATACATTGAAATATACTGATTTGAGAGGATTGTGATCATGTTAGCAGTATTATCTGTTTATATAGTTTAATTTTGGACTGCGACCATGGCAGCTATTTATAACTTTATTGAATGCAAACTATCAAACTGTTTTATGACTGGACAGCGACCATGGTCGCAGTTTCATATGTAATTATTATATGAGTACTGCGACCATTATCGCAAATAAGATGCAGAAATAATAACTATACGGCATACTTTATATGTATTTTAAAAATATGAAAGATTTATTTACAGATAGAAGTAAATTTTATTTATAACATAATATGGTCAGAAAGAGACCTTACAAAAAAAGAGCATTATAAGCTATCAACAGAAGACAAAATAACGTTGAATATCAGAAGATCAGAAAATCCTAATCCTCGTCGTCATCACCATCATAAGCAGATTCGTCATCTTCATTCTCCTCGTCTTCCTGTTCATCACTTATTTCCTCATCATCTTCCTGTTTTTGAGGGTTTTTTTGTTCATCGATAAACTTCCAGAATGGATCGTCTCTATCAAGCTCTTCCTCCGATCCGTGTCGAGAAAGCGAGCCCCCAGCATCAGAGGACATGCTTTCATCAAGCATGTCTTGTCAAGTGGCTGATGAATAATTTCCTCCTCACTAACCCACATGAAAACTTTATCATCCTCATGAAGAGGAGGATCAGTTAAAATATTATTTGATGTAGTGATATAGTCAAAAGGAGTGAAGTCCAGACTGGTATCAGATTCACTAGAATGCCCTGAAGAAAGAGGACCGGTGGGGAAATAATTGAGTTGAAATCTGAGTATTCAGAGGAAGAAGATGGGGAAGACATGATTCAAGAATGAATTGTTTTCTGAAAGTTTTTGAAATCAAATTGAAAAGGAAGATCAAAAATATAGTTTTTAGATATGAGATAATATATTAGTTGCAAGCACTATATAAAGGTAAAGAATGTGAAAGAATATGAATGGTAATAATAATTGTTATAGGTGACGGTTGAGTATGGGAAGAAGTGGTAAAAAAAATTAAATATTTAATTGAAGAGTTATGGCGGGAGAATCCGAAGAGTTCCTTTTTCCAGAGGTTTACTACGTGAAGTACAAATTAACTTTTTATAGAATATTTTCCCTATATCTTTAGATTACGTATGGTGCTCATCTTTCCTTTATCGAGATTAATACTAGTGCATCTCTTTTTTCAAGACTGTTGTTGTATCACGGTAGATAGAATATTAATTACTTCATTTAATTCAGTGTAATTAATATAGTATTTTTATAAGATGTGATATACGCGAACTGATGTCAGGGTCGCATTGCTAATCTACTTTGTAAACTTATAAAAATCTGTTACATAAGGCATGTGAAAAAAGATTGCGACTTTGGTCGCAGTGCTGAAAAAAGATTGCGACCTTGATCGCTGTTCTGAACGAGGTCGCTGTGCTGAACGATAGCATGTTTCGTCTGTTATTTTTATAGGAATAAGGAATGCGACTAGGGTCGTAGACGTGATATAAAAAAGGAATGCGACTAGGGTCGCAGACGTGATATAAAAAATTTTTTGTTATACTATGACTGCGACTAGTGCCGCAGTCGTCATATAAAATTGAAAGTTATATTGTATTAATTCTGTGATGATGGTCGCAATGTTCGAAAGTTTTATTATACTATGACTGCGAATACGATCGCAGACTTTGTAGAATGGTAAGAATTCTGTTACATAAGGTATGTGAAAAAAGACAGCGTCTGTCTTCAAAGTGCTGAACGATATCATGTTTCGTCTGTAGTAGAATTAAGAATTTTATAACTGTAGATATATTTAGCTGAAAATTCTGTAGGTAAATTTTGTTTGTGGATGAGTTTATGCTAGTTTAGAAGTAAAAAAGGGGTATTTTTGTCAATTTGTTTCACGATTATTTAGGCGGGATTTTTTTGATTTTTTGGCGCCTACACTCTGCGGCCGATATGTGGCATATATTCAGCCACGTCACCGCCGGCTGAGAAACTCTCTCAGCCGTCGGCTGAGGTACAGTAACCCTATATATATATATATATATATATATATATATATATATATATATATATATATATATATATATATATATATATATATATATATATATATATATGAGGGTTTCCTTATTTGGATTATTCCTTCGACGTACTAATCTCACGGATCAGTAATGTGGGCTTGTATAACTGGTTTTCATGTAGTTATTTTACTTACTGTCTCATTTCATGCTCATATGTGCTTATATTCACGATACACCTCTCCTGTACACGTGTGCCTGATATGCACGCCACTTGACTTATCATATGTACTCTCAGGTTGCATCTGACAATCCTAGATCCTCATGTCCAGATCCTAGAGTCTGGACCATGGTGGCCTTACTGTAGCAGATCAGAGTGCTCAGCGGATCCTTCCGTGGCGATCAGAATGCAACGGAAGCTTGGACATCGCCTTAACTCTCCCTCCCAGCTCTTCTCCTGATTGGCTCCCGAGGCCCCTCTTGCTGCTCGCGAGCACCTCTCAGCTTTTGTTATGTATATCTCTTTGTGTATTGTATCTTCGTATTTTCTGGTGATGTAATATTCCTGTAATATTGTATTACACTCTGTGACAACCATGTACTTATACTTTTCTGTTGGAATGTATATCATCACTGTGTTTCTGTACTCTGATTCTTGCCTGTACTGATGCTTAGCATTTATACGTGAGGGTATTTCTGACCTGCGTATATACGTCGCAGTGACGTCTCCATACCTGCGGGATCGGGGCGTCACAGTAAGTTATTGGAAACTGATGGGGCTCAATGAACCAGGTTTAGAATGGGTCCCGTACATGCTCAGGACAACGGTCCAGGAGTATCTGGTGATTAAGCAGAATGTACCGCTAGGTACCGGGACTTATTATACACCCGAACAGGAATAAGGTGTTGCCACTCCTACAGGAATAGGCCCGGGGCTTATGGCATACACGGCAGGTGATCAGGAGGAGTAAGGGTGCTAGTACACCCCACGGAAGCACCTGATGGCCTCTAGGTAAAATCCCCAAGTTTTAGTTTTATGACATTTGTATGGCCACCATAGACACGGAAACTATATCGGTACCCATCAATTTCCCCATCCCGGTGTAAGTTGACTATTTATTACAGATTAGTTCATGATGATCGACTTACGGGAATTAACAATGATATGATAACAAGAGGAACATGCATGATACAGGAGTGTAATCTCAGGAGTGTACATGATATCAGTGTCAAGTCCTCATAAAAGTGATAGTCATGTGTTAAGTGATATCATACAGGTGTCAGGTGTCAAGTGATAGTATGCCAAGTATCAGGTATCAGGTAATTAACATATCGGTGTCAAGTGACAAGTAATAGCATGTTAAGTACCAAGTGTCAAATATTAAGTATCAGGTGATTAACATATCGGTGTTAGGTAATCAGCAAATCATGTGACATAATACAGGAAAATAATATAGTCAAATATTTCAAACTTTTCACAACCATTTCAAATTATTAATTATACTATTAATTATCCAGACGGGGCTAGTTAAGCTGGAGCAAGCTAGGACAATTTAGCATAACACTCCGTACATGGCGGAGCTTGACTCCTGGCAGAGCTAGCGTACAACTCTAAACGCAAACGCGTTCGACGAGGTTACACTCGCGGTGAAGCGGGCGTGTGAACGTCAGGCCAACGCATACGATGAAGCCACACTCACGGTGAAGCTAGACGCACATGGCAAAGCAGCGTATGAACGTCTGGCTAATGCTCGTGATGAAGCCACGCTCGCGACGAAGTGGCATATGAACATCCGGTTATCACACGCGGTGAAGCTACACTCAAACGAGTCTAGCTGTAAAGCGTTGAGCGCTAAGCTCGCCTCTCGGCGGAGCTATATGAAATTCGGAGGTTAAATGGGTATCTGCACAAACATTAGTTCGACACATGCAAATAAATAACAGCACATGTCAAACATGAAATAATGGTACTCGTAATAGTTGTAGGTCACCTAGAGGGAGGTGAAGAGGTGACTAGCTAATCTAATGCCAAACAATGCGGGATTAAAAACTAATTATGCAAACTAAAAGTACACACAACGTATAACCAAAGAGTGAAGTCGAATTTCCGGTGAAGGATTCTGGACTTCTCCTCAAAATTATTCTAGATTAAGAATTGAGGTGCTACCATAGCTCTCTTGGTTGAATTCTAGTATGAGCACAAATACAAATAATATCAAACATGTAATGATGTGAATGAAATAAGCATGCAAGATATCAAACAATTCTAAGCATATATATCAATTAAGTCCAAGTAAATATCAAGCATATAAAGATGTAAGCAATATGAGCAAGCAAGATATAAACACAGGTGAGAGAGAGAAAAGCAATCACAAACACAGAAGAATTGTTTCGAGGTTCGAGCCACTTGCTCTATGTCCCCGCCTTCACAGCAATAAAAGATTTCCACTATAATGATCCCGCAAGATCACTTGGTGCCACAACACCTACATTGAGCTCTATTAAGAACTTTTAAACCCGCAAGTCCCTCACATGTTCCCGCAAGAACAACATACGCGAGCCCACATGCTCGCCGAGGCCGCTACCTCTACAACTACTCTAAATTACAAGATGGAACAGTTGGTGATCTCTTCACTTGATCACCAACAAGCACTATCACAATAAGTATCCTAGAGGATGAATATAGCAATGAAAAACTCAAACTTGTGTGAGAAAAACTAGGCAGATTAAGCGGTGGAAAAACTCAAGAAAACTCTTTTGAAAACTCAAGAAAAACACTTTTTATAGACTCTCTATTTGATATGAAAATTGAGCCCAATAACTTGTTAGAAAACCTCTAAGAGAGATAGAAAAAACTGGCCCCAAGACTTTTCTAAAATCTTGTCTAAAACTAGCCAAGAGAACTCCATTTTATAAGGTTCAAAAAATTAGCCGTTGGGCACAATTTTCTGGCCAGAATGGCCTGTCGGTCGACCAGCTAACGGTCATAAAAAATGACCGTTAGGGTTATCGATCGACCGCCCGGTCGACCGTCCTCTGACCATAGAGAGGAAGCCTCTCTGTCGGCAGTCTGGCACCCAACCGCGAGTTGGGCGAAGCCAGTCGGTCGACCGAACCAAAGGCATGGCCTTTGTGCATGTGTCGACCGTCGGTCGCATGGCCTTTGTGCATGAGCCCTACTTCGGTCGACTGCTCGGTCGGCCGAAAACAACCCAAACCCAAATCTTTAAGAGTTAAAATTCTAACTTTGAAAACCCATAAAAATTTTTATTTAAATCCCATAAATATCATAAAAATTGGTTCATATAAATACTCTGAAGTACAAATATGTGTGATTAAACATTAACACATATTACAAATAATTTGAATTATTTTTTAGGCATAGAATTTTAAGCTTAAACCGAAAACTGTATTTTTTTCAAAAACCAACTTCTTAATGAAAAATGATTTTTTCAAAACTTGCTCAAATACAAAAATAAGATATTTAAATACATTTGAAGCATACTGTGTATGAAATGTCCAATACACATAGTGAATGGAATATCCTTATTTTTGACAATAAGCCCAAGATAAGTTTTGATAAATACAAAACTTTAAAACACATGAATTAAACTCATCAAAATAAGTTATTAGACAATATG
Organism: Agave tequilana; assembly: GCA_038442645.1. Taxonomy (NCBI): domain Eukaryota; kingdom Viridiplantae; phylum Streptophyta; class Magnoliopsida; order Asparagales; family Asparagaceae; genus Agave; species Agave tequilana. Next base: position 90,675 of record JAVJIF010031626.1, on the reverse strand, counting down.
AAGCAACAATGTATATGGATGAAATTCAATATACATATAAACCAAGTAAACTTGTTTTGATGAAATCTATTCATGAAACATAAAAATGTATTCTTTGAAGCTCCAAAAACCAAAACTATATTTCCTAAAAACTAAAACTTATGGAAGTTATGAAATATTTTGTGTGTGTGCATATGAGCTTGATCAATTCACAACTAATCTATCATTTACATTTTATCTAAGACAAGAATCTTAAACTTACAAACATGAACTCAAGTCTTCTTGAAAATCTTCTTCTCCATCTTGACTTGATCCAAACGAGCTAGACTCCTCTTTGAGTACATGATGTGATCTTGAAGCGCGCGCTATTGAATCAACAAATGTTAGCTTCAAAACTTGACTTCGAATATTTTATTGAAGTTAAACACCGACTAAGATCTTGATTGAATATCTGAAACTTATTAAACACAAAATCATTAGTACTATAACTACATGAGTTAATCATAATCAAAACTAGAGTGATGGGTCTTTGGGCCAACAATCTCCCCTTTTTTGATGATGACAAAACTCATGAAGTTATGTATGCATGGATTAAAGATAAGCTTCATAGAAGCTCCCCCTTAACTCATGCATAATAAATAAACATATAAAGATTTTCAAGAAAGCGCAAAAATCATACATGTATGCATAAACAATAAACAAAGCATGCATGTATAAACTCTAAATTCTTCTTCCCATTTTTGTCAATTTATCAACAAAGGATGAAGATAAACAAACAATATAAATATATATGCGATATAAATTTTTGAAGAGGAGAGACATTAAGTTAGCTCTCCCTGCATACATGCTTTATATGGAGAAAAAATGACTAGATCCTAACCCACATAAGTAAAATATACAAAGACGGAGATGTTAAACTCCCCTTATACACATGTACCATATAAAGAAAAGAGGTCAAGTTATTCTTTATATAAAATACACTCAACATGAATCTATATATAGAGGAGATATTAAGCCCCCCTTGCATATAAGCAATACAAGTCAGAATAAATTTTGAAAAACACTTAAAATAAATTTTGATATTACTTATAATCAACAAAAAAATTTTTTGTTAAAACATAAATATAAATGTTTAGATATCAATGAAGATTTTGATACCACTTGAAATTAACAAACAAATTTTGATAAATCAATGAAATCACTTTAAGTCAAAGAATTTTTCTTCCCCTTTTTTTTGAAATACCGATAAAACTAATTCATAAGCTTGTAAAGATGCCAATTATAATTATGAACATGAATCAAGCTTAGTATGAAATCAGTTTGTGCTATAAAACATATATGTGTAAACAATATTGATCTTAGCATAAGAAGATATATATATGTATGTATAATTAATTTGAATACCAATTGAAATATAATGCGTACATATATAGAAAACAAGTATGAGTATATAAAAGAGAAATATCATTGAAATCATGTATAACTCATAACATCCACCCTTTCATGCACATGTTTAAAAGTATATTCAATGAGAGCATCCAAGGCATTGTCGCCTAACTAATCGTCCTTAAAAGATAGAAGTTTCAAAAATAAGATTTTGAAAATAATTGCACATTGAAAACACTACCATGTGAAGAATAAAGAACTAGTTTGAAATAGTTTTTAAAAATCTAGTTTAAGGTTGTACAAAAATAAATCAAAACATGTATCTCATGAAAACATGTATATTATACAAGAATTGTCACTCAAGATTTATATAGCATAAAATATGTGCTCGTGAAAATAAAGCCATGAGTAAACATAAAAAATATATAGAGCGCTCAAAAATCATGTAATAGACATAGTCATGGAGATAAATCAGTAAAACTTAAAACAAAACATATCAAATTCTTTTTCTCTAAATCATGATATATCATATAATTATGTAAGTATCATCAAAACAAGGACATACAATGTAAAATCAAAAATAAAATGAATACCCAAAAGAAATAAAGTGTGTACAGCATGTAAGTCAAAAAATTGTACAAGTATAACACAAGTTTTAACAAGACTTGCGTATAAACATATGATACAAACATTTAAATCAATATATGCTTAACTAAAGCATATAAAATATGAATCAAAAAATAGGCAAGTAAATTCATTTGAAAACATGAATAAAGTTTTTTCAAATACATGCATAGCTAACAACCAATCAACTCAACTTTAAGCACAAAATAATATATGAATGAGTCTAGGTTACTACCCTAGCATATAAAGATTTAAAGCATTCTAAAAGTGGAGGATGAAATAGTTATCAAAATTGATGTAGCTAATTAATTTCTCCAAAAAACACGGTGGTCCTTCCACCAAAATTCCTTGATAGTGATGCATTCATTGATTCGTCCTTTAAACTTCAAATGCATCCACCACCAAGGCACAAATCCTCTCACGTCTTGTGAGAGCCTACGCCTACATCAAAAATAAGCGATGGGGATTTTGGTACCTATATTTTTTTGGGTCCACGGGGATTAGTATCATTTGGAACCCAAACAATTTTATTTGCAAAATTTAAAGAATTTAATCTATCAAAGAAAATTTTACAAGATGGCATTTGCGGCCACAATGTGTACATCTATACACTCTAGTATACATATGAGTGGTATGAGTGTGAGTAAGGTGTGCATGAGATGAATGTCATGGGGTATGTTCATGAACATGTGGAATATGTTTCTTGTGAAACATAAATTCCAATCTATTATGGTTAAATACACATTGGCTCAAAGTGGAGCCCAAACAATCAATTTTATTTTTCAAAACATGAATCTCATTTTTATCAAAAGATGGTGTAACATTATTAGCATGAGAAACATGGCAAGAGTGAGAATCATAATTAATTTTTTTTGGAAATAGATATCTTTTCCTTTTCTTTTAAAACAATTTTCTTTTCTAATGAATTTCCTTCACAAATATCATTCAATTTTGAAAACAAGACAAGGAAACATTCTCCTTTTTTAAAAATTAATTTTCTTTTGAAATAATTTCAAATTTATTTTGAAGATAATCTTTTCTTTTAAAACAAAATCATTTTCATTTTTCAAACTTTTGTTTTCATCTTTTAACAAATCAATTTTTTTAAGAAGCATCTTGCAAAGCAATACAAGATCATCATATGGCATCTCTTCTTCAAGCTTGGAATCGGAATTTACCTCAAGGAGGTCATCCACTTGGACTATATAGCACATATTGGAAGTAATACTTCCTTCATCCGAGTCACTCTCCTTATCATGTGGCGTTTGTTCACTGAGAGTGATATGAGTGTTCCATACTACAAAAACTGAGTCAATGTTAGAAACCCTAGATAAATATTTATTATTTAGGATTTATTTTAAGGCATGGATGACTTTTGCATTAGCCTCAAGATGCTAACCATTAATAAAATATGAATCCTTAATAGTGGCAAAAGAAACATGAATTTCTAGAGCTTTAAGATGCATAAACATCTTAAATTTTCAAATTTGAAAGTTAAGAATATCAAACACGGTGCAATGAAATCCGTGTGTGTGTGTATGCAGATATTGTGATTAGCAAAAATAGATATTTTACTTTAGGTTGTTAGACTCAAATTAAGAGCACCAAGCTCTGATACCACTTGTAGGTCACCTAAAGGGGGATGAATAGGTGACTAGCCAATCTAATGCCAAACAATGCGAAATTAAAAACTAAAATTATACACAATGTATAACCAAAGAGCGAAGCCGAATTCCAGGTGAAGGACTCTGAACTTCTCCTCAAGATTCCTCTTGATTAAGAGTTGAGGTGCTATTATAACTCTCTTGGTTGAATACTAGTGTGAACACAAATATAAACAATATCAAGCATGTAAAGATGTGAACGAAATAAGCATGCAAGATATCGAACAATTCTAAGCGCGCGCGCACACACACACACATATCAATTAAGCTCAAGTAAACATCAAATATATAAAGATGTAAGTAGTATGAGCAAGCAAGATATAAACACAAGTGAGAGAGAGAGAGAGAGAGATAAGCAATCGCAAATACGGGAGAATTATTTCGAGGTTCGAGCCACTTGCTCTACGTCCCCGCCTTCACCGCAATGAAAGATTCCCACTATAATGATCCCGCAAGGTCACTCGATGCCGCAACACCTACAATGAGCTCCATCAAGAACTCTTGGACCTGCAAGTCTCTCGCTTGTTCCCGCAAGAATAACACACGCAAACCCACAAGCTCGCCGAGGCCGCAACCTCTACAACTCCTCCAAATTATAAGGTGGAACAGTTGGTTATTTCTTCACTTGATCACCAACAAATACTCTCACACTAAGTATCCTAGGGGATGAATATAGTAATAGAAAGCTCAAGTTTGTGTGAGAAAACTAGGAAGATTGCATGGTGAATTCAATAAAACTCTTTTGAAAACTCAAGAAAAACACTCTTTATAGACTCTCTATTTCATATGGAAATTGAGCCCAAAAACTTGTTGGAAAAACTCTAAGACAGATAGGAAAAACTGGCTCGAAGACTTCTCTAAAACTGGCCAAGAAAACCCCATTTTAGAAAACTAGAGTTGGGCACAGTTTTCTGGCCAGAATGGTCTGCCGACCAACAGTCATAAAAATGACCATTGGAGTTATCGATCGACCGTCCCTAGGCCACAGAGAGGAAGCCACTTTGTCGGTCGACCGTTTGGTTGACCGGCACCAAACCGAGAGTTGGGTGAAGCCAGTCGGTCGACCGATCGACCGCTACCTAGCTATAGTCGACCGGTCGGTCGGCCAAGCCAAGGCATGGGCCTTTTGCACGTTTTGTGCACGTCGGTTGACTGCTCGGTCAACCGAGCCCTTTTTCGATCGACCGCTCGGTCGGCCGACATCAGCCCAAACCCAAATCTTTAAGGGTTAAAATTCTAAATTTGAAAACCTATAAAATTTTTATATAAATCCCATAAATTTCACAAAAAATAGGTTTATATAAATATTTTGAAGTATAAATATGTGTGATAAAAAATCAATACATATTACAAACAATTTGAACTATTTTTGAGTCATAGAATTTTAAGCTTAAACCGAAAATCGTATTTTTTTTCAAAACCAACTTCTAAATGGAAAACGATTTTTTCAAAACTTGCACAAATACAAAAACAAGATATTTTAGCACATTTGAAGTATAGTGTGTATGAAAATAATCCAATACACATAGTAAATGAAATATCCTTGTTTTTGACAATAAGCCCAAGATAATTTTTGATAAATACAAAACTTTAAAACACATGAATTAAACTTATCAAAATAAGTTATTAGACAATATGAAGCAACAATGGATATGGATGAAATCTAATACACATATAAACCAAGTGAACTTGTTTTGATGAAGTTTATTCATGAAACATAAAGATGTATTCTTTGATGATCCAAAAACCAAAACTATGTTTTCCAAAAACTAAAACTTATCGAAGTTATGAAATATTCTTGTGTGTGTGTGTGTATGAGCTTGAGCGATCCACAAATAATCTACCATTTACATTTATCTAAAACAAGAATCTTAAACTTACAAACATGAACTCAAGTCTTCTTGAAAATCTTCTCTTGAAAATCTTCTTCTCCATCTTGACTTGATCCAAACGAGCTAAACTCATTTTGAGTACTTGATGTGATCTTGAAGCGCGAGCTCTTGAATTAACATGTGTTAGCTTCAAAGCTTGACTTCGAATCTTTTATTGAAGCTAAACATCGACTAAAATCTTGATTGAATATTTGAAACTTATTAAACACAAGATCATTGGTACTATAACTACATGAGTTAATCATCATCAAAACTAGAGTGATGGGCCTTTGGGCCAACAATAGCAACCAACAGGGATTTGCAAAGCATGTATAATATTAAAAAAGCATTCGCAAATCATGTATCAAGCAATATAATATGTGTCAAGTCGCATAATATGTATTATGTGTTAAATACCAAAATAGCATTCACCAAGCATGTAATAATAATAGAAAACACTCGCCCAATGTAAAATATAGTACTTGCCCAAATACCAAAAAGGAGAACTCGCCCAAAGCCGGAACACAGTGGAAACTCCGAAGGAACTCCGCGAAATCATGTACGTGCATATCTAAGGAGAGATAACGAGACTACAAGGGGGAGAGTGAGGGAGTGCAACAAGAAAGAGAAGGGGAGTGGAGAGAGAAACTGAGAGGGGGGAGAAAAAAGAGTAGACCAAAGAGGGAAGAGAGAGAAAGGAACCAAGAAGAGAGAGAGGAGGAATTAGACAGAGAGAATGAAAATAGTGAGAGGATAATGAAAGAAAAAAAAGAAGGGTCAGATCGAGGGAAAAAGAGAGAAAAGAGATGAGAAATAGAGGGGAAAAGACGGGAAGAGAAAAGGAAATGGAGAGGGAGAAAGAGGGAAGGGGAGATGGTCGGCGGCGCGACCGGCTAGGGAAAGGGCGGCGTGGCGGAGAAGGGCCCGACGATGGTCTGGCCTGGGTGGAAAGAGGAGGAGGGGAGTTGGAGATGTTGTTGAGGTGGTTTGGTGGTTGGATGATTAGTGATGAAATTGGTGGTGAAGTGGTGGTGATTAGATTTGGGGAGGAGATGAAAGGAGATTATAGGGTGATGATGTTGATGGTGGTGGAGAAGATGGTGGAGGTGGAGAAGATTGATGGTGGTGAAGATTGTTGTTTTGTGGTGGGGGAAGTGGTGGGTGATTTGGAGATGGAGGTGGACGAAGGAGGAGGTGAATACATGGTTGGCCGGAGGGAAAGCGCGTGGCGGTCGCCAGAAGGGGACGTCGGTAGCTGCTGACGATCGGAGGTGGAAAGGAGGAGAGGAGGAGTGGAATGAAAGGATGGGGGTGGCAGATTGGGAGAGTGAGGGGTGGAGAGAATGAGAGAAAGAGAGAAAGAGAGAGGAAACGAAAAGAGAAGGGGAAAGGAGAAGGGGTTTGTACGATGGAGATGGGGGTTGTTAGTAGAGGGTGGGGGAGAGTGGGGAGCATGTGGGAGAAATGGGAAGAAATAGAGAAAGAAAAGAAAAGGAAGAAAAAGAAAAGAGAAGAAAAGAAAAGAAAATGAGAAATAAATATATTATTAAATAATAAAATTAGTAGAGTAAAATAGGTAAATTAAGTAGAGAAGTGGAGAAGGAAAAAACAAAAAAGTAAAGAAGGGAAAATAATATTATTATTTAAATCGCATAAAAGTTGACTAAATTAGAAATGTTCCCAACAATGTCAAATAGAAATACTCTCATGAGGAATAATGTGAAATCGGATTCAAAAAATTCAATCTGGTTTGCAAATTAAAAATCCCGAAATCAACCGATGATACCGGCGACACCAAAATCGGTCGAATTTTGAATATTTTAGAAAAATCCCCAAAAATGCGCTATGATAGAAAATATGATTCTAATGAATAATGTGAAAATAGATTTTAGAAATTTAACTCTATTTGAAGACTAAAAAAGAAAAAAAAATCTGAGAATTGATCGGCGACACCGATCAATACCGATGAATATTTTGCAGAATAATTCAGAAAATCGTGATAAATTCAAAATATTGAAAAATAATATTTGAAACTAAAATTGGTCAAATCTGACCATCAAAAAGGTCAAATCAAGTGGCATACTGGGATTGAGTCTCCGGTTCGGACTCGGGCTGACTCCGAATCTAGAAATTCAGATTCGATACCAAATAATAATATAAATAAACACAAAATAAAAATAAATATGGAGAAAATTAGGAAAATACGATCAAAAAATAAGGACATGTACTTGGGTACGTATTCTGGGAACGGAGTGTTACATGATCCGTGATTGGCAATTTTAGATCAAGCATAAACTCAATTCAAGTTTAAAACTCAAAAATAAGAATCAAGTTTAAAGTCTCGGATTGTCAATCTAGGATCAAAAGATGGCAATCGGTCGTGCTCAAAACCCGTCAGGCTGGTGTGCAAAATGACCCACGACTACGTCGCACCGAGCTGACCTGTTAGAGGTCGGCTTTTTAAAATAAGTTTGAGAAAGATGTGTTTTTGAAATTAAATTTGATAAAAAAATTAATCAAAAATTACCTGAAAAAGAAACAGACTAATTTTTTATTCTCTTTATTTTCTTTTTATTTTTTTAATTATGGATGGACGGGGATAAGGATTGGGTACGGGCTCGGCTTTTATTACTTATCCTAAGGCCCAAAATTACAAATATTTAATCAAAGCCTCCTTTCACTCATTCACGAATTTTGTCCGTCCTCTTCAGTAGGAGAGAGGGGGAGGGAGCCCCTTCCCTTCATCCCCCTCCCCCTCCTCCTCCCCTCAACCCCCACCGTCCCCCAGCCCCATTCCGTCCTCCTTTTTCGTCCTCTCCTCTCTTCCTCTCCTCCCCTACCTCCGTCTTAGTTGATTTTCACCGACGACAGAGCGTTATACTAGTATTCAAAATTGAGCGAAGCGAGGTTTTCTCCCGTGACTTATTCACAAAAAGTTGTCTATTCGTCCGCCCGTCTTCACCCTCCCCTGTCTCTCTTTCTCTCGCTCTCCACTTCAGAGAAACACCATCAGCCCCCAGTCTCTTCTCTCTCTCTCTCTCTCGCGCGTATCTTCTAGTTCTTCTTCTATCCCTCTCCTTGTCTCTCTCTCGCGCCCGCCCCCATCCTGCTTCCTTCTCCTCATCCTTCCAGCAAGCCCCAACCTTCCTCATTTCCTCCTCCTTTCAGCGATCCTCCCTTCCTCCTTCTTCCTCCCCCTCCCTCTTTATTTGCTCGGCTTACGCCGCTATGCGATACATTAGTTAAAAATAGTAAAAAATAAATATTCAAAATCGAGCGAAAGTAAGATTTCCTCCTGTAACTCCTTCGCAAAGCTTGTTGTCTGTTTTCTTTTTATGCCCGAGCCAGAGATCCCCTCCTTCTCCAGAGAGAGCCATCGCCCTCCTCTCTCCCATCCCCTTCTTGCCCCCTCCTTCCAGCCTCCTTCTCCTTCGCCGCTCCTCTCCTCCTCCCATGTTCCCAGCGACGGAGCCAGGATTTCAAAGATGGGGCCCACAAAATAACTGGTCGAATCCGTAACATACTATACCAACCGCACACGAGCCGCCAATGCCTTTACCACACTCTCTTGCAACAACAGAACCTTAACTAGCACGTGCTTCGTGTAGTCCCATTCTTCTTGTTGACCTCCCGCTTCCACACTTTAATTGTATCATCTACGGACCCGGTGAAAACAAGCCCGTCGAATGTGACAGCCACCAAATTGATCACGCTCGAGGCACTCACCGATTTGAAACACTTGGAGTCTGTTATAAGGGGAAGACCGTCTTCATCGAGTCGTGCCCGGCCGAATTCGACCCCGGCAACGAATCAGTGGGGCACAAATCAAAAGCCAAAGGTTTTTTTCGGCTGCCTGTCCCCCTCCTTTTTCTTTCTTCTTCCTCCTCTTCCTCAAGTCGTCACTCTCCCCTTTGCTATCGTCGGTCTCTGCGGAGCTCGGTTTCCACCAGCCCAAGTGGTAATCTAGTAATAGCATAAAAAACAAAATTCAGGAAAATTCAATAATTTGGAGACTGTTCACCTCTCTCTCCACTTCAGTTCCCGCTCCCTACGAAAAGGGTACACATCTATCACCGCCCGCCAAAAATCTCCCATTCTCGAAATTCTTCACTCACAGCGCGAAGAAAATCTAGCCAATGGCGCGAAAAAAGCGCTCCTCGGCCGCCCCCATTTCCATCGGTACTCCTCGAAACCCTAATTCTCGCTGCAGGAAAACCCCCCATCAAGTCTCTCGATTTTTAATCGATCTCGTTTCAGGAAACTGCAAGATTGAGATCGATGGGAATAATTATGCATGCGAGCCGATCACTGAAGGTTTTCTCATTTCGGTGCTTAATGGAGCAACCATCAAAATATCAAGTACAAATTTCCCCCTTTTCTTCTTTTTAAATTTCGATATTTTCAAAATTTATCCTTTTTTTATTGGGTTTAATGGTTGGACAGTGGACGATTCAAGTAAATCTTCCAAAACAAGCCTACAAGATAATGGTACAGGTGATTTCTATTTTTATCGTAAATTTATTGTAATTTGTGAAGTGTGATACAGTGATTCTAACAATTTATGACTAGTTGCTAGTATGTTTTCCTAAAAAATGCTGCTTTTCATCTGAATAGTACAATTAGTGTTACTTTACGTAGGATTTATACATATGCTTTGACTATTTGTTCTTTTTTTTTGAGAGTAGCCTATTATTTCTTTTTGTAATCATTTTTTTGCTGATGAAGGCGAGAAGCGTTCCCCTCTAGAGGACTATTCTTTCATGCTCGTGAATCCTAAAGACGGAGATAGCTACACTAAATCCCTGCTTCAGGTATTTTTTTTTGTTTCTTGTGGGTACAGTCTGTGAATGGATTTGCATTTGATGACTAGCTAGTTAAGTTGTTTAGAGCTTAGGGGAGGAAAATTGATAGTACGTCATTTGCTTTTGATTGCCAGGTAGATGAAGTGTTTTGTTTAAAGGATGCAATTTAATAATACGCTGAAACTGGTTAAACTATTGAAAGCAGTTAAAGGAAACAATTTTGGCTGCAACCTGCCCAAATGGTGTTATTATGTGCATTTTTTTTTATAAGCGTTCCCTATGTAAATGATAATATGACGAGCAAAAGTGAAGAGGCTTTTCAAAATTTCAAAACCTCTGTAAAGTTTGATGTGGGCGGATACTTAAAAAAAAAGATCTTTTAATTTTTGAGCATTGTCGCTGCATATTGGTCAGTCTTTTAGTTTTACCCTCTTTCATGAATCATCTGTCATAGAATTCTCTTGGTATGTTGGCAACTATTTGAGTTTATATTATGTAAGCTGAAGAATAAATGGGAACTTGGGAACATAAAAGTTAGAACCTTAGTTCTTGAGAATGGAAGCAAAACAGTAAAACTCTACAATTCTACAGATCACTGCACCGAGACTATACATCATAAACTTCTCAATCTATTCAAATAAAATAGTCCCCGTGACAACAACATTACATTCTGCATAATGCCATAATGTCAGTTTGGCGACTTATCGACTTAAACCAAAAGACAAGTTCAGTGAGAACGGCTTTCATTGTTTGCACAGGGATTTGCCATCCCCTTTCCTCGCATTGGAATTTCTTTAATTGGTATACTCTACTATTTATTAGAACATTGGTTCATATGTCATGTTACATTTGCATTTCAAGGGAAGCGCTGCTTGACATCACTTGTTATTTTGGGTTCTAGGAAGTACTGAAGATTTATATGGAACAACTTCCTGCCATGAATTATGCTGCAAATACTGGAAAGGAATCTCATTTTCTTGAAAAATGCATATCAAGTGGGTGAGTGAAGTCTCTTACGAGCACTGTTTGGTTTAATTTTCTATGCGCTATTTTTGGCATTAGCCATTAGCATGTTACCAATGCATAATGACAATCTATATGTGCTGTTTCAATAATGCAATCATTCACATTGTGATTATGTTTTGAGATAACCATACAATTTCCTGTTAATTTTTTGCACCAATTTTTATTGTCATCTGCACAGGAAATATAGGACCTTGATCCTGAAATCAAATTGGAGCGAAGGACTGAGAAAGGTAAAATTTATCCAAGTTTGAGAATTTTTTGTATGGTGCTATATTCATTAACCTTCTGGGAGTTTGGTCTAGGTGCTTTATGCATTAATCTTCTCTGAATTTTGTTCAAGTACTGTACTTGCTACCACTCTATAGTAAAATATTGATAGGGTGCAGATATGTTGGGTGAGTCTAGAGATGTTCTGATTTTTTGTGTTTTGGGGATTTAAGATCCATTTGTAAGTTCTTGCTTGCAGATCTGAGCTCATTCCTACAATTTTCTGAATACCCTAAAGTTCAATGTCGGAAAAACAACTGAAAGAAGATGAAAGGGGGGAAAAAACGAAGAAAGAAAATTGAAAGAAAAGGGGAGCTATGAGGAGAGTTATGGAGTGAAGAGATAAAGGGTGAAGGCCACTTCTCTCTGACCTATTTTCTCTTTCCTCTGCAATAAAGCAGAAAACATTAGGCTGTCGCTTGTACAATAGTCAGCTGATAACTTCCCTGCAGTTGGCTATCACTACAAGAAAGCTGAAATAGGTAAAACGTTTGGAAGTAATTGCCTAGAAAACATACATCAACAACTAGGTAACAAGCTGAAGTGAATAAATGTATGATCTTCCCTCTCCTACAAATCTGAGTATAAATAATCTAAATGCAAACAAGAAATGGGACTAGGAGATATATGAAGAGAAACTTAAGAGATCAATGTTAGAGCACAGGATGGGGAACCTAATCAAGTTGCACTACTGAAGAAAAATTCAAGCACCTAGCCCAAAGAGCAAGGTAACTTTCTGTTATTTGTATCTTGAATTCATGACCCTGTTCCTATTTTGTGATCCGGCATGAGTGGCACAGAAGCATATGTCTATCTAGATGTATATGATGATATCTAGATAGACAGATCTTATTGAACCATATGATGAAGTACCATGTGAGTGGATATATAGGAATCCAAATATGCTGAATCACTCATGTATGATCTTCGACATCCTAGGTCTCCCCGTTTCGCTATCTGGCTTATGTTCTTCATGTAGCATTCAGACCGATTGACTCTATGAAATTACATCGATACTTCCACATATTAGTGGTAATGCAGGAGACATCTCTATTTTTCCCAGGGGAATCTTTATAATTACCACTGCTAGCTTTCAATTTGCCTCTGACCATCTGATTAAATGTGAATAATCTGTCCTCTCTTTGAAACAAGAGACGCTTCGGGTTCTGTGCATGCTTCAAACAATTGTCTTCTCCATATTACCATATTCTAGAGTCATGTGAGAATGTGAATAACCTGTCCTCTCCTTAAAATTTTTACCATATACAAAGGTTCTGTAATACATTCTCGCATGAGATGCATTTTATTTCTGTATCTATACGCACAAAGTTACCTGACTATAGGTAGACTATTTTGTAGCAGACCTCCTAACCAAAGGAGAACTATCCAGTTTGCAAATAAGCATGCTTTTCTACCTAGAGATGTGTGATTCAAATGATACTTTCCAGCTAGGAAGTAATTTGTGTAGAAAATTTCCTTTTGGCAGTGAATATTAAATAAGAACATGGCAAAATGTGAAACAGCAACAGAAAGGGGGACTGCACATATTATCAGAATAAGCAAAAATGAAAAGAAAAAAAGGAAAAGAATTGAAGAGACAGTTGCTTGATTTAGAGATTTTTCAGTAAACATAGATTTGGAGAAATTTGACCCATCTTTGACTCATCTCCCATTGTCTGCACTGGTTGACAAAGACCTTCATGTTATCCTTTTCTTGAAAGGCATGAACAATCAATAACATCATGAGCAGTCCTTGGAATATCTAGCACAATGTTCAATCTTCTTTTGCTTATCTTCTTGATAAAAGAGCAATCTCTTGATTGACCGGTCCACGGCTCTTTACCTTCTTGCTCACTACGCATGGCTGCTGCTGAATATTGACATGATTATTACAATAAAAAACAGAAATTTTCAGGTATTTAAATTGTACATTTGTCAAAACAAGCTTTGTCCCACCCTTGGGTGTCAAAGTTTGTGTAGATTGGTGTAAATTTAATGTGGAATTTGGGAAAGGATGAAGTTTTCTGTCACATGTGAGGCAAAATTGATGAATATACAGAAAATTAGAAACAAAGCAGAAGATAATTTTGCATTAACAGTTGCAGTGGTTCTGTCCTGCATGTGTGTTATGCCATCTTTTTTATTTTGTACTTGTGGACAAGTAATCTACTCATATTTAAGAGGGTCAGTACATTTGATGTGGGACGGAGGGGATTTTAGGATTTGTGATGGGGATTTTTATAGAATTGGAGAAGAGCAAGGATTTGGGGATTGGATACAATCACGGATCGCAATCCGGATATTGGCTTCACTGCCTGATTCGATTCAATTCATAAGATCAAATCAAAATCACACAAAATTTTCATAGGAAAATAAATTTTTTATCAATTCATCGTTTTCCTCAAAATTTAGTTATGACTATATATAGTATACAATATGTGCACCATACGTGCAATTATTGATAAAATCAAATCTATTCAAATTTAATTCAAATTACTTCTAAATCTCAACCAAATCTACTCAAAGCTGAGTTAAAAAGATCTTAAATCTTACTAAATCTGAACCGTTTGATTCCTCTATCATTCTTCCCAGCTTGAAAACATTCATCCCCGATAAATGTAGTGGTAGGTACAAGGTAAGTACAATCGGGCCGAACCACATCTCGCACCCTCAGATCAAGGTGGTGGTCAGGGAATCAACACTGATGCATCATGATTGAACCAAGATGGTGGAGGTGGAACTGGCTTCCGTGACAAACCGACTGTGAAGGATGTTAGGTCGAGCTAATCATAGGTAGCAGACAGATGCGAATCATCCATGATGAACATTAAACGAAATGCACTTTGCACCATGAGTAGATTGATCTCCTGTGATCATGTCTCCTGTAAAAAGATCTGCAATGGGTCGTAGACGTCAGACGATTTCAAAGATAATGAGGCTCTCATAGCTGTCAAAGATGTCACCAGCTTCATGGTAGGCTCTACTGGAAGATCTACAAGAGTCTCAATAAGAGGCTTTTTTTACTTCTGGCTCTGGTTCTGGATCTTCATCAACTTTTGGTTTTGGCTCATCAACAATTCTGGCTCGACGAGAACTGGAGGCTCTGGATCTGGATCAACTTTTGCAGTATAACTTGCTAAGAGCTTCCTCACACTAGCTAGGATCTCCTTACATTCAACGACTAGATCACTAAGTTGTGGCTTCTCGAGAACATTAAGCTCTTTGCAATCTACCTCAGATGCATAAAGGTGTGAAGTATACAAAGTACGAAAAATATCTTTCAAGACAAACCAACATTGACAATTGATATGGTTGTCTTCCTCCTAACAATAAGCTTTTTCAACTAGCTTCATGTGGGCATAACAACACTTTTGTTCAGACAGGGAGAAATAACTGAGGAATTCTTCAAGATTATTTTTCTACTTCTCATACCCATAATGATCATTAGAATTTCAAAAATATGAGAGAGCCGCATACGTATCCCGTTCAACTCCTTTTTCATCACTATCAGTATGTATATATTTACCACAAAAATAAAGCCCATGGAGAAAATTTAGTACGTAAAGATCAGAAATTATTCAAGAATCTCAACGGCTCAAAATGGACTCAAATCGGGCTGAAAATGTGGCCTGAAACGCTGATATTCTGCTGCAGGAACAATACCGGCACTAAACAAGTGCTTGTGGAGGTCAGATCTTCTGATCGAATGATGTGAAATTCTCTCAGTATCTTCGAAATTCAGTTGCGGATATGTAGAAATAGAAACCTAGAATTGGATTGTATTGAATAACGTAAGAGAAGATACAAGATATATATATATATATATATATATATATAGAAGACAAGGTAGGTATATGTTTATTTAGGTAACAACCCAATAACCCAATACTAATAACTAACTAATCTTAACACTCCCCCTCAGGCTAGAGCATAGAGATCTAGCATGCCCAACTTGTTACATAGGTTAGAAAACACCTGAGGTGATGTAGCTTTGGTGAGAAGATCAACCAACTATTTTGAAGACGGTATGAACTGGAATGTAACCACCTTCTTTGTCCAAGCATCTTTGACAAAATGACAGTCAATCTCAATATGTTTAGTCCTTTCATGGAATACATGATTCTGGGTAATGTAGATGACATACTGATTATTACAAAATGACGCTTGAGATACATCTTAGTCTCTATTATCCCTGCTGAGTCACTCAGTCAGTAAAATGTCATCAATATAGACAGCCGAACCACAATGCCAGACCTTGTGCGTCGAGCAAAGACAGAGTGATCTAAATGACATCGACGAAAGCCAATACCAGAAATGGTAAGACTGAACTTCTCAAATCACGCTCTTGGACTCTGCTTGAGTCCACATATAGCCTTTTTTAGACGACAGACTTTAGTCTCCCCCTGAGCAAAATTAACTGGAGGTTGCTTCATATACACTCTCCTGAAAATCCTCATATAAGAAGCATTCTTAACATCCAGCTGGAACAGTGGCCAGACGAGTTGACAACAATAGAGAACAAAATTCTAATAGAGTTCATCCTGACAACTGGCGAGAACGTCTCAAAATAGTCGATGTCATATGTTTGAGTATACCCTTTGGCCACGAGTCTGGCCTTATATCTAATCACAGAGTCATCTGGGCAGTACTCAAAGACAACCAACGATTACGCATCTGTTAGTGCTAAAACTAACTCCCAAGTTTCTCTAAAAGTAAGAGCTTCCATCTCCTTATCCATAGCATGTTTCCAGGTAGGTACCAGTAAAGCCTCTGTATATGACCTGGATATTGACTCAGAAGACAAATAGAGAGAAAACTGGCGAAAAGAAGGATTTAGGTTATCATAAGAGACGAAATTAGAAATAAGGTGATCAGTGCAAGACCGTTTATCTTTTTGAAAGGTAATAGGAACATCAAGATCAGAGGGAGAAGCTGATAATGGAGGAGTAGGACCTCTACTGGAGAGACAATAACCGGAATGGGTTCGGAGGCAGGAACCTTTGGGCGATGAGTGTAGACATATCTTTAGTTTCTGCTGGCGACACTGGCGAAGAAACAGTAGAAGCAGGTGTAAGCAATGGTACAGATAGTGAAGAAGGAACAGTCTCAGATATGGTCAGAGGAACCTGTGTAGAGAAAAATGGAACAGACTCAAAGAATGTAACATCAGCAGACACTAAGTACTTCTTAGTGGAGGTATTATAGCACCAGTATCTTTTTTAAGTTCTGAAATACCCAATGAATACACACTTTATAGATTTGGGAGATAACTTATCAAGCCCAGGAGACAAGTCTTGAATAAAACAAGTGCATTCAAAAACACGAGGAGTCATGGAGAAGAATTTTTTGTTAGCATAGAGACAAGAAAACGGAGATCTTTTATTGAGAACAGAAGAAGGCATCCTATTGATTAGATAGCAAGCGCATAGCACAACATCAGACTATAAATATTTCGGAACATTCATATGGATCATTAAGGTTCTAGCAACATCCAGAATATGTTTATGTTTTCTTTCGGCAACTCCATTTTGTTGGGATGTATGAGAACAAGAGGTCTGATGAATAATGCCATTTTTTAAACAGAAATTAGATACATCTTTTTTTACATACTCAAGGTCATTGTTAGTACGAAGCACACGAATAGAAGTAGAAAACTGATTTTTTATATCAGTAAAGAAAGACTCAATTACACTGGATATTTCTGACCTCTATTTTAGGAGATACAATCACGTCATGCTAGAGAAGTCATCAATAAAAAGTAGAAAATATCTAAAACCCTTAATAGAGGGCACACGACTAAGACCCCAAATATCAGAGTGGACCAATTCAAAAGGAGAATTACTATGACTAATGACTCGACTTGGAAAGGTAGCACGATGATGCTTACTTAACTCACAAGACTCACAAACTAAAGTAGAGATAGAGGACTCAACATGAATAATAAACCGGATCTTTTGTAACGAAGGATGACCCAAGCGCCAGTACCAAAGTAAAATCGGATCAGATTGACCTGCAACCAAGCCCGTAAGGGTTACTTGATCGTCCAAATAGTATATGCCTCCTCGCTCATGCCCCGAATCAATCCCCTTCTCAGTCGACAGGTCTTGTTTAGTAAGCTGACTGATAGAGAAGAGACTAACAGGAAAATGTGGAACATAAAGAACATCAGATTGTGTTGCCTAGTACATGTGAATGAGTATCATCAACAATTTTAACAGAGGAGTGAGCAGTTGACATATTTAGGGAAACAAACTTTTGTGTAATACATGTCATGCGGGATGAGGCTCCAGAGTCTAATATTCAGGGCTTTTGAGGAGAGGAAATATAGGTGTGCATATTTGAACCAGATGCATGAGTTGCTGAAAGATTGGTTTGAGAGAACTCTAACTGTCGAAGTCAATCATACTCTTCCTGTGTCAGTACAACTGTGCAAGATTCAGGAATAACGGAGGGAGTGGATGAATAGTCTTGAGGAGTGCTACACGAAGCAGAAGAATCAAACTCTGATAGTTGTGCCTACTCAGGTCGCGCTAATTTTTCTCAGCACTTCTCGGAGATGTGATTACTGCGTTCACAATGTCTGCAATGCTGAGAGCCTCTCTTAGAGGCACTCTGTCTGCCGCCACACGAGCCACATCCACCTCCAATAAATCCACGTCCATGCCCTCCAACATCGCGACCATGACCACGAACCACGTCCTGAAATCATGGCAGATTGCTCAATGGGAGGTGCAGAGGAAATATCAGCTCCAGTAGATACTCACATAACTCTCGAGAAAGTGGCAGTCAACGTGAGAATACTATCTCCTTCCAGAATCTGACCCGCACCTGGGATCATAAAGTAGGATTCAGGCCATACTGCGAGATCCTAATGATACCCTCTCAGAGTTGCCGCATCAGTAACAGACGACTGACGTATCTCTAACTCATCAATCAAACTTTTGACTTCCTCATAGAACTCAGGCACATATCTGTCTCCATATTTGAGCTCAAAAAGGCGCTTATAGATCTTGAACACTCTCGAAAGATTCTTCTCATTTTCATACATCACCTTCAGTGTATTCCATATGTCTTTAGCAGTAGGCAGGAACATGACACTACCACTAATATTTTCCTTCAGACTGTTAAGAAGTCATGTCATCACGAAATAATCTCCAGTAAGCCAAGTCACATACGTGAGATCCGTATCAGCAGGTGGAGGCTGTAGGAGATGAGCCAATTTGTTCTGAGCGTCAATGAATATGAGGTACGCCTGCACCCATGATTGGTAGTTGGAGCCATTCAACTTCACGACAATCCCCAACATTGTCTTAGGGACAGAAGATTCAACCATCAAAGAGGGGGTCATAGTGGAGGATGGACTCGTAGTCTCAGACATTACATCCAGTCAGAGATATCACAAAAAAAGGATAGCCAGTAGTAGCAGTAAACAACCAGTAAGGGAGAAGGAAGCAACTCAGTTACTAGTTGAAAGCATAGATAGTCAGATAAGCATCAAGAAAATACTGTATCAGCTTGAAAAGTCCTGTGGAGCATCCAAATATCCAGAACAGATATAAAAAATCTGATTTTTATTTAGTCGACGAATCAGATACGGCATGTAGAGCATCAAAAGAACTCTATAGGACTGCTGGAAGTCTCAGGATGTGCTGTCGGCTCTGTTGGAGACTTATAGAGGCAAAGACAGCATTGTATGACTCTGGCAGTACTGTACAAGCACTGTTGGAAGCCTTTGGAGGAGGTGCCGACACTATTACAGACCAGCTTCAAGGAAAGAAGGTTCGGCAGCACTTCTGGAGCCCTTGCAGGCCTCGGCTGCAATTTTGGAGCACTTGCGGATGTTCAACAACAATTCTGGAGCACTTGCAGGTGTCAGTTGCAATTCTGGAGCACTTGTGGATGATTCAGCAGCACTTCTAGAGCCCTTGCAGGGTTGGCTGCAATTCTGGAGCACCTGCAGGGGTTCGGCAGGCCTCTGGAGCACTTCTGGAGCACATTGATTGCTTTGGAGAGATAAGAAGAAAAGGAGAGAAGGAAGGGGGCGACAACTTAGGTTAGGATTTTTTTTTTAACCTGGCTCTGATACCATGTAGAAATAGAAACCCTAGAATTGGATTGTATTGAATAACATAAGAGAAGATACAAGATATATATAGAAGACAAGGTGGATATATGGTTATATAGGTAACCCAATAACTCAATAACCCAATACTAATAACTAACTAATTTTAACAGAATCTAACGCTTTAGACGGAACTCGAATCAGACTCTAAACGGGCCTGAAACAGACTCCGGACTATCACTGTGCGCTGCAGTGAACAGTGGCAGTCGATGAACATTGCCGTCAATGAAAAGTGCTGATGAACAATGCCGTCGTTGAACAATATGGTCGATGAACAATGCTGATGAAAAGTGATTTTAGATTTTTTTAAATTTTTTTAGGAACTTCGACTCTGATACCAAATTGATGTGAGACGAAGGGGTTTTAGGGTTTGTGGTAGGTATTTTGGTGGAGTTGGAGAAGAATAGAGATTTAGGTATTGGATATGATTCACGGATCGCAACCCGGATCTTGGCTTCACTGCTTGATTTGGTTCAATCTATGAGATCAATCCAAAACACAAAATTTCTATCGGGAAATAAAATTTTAATCAATTCATTATTCCCTTCAAAATTTAGTACATGGCTATATATAGCCTACAATATGTGCACCATACGTGCAATTATTGATTAAATTAAATTTACCAAAATCTAATTCAAATAACTCCTAAATCTCAACTAAATCTATTCAAATCTAAATTTTAATTTTTTTTTAAATCCTACTAAATTTGAACCGTTTGATTCCCCCATCAGCATTATTCTATCCTTGAAGTTAGCGCTATATAAATTATAACGTACCAGTGTACCACCTTGGAGTCATTTTTCTTTTGATGCCAATGTATTAAGGTTTAGAAAAGTAACTCAATATTGGGGGGGGGGGGGTATAGAGTAGAAATTTAAGCTTCGAAAGACATAACATACTGTAATTGTTTTTCCACCTTGATTCATCACACAGACTATGACAACTTACTAAAAATTAAAGGTTATTGTAATATATGCCCGTCTTGGATGTCAGAAAATAGCTGCATGCTGCTGAAATTTTATGGTTTTTTTAGAAGTATAATTATAAAGGAAATCATGAAAAAGAAATAGTGCCCCTGCTGGTTGTCTGAGTGACTCAGATGAGAATGCTCAGTGATGAGTTGCATAGAACTCATGGGATAGGAATTGTAGTCTCATGTCTGAATAAGTACACAAGCTATAGCATTTGAGCACCACACAAAACTGATTAGGATAGGATTTGCTTCTGTAGTTATGCAAAACACCCAAGGCTAGATCCATCTCTAAAGAATTACAGGATCTGCGATAAGATTTTGCAGGAAATCTGTTTCATGGGTTTTGAATTTGTCGTTTAGGAAGTTGCCATTGTGAGATGCTTCTGAATTTCTTCGGGAAGTTTTACCAGACACGTGTTTAGAACAATTTAAAATATATTATGCGAAGCAGTCATAAGAGTTTCCTGCACACTTGAAATCTTGCTCAGTGGTTGCGATTGTTCAAGAACAGAAAAGGTGCCACCTCAGTTGGTTTCTATGTTCTTCATTGGAGATAGATACTAGGAATGATGATTTATAGATGAGCATGAACTGTGGAAGTAGATTTTATAGCACTAGAATCATCTCAAGTTAAAGTGATGCTATCTCAGTTGTGGCATTTTTTCATAGATATTCACCGTAGAATCTTAATAGACTGCAATTGTGAATTGACAGAATCAAGAAGTGAAAATATCTGAATTGATCTTCCATTATTCCCTATCTACAATCTCTACATGTTAAACTGTCATAGTAATCTGACCAGAACTTATTGGTATACCTAAGAGAGATTTCTTTCTGTAACACCAAAGCTGCCCCCCCCACCCCCCACCCCCACCCAAAAAAAAAAAAAAAAAAAAAAAAAAAAAAAAAAAAAAAAAAAAAAAAAAAAAAAAAAAAAAACCACAAAACACCCAACTCTCACCCTGAACCAACATCCACCCACCGATACGCACTCTCGCGCGCGCGCACAAAAAAAGGAGGGGAGGGGGACCCTTCAGAGTTGGAATATCTAATTGCGAATTTTATATTTTTCTTTCTGAGATTTCATCTTGTCTACAACATACAGGTGATTGCTGCAGTGTCTTATCAAATAATTCCAGCTGATACACAATATGCTGAAGTTCCACTTGCTGTTGTCAGTTCAAACTACCAAAACAAGGTGCACAACTTGTGTTCTATTTATCCATATTCCATATAGCTATACAACTTTTATTTTTGACTTCTTTTGCTTGATAGAGAAGTAGAGATCATCGATCAGAACAATAGGAATATCTTCTTCATAGATAATGTCTCACTGTGATTTGAGTAGAATTATGAGTTTTGATCTGTAAAAATTGAAGCACATTCCAGTTGACATACACATTGGATTTCCAAAATAGAAATTTGACCATAATTGTGTGCTTAATGTGTATATCAACGTAACAGAAACAAACACTTTAGTCCCATTGTGATAGGATGAGAAGTGCTGGATATTATAGCCCAAAGCCCAAAAGGCCCACGGTGCTAAGTATAATTGCAATTGCAAACATTCTCATCAGTGTGGGATCCAATTCCTTGAGATCCAAAAATAAAATATCGCACCCACCAAGCATGAAGCCTAGCCAAGTATAACTCTCTCTCTCTCTCTCTCTCTCTCTCTCTCTCTCTCTCTCTCTCTCTCTCTCACACACACACACACACACACACACACACACACACACACACACACAGAGCCACCGGAACCCAATGGAAAAGTTTTGAAAAATGAGAAAAAAAGAAAACTCAAAGGAAAAAGCATGGATTATGAGTAGAAAAAGGTTTTAAGAATGATAATCCAATTTATTTGGCCATAATCTTCTCTACCCTCAATCTTCCATGAATGCTTTAGATTCAAGCCATCATGATGCCAGTCAAATTCTGTAAGAAATTGATGTCATCTCTTTTACAAAACCCATCTAATTGAAATCATCTCTCCATCTAATTTAAAAATAATCTCTCTTTCACAGTGAAACTGCTTTAGGCCTCTCCTCGTGGAGTATGATAGTTGACCCCAGACCTTGATGTGAGCCCCATGGCAGTCAAACTCTTTTTGGGTGAATTTTTTATTTTGTTTCCTTCTTTTTCTTTTCTCTTTTATTGGGTGAAGGGGAAAGAGAGGAGGAAACAAGCATGTCGGGATGAGATGGAGAAGAAGAAGAGTCTGAAGAGAAAAAAGAAGATGAAGGGGAAAATAATTAAGTCCTTTTGTGATTCCGGAATTACCCTTTGCTGCTTTTTCTGCTGGCCAATGTGAATAATAAAAAGTCATTTAATCCGCATCAGCTGTCCCATGCACTGTCCCTTTTTTGGGTCAAAAAAGGATTTCTCTGTTAGCACAAGAAGAACTAGAAATATGAGGAGGAGGAGCAAGGAGCAAGAGCACAAAATTTCTTTTCTATCAAATTCTTGCTTATCTTTTCATTCAAGGATGACAACACTATTTATAGACTCCTAATGACTCTTGAGATTCCACACACATTGGAATTCCACACACAATGACTCTTAAACTTTCTCACAATGACTCTTAAACTTCTTCACAATAACTCTTGGTAATTACAAACTACATAATGCATTTGACCTCTCATCTCCTTAATTAATATTGTATTGGGAACTCCAAGGGACTTTGTTTGAGTTTATCTTTCAACAAATTTCTCCCTTAAACTCAAACATTTTCCATCCTTCATTCCAATCATCTTCTTGCAATTTTCGAATAGCACTGTTGATAGCGGCTTTGTAAAGATATCTGCCACTTGATCACGACTCGCAACGTGACTCAGTCGCACTTTACCTTTCTTCACATGTTCCCGTATGAAATGGAAACGAATATCTATATGCTTACTCCTTTCATGGTGCACCGGATTCTTTGCCAACTCAATTGCTGATTTGTTGTCAACTCGTATTTCGGTCGCTTCGTTTTGCTGGAGTTTTAGCTCACATAGCAAATTTCTCAGCCAGATTGCGTGGCACACGCACCATGATGCTGCCACATATTCTGTTTCGCATGTTGATAAGGTTACTATTGGCTGCTTCTTTGAGACCCATGTGAAAGCTTTGTCTCCCATATAAAACACATATCCCGATGTGCTTTTTCGATCATCTATATCTCCGCACCAATCACTGTCGGAGTAACCCACCAGTTTGTATTCATGTGTCTCCGAGTAGAATAACCCGAGTGATACAGTTCCTCGAATGTATCGAAGAATCCTCTTGATAGCTTTCAAATGTGAGTATTTCGGTTCCTCCATGAACCGACTCACTATCCCGACACTATATGCAATGTCAGGCCTTGTACATGTGAGATACCGTAGGCTCCCAACTAAGCTCCGGTATTTGTTTGCATCCACTCGATCTCCTTCATCAAATTTTGAGAGTTTCGCACCAAGTTCCATCGGTGTTGCTACCGGGTTGCAATCTTCCATCTTGTTTTTCTTCAAAATGTCTTTTGCATACGCCTCTTGGGACACAAATATTCCCGATTTTCCTTGCTTAACCTCAAGACCAAGAAAATACTTCATCAACCCCAAATCTGTCATCTCGAACTCCCGAGTCATCGCTTCTTTGAAGTCTTTTATCATCTCCTCATTATTCCCCATGAATATGAGATTATCAACATAAAGAGCAACAAACAGCAAGTTACCTTTTTTCTTCTTCACATATAATGCATGCTCATGAGGACATTGCATGAACCTGTTCCCTTTGAGGTAGGTGTCGATTCGGGTATTCCATGCTCGCGGCGCTTGCTTCAGCCCATATAGCGCCTTCTTTAACTTCAACACTTTTTTCTCCTTCCCGGCTTTCATGTACCCAGGAGGTTGCTCCACATATACTTCTTCTTCAAGCACACCATTTAAAAATGCTGACTTCACGTCCATCTGATAGATTGGCCACTTGAATTGTGCTGCTTGGGATATAAGAAGCCGAATTGTCTCCATCCTCGCGACTGGAGCAAAGACTTCATCATAATCAATCCCAGCCTTTTGTCTATAGCCTTTTGCTACTAGACGTGCCTTATATCTTTCTATCTCACCTTGGGCATTCATCTTTTTCTTATACACCCATTTTACTCCTATGGGTTGATGTCCTTTCGACAGCTCCACCAACTCCCAAGTTTCATTTCTTTCAATAGCACTTATTTCTTCATCCATCGCGGCTTGCCATTTCTTATCTCTCACTGCTTCTTCAAAAATGATATTCTCAGCATCCGCTAGAAGACATACCAAGTGTACTTCGCTTGTTGTCTCGTATAGATCTTGCAAGCTTCGCATCTTCGGTTGTCTTGGTTCTTCTTCATCATCAGATGTCGGAGGGCTTGTCTGTTTGATTATCGGTGCAGAGGTTGATTCTTCTATTTCTTCCTGCTGCGTTACCTCTTTTTTGTTGTTCCAATCCCATGCGCTTTCTTCATTCACTTGCACATCTCGGCTTACAACCACCTTTTCTTCTATCGGGTCGAATAACTTGAAAGCTTTTGTCTTCTCGTCATACCCGATGAACACGTACTTCTTACTCTTGTCATCTAGCTTGGTTCTTCTTTGATCCGGTACGTGCGCATAGGCCACACTACCGAATACTCTCAAATGTGATACAGTTGGTTTTCGTCCGCTCCAAGCTTCCTGGGGTGTTTGATCTCCCATCTTCGCATGTGGGCACCGATTTTGCACATACACAGCACATTGCACCGCTTCTGCCCAAAATTCTTTTGGCATGTTTTTGCTCTTTAACATCGACCGAACCATATCAAGAATAGTCCGGTTTTTCCTCTCGGCCACACCATTTTGCTGAGGTGAGTATGGTGCAGTCAAGAATCTTCTGATTCCTTGTTCCTCGCAGTAGCTTTTGAAAGCAGTTGACATGTACTCTCCGCCTCTGTCCGATCGTAAGGCCTTGATATAAAAACTAGTTGTCTTCTCTACTTGCATCTTGAATTTCTTGAACACCTCGAGTGCCTCGGACTTTTCTTTCATGAAGTAAACCCAAGTCTTCCTTGTGTTGTCGTCAATAAAGGTGATAAAGTACCTCTTCTCACTGAATGACTTAGGTGTGATCGAGCCACATATATCGGTATGTACCAACTCGAGAGAACTCCTTGCACGATATTCCGCCCTTTTCTGAAAAGTGTTCCTTGTTTGCTTGCCAAGTACACACCCTTCGCAAAATTTCTTGGTGTAGTCCATATCTGGTAACCCGTGGACCATATGCTTCTTTGCTAATTCTGTTAGGCCGCCATAATGTAAGTGTCCGAACCGCAAGTGCCACAACGAGACTTTGTCATCCATGTTGACTTGCAAGCACCTTTCTCGCACACTTCTCAAGTTGAGTTTGAACATCCGATTCTTGGCCATCTCCACTCGTGCAAGTAACCGGCCTCCTTTGTCCTTCAAGTGTAACATTCGATCTTTCATGAAGATCGAATATCCCTTCTCTAATAGTTGGCCCATGCTAAGGATATTACTTTTCATGTCAGGCACATAGTAGACATCCTCAATTGTCCCTTCTTTGCCATCCTTTTGAGAAAAGCGTATTTTTCCTCGGCCTTTGACTTGAACCTTCGACGCATCTCCAAATGACACGTGCCCATCTTCTATCTCTTGGATCTCCATAAAGAGATGTTTGTGCCCACTCATGTGATTGCTAGCGCCTGTATCGAGATACCAGACCGAGTCGCTATCAGGAATAATGTCTTTATAGGCCATCATGAGAACACCATCGTCTCTTATCTTCTCTTCCGTGACTAGTTTCGCATTTTCTTCTATCTTTTTGTCGGAGTAGCACTCTTTTGCGTAGTGTCCATATTTGCCGCATTTGTAGCACTGGACATTTTGACGATTTGACCGGCCGCCTCTACCACGACCGCGTCCTTGACCACGCCAATTTTGTTGGCTCGGCTGGTCCTTTTCTTTCGAGTTGTCTCCGCGTCCGCAGCCTCTACCGTGACCACGACCTCCACGGCCGCGTCCTCGACCACGCCAATTTTGCTGGGCATACATCGTCTTGTCCTCCTTGATAGTTGCCTTAGATTGTAAGGCCTCTTCGAGCAGATCTTGTTTCTTCTTCTTCCGTTGCTCATGCGCCTCGAGAGAACCAGCGAGATCATCTATGGTCATCTCCTCCAGATTCTTCGACTCCTCAATTGCGCATACAACATTTTCGAAATTCTCGGTCAATGACCGCAGAATCTTCTCCACGACCCTTGAATCGGTTATGGTTTCTCCATTGCGTTTGAGTTGATTCACCACCGTTTGTACACGCGTGATGTAGTCAGATACTCCTTCTGACTCCTTCATTTTCATGGCCTCCAATTCACCTCGTAGAGTTTGAAGCCGCACTTGTTTAACACGGTCGGCGCCTTTGAAGACTTTTTACAAAATCTCCCATGCCTCCTTCGAAGTTGCCGCACTAGCAATCTTCTCGAACCCCGACTCATCTACCGCTTGGAATAAGAAGTAGAGAGCGGTCTTGTCTTTCGTGCGCGTTTCTTTCAACGCCTTTAACTGATTCGGCGTCATGTTATCAGTAGTAGCCGGCTCTGTGTAGCCGTTCTCAACTACTTCCCACGCGTCTTGTGCACCAAGCAACACCCGCATCTGAATGCTCCAATTGTCATAGTTCGTCTTTGTGAGGCGTGGTAGCGGCATCTGCCCCAGCGGTGTAGGCTTTTGTCCCAGCGGTGTACTCCCGGAATTCGCCATGGCTGTCACCGACGGTCTTCACCTTCAGCACTTGTCTTCGCTTTCGGTACTTAGTTTCGCCTTCGCACTTAACTTCGCCTTCGGCAACTTGTCTTCGCCTTCACCTTTAGCACTTGTACTCGCCTTCGCCTTCAGCACTTGTACGAAGTGGTAGGGGCGGTCTTCGTAGCAACGCAGTGCTCGCCGCACAAGGCACAAAGTCATGTAGAGTACTCATGCAAAGTACTCGCCTTCAGCAAGAAGTGGATTTTGCTGTGCACTCTCTGGCACGCCTTTAGCAAGGAAGTGGATTTGGTCTTTTCCAAGCTTCAAGTTTCAAGCTTCACAATGGGAATCACCTCCCAAAGTAATCACCGCACGAAGGAAAAATAATCACACACTTGAGATTTGATCACAGCACAAAGAACTTGCTGGAAGATTTGATCACCTTGAGATTTGATCACCGCCAATGTCTTTTGATTGCTGAGCGCCTCTCGCACTTGCTTCACGCGCTGCCACTGAGCGCTCCTTACGCGCTGCGATCACCGTCAACACGCGTCTTCGATCACTCCACCACGGCTCTGATACCAATTTGTTAGCACAAGAAGAACTAGAAATATGAGGAGGAGGAGCAAGGAGCAAGAGCACAAAATTTCTTTTCTATCAAATTCTTGCTTATTCTTGCTTATCTTTTCATTCAAGGATGACAACACTATTTATAGACTCCTAATGACTCTTGAGATTCCACACACATTGGAATTCCACACACAATGACTCTTAAACTTCTTCACAATGACTCTTGGTAATTACAAACTACATAATGCATTTGACCTCTCATCTCCTTAATTAATATTGTATTGGGAACTCCAAGGGACTTTGTTTGAGTTTATCTTTCAACATTCTCCTCTTCAGCTATTTATAAAAGTATTTTTTTTTTCCTGAAGGAATTATAAAAGTAATTTTCCTTCAATGTGATTCTCCAAGTTTCTACTGATCCAGGATGACATGTCACATAACACATCAGAGAAGCCTCACAATGCATGCACAACAGATTGGTCTGACAATGAAGCCCATAGGAGGCTTTTTGCCACTGAATGCTGAACCAAAACCTGCAACCGGGAATACAGACTTGTCACAGAACCCAAATCTCTGCAGTAGCTCTAGCATGAAAGGCATTGGACAATATATTATATGCAATGTGTTTGAATTCATTGTAACATTCAACTCACTACTACTACAAGATACCCATTAGATGGCATTTGAAAATTTCTCATAATATTCAAAACTTGGGTTACAAGCTCATGTTTCTTGGAAGCTTATATCAGAAAAAAGAGGACCTGAGGGTTCTGAACAGAAAACAATAAAAGTAAAATAAACTTGTAAATTAGTTTTATTACATATATTGAATTTCATAAAAGCATTATCCACGGATCTATGATTTTCTTTTTCTTTTTGCCAGTATGGTATATTGAGTGGGGAGCTCTTCGTGTGTTTAGCACGCCTAACTACGATATAGTCCATATTATGGCTTTTGTTTCAACCTTTTGTTTCTCCAGGGTATTGGTCACCTCATGTACACAGAACTGAAAGGAAGACTTCAAAGTGTGGGTATTTCAACAATACTTTGCTGGGCAGACAAGATATCAGAAGGGTTTTGGTTTAAACAGGTAATAGATCATATCATGGTGGATTAGTCTTGATATAGTACTTAGTCTTTTGGTTGAAATATGCTTGAAGAGTTTGCAGATTTCCCTCATTAATTTTATACTGGATACCTAAGATAGGCATATGCTTAGTTGTGTATAGTTTTCATTATGTCTTAAAAGTTTTTTGATTCA
Organism: Agave tequilana; assembly: GCA_038442645.1. Lineage (NCBI taxonomy): Eukaryota > Viridiplantae > Streptophyta > Magnoliopsida > Asparagales > Asparagaceae > Agave > Agave tequilana. Next base: position 61,398 of record JAVJIF010031626.1, on the reverse strand, counting down.
TTTACAGAAAGGTTCCTTTGACCTCTTCAATCAATTCAGTCATCACCATCATGTACAGTTCCCTGCAAAATCGCCTGTGATGAAAGTCGTTCATATCTATTTACCTACTTTTGGATTTCAGGCCCTGTCAGTATTCTTCATTAGCTCTCGTCTGGAACCTCTAGGCAGCAGACTGAACTTAGTCAAGGCCTTTGTATCTACCTCTCGTAGGACATTTAAATTAGAATTGTTATGTAAAATGTGTAATGTTTCATTTTCATCTAATGAGAACAATGAAGATAATTTGTTGTCTGTTGATTTTTTCTACTGTTGTTATTGTCGTTTATTACTTTTTTTTTATGAAAAGTAGGGGATATGACTTCTTTGGCTGTCAAAGTTTTCTTAAATTGATAATAACTTCTGGGTTATAATGCTTCAACACTAGGTTTTAAAGTTTTGTATTTCCCCACATATAACTGATTTAATGTAATTTTATCTCTTCATTCAATACCTTTACTCCTGATAAGTGAGAAGCAGTGACATCCCCAACTTAGACGCCGTTGCAGTGGAATCCATATTGGACACTGACACCATCCTGTGACCATAGAGGTGTCACCACCGGAAACCAATTAAGTTTAGAATCAAACACTATGCTATCACATTCCGACTTGTCATAGACTTGGGGAAATGTGTTAAGGTTAATTTTTTTTAACACTCTTTTCTTTTGTTGGTATACTGTGCAGTTTCCTATAGCATACTTGAATATTACAATGGCTTTAAGTGTATGTGTTTGCCATGTCATATCTGCATGGATTAGGGCATGCTAATTTTCTATGTTATTCACTGTATAGACCACAAAAATGGAATTATGCTAGTATGTCATCTAACTCAATACTGACTAATGCAGTTATTTATGAATTATTTGAATGTCTTGTGAGTTACTTGAATGTCCATTTTGCTGATGATCTTTCTGCCATATTTTTTTGACTTCTGTGTATTCATGTTGTCAAGGTGACACATCTTGAATTTCTAGAGTTTTCTTTGTTGGCACATTCGAGTCTTGTTGTACCCTTGTCTGTGTTAGTGCAACTGCTTCTATATTCTTTCATATGATGAACTTCACAAAATAGAATGTTTTGTTATAATCTAATATTGCAATGGTGATGTTGGAATCTCATGCAGGGTTTCATTTCAATAGGAGAAGTAGATAGCAAGGGCAAAGCTCACAGACTACCTATAAAAGCTGATATTAGGAGAGCATTATGCTTTCCTGGTGGTTCCACTCTTATGGTTGCGCACCTGAATAAATATAACAAGGCTTCTGTTTATTCTGCAGAACACGCTAAATTGTGCTTTTCTGCCAAGTCTCATGGCAAATTGTGCAGCTGTCTTCTTGGACATATGGACACAGGGGGAAATGATTGTTCAGTTTCTTTAAACAAAGATGAGCTTTATCCAGTCTTCCATCAAAGTGAATACCGTCAGTCTCAACATGTTGGCAAATATAGGTGTTCAACAGATGCCCAAAAAGTAAATGGTATGTAAGTTAATTTATTGGCAATGTAACAAATATTCTTGTTTCTATTGCGTGCTGTTTTGTTAACATCATCATTCATCATGGAACATGACTTTTCCAAAAGGGTGTGCTGGATGCACATTTTAGTCAAGCAGTTAAATCATATATCAGAATAATATATTTCACTGAGCTGATGATACCATCAAAATACAGAAGGTTGTACTAGAAAATAAATTCATCTCATGAAGTTGGTTTAATGAATATCAGTATTTTTTGGGTTTGCTGAATTCCAAATTACGACACTCTTTTGAGGAGGCTTGTGTAGTTCGTTTTGTAATATTTGTAAAACATAATATCCCAGGGCCTTTTTCCACTGTCAATCAATTTTTTTAGGGTTTTACAAATGATTAAATTCTGAATTATTGTCATTGAGGTCATCAAGTTGTTCTGAGTTGTAAAATAAAATGGTTAGCATCCATTTAAATGTTAGTGTAAGAATAGTTATTGGGCTATTGATTATTGAGCTTCTACCCAATAGACCCATACCCATCATTGCTATTATATATATGTATTGTCTCTCTTTTATCATTAATCAATTTCTTTTGAGGGTTTCTATTTCTCTACATGGTATCAAAGTAAGAGAAATCCTAAATCTAAAGTTTACCATCTCAAAATCCACCTTTCTCAAAATTTTCCTTCCTCTCCTCGTAAAATTTGCCCAAAAAAATTTACTGTTCACGTGAACAGTAACGCGTCGGTACTGTTCACGTGAACAGTAACATGTGCCGCAAGCCTTCCATCTTCTCCAATAAGTGCCGCAACTACTCAAAAATCAGATTTTTAAATCTGATCTGGCTTTTTTGATGCTTTACAAGCCTTATATGGTGAGATCTGATCTGTTTACTACTCAAAAATCAGATTTTTACATTTGATCTGGTTTCTTTGATGCTCTACGAGACTTCTCTGGTGAGATCTGCTCTATTTACTGTTCAAAAATCAGATTTTTACATTTGATCTGGCTATTTAAGGCTGTCTATGCTACTATCTGGTAACTAAGTTATTTGTTTCTCTTCATTACTGGCTATTTACTATTACTACTGGCTATCTTTCTGGTGATCTATAACTGACTGAGATGTCAGCTGTCTCAAGTAATTCGTCATCTCTTGTTCCTCTATCTTGGCTCTCTGATGATCTGCTCATGTTCTCTCGAATACTGCTCTGCACCTTCTGGTGTTCCTACTGTTCATGATAGGTATTAAGGAAAAATTCACTTTTTTACATCTTTTCACTCAATTTTCTTCTATTAACATTCGTCATTTCTTGTTCTTCCATCTTGGCTCTCTGATGATCTACTCATGTTCTCTCGAATACTGCTCTGTACCTTCTGGTGCTCCTACTGTTCAGATATCACAGGACGAGTATGACAGGTTACGTCAACTCGAGTTCTATCAGACAGGTCATTTATCAATTTATTCATTCTCTTCAAGTATGAATGCTTATATTGCCTCTCCTCACAGACCTTGGATATTAGATTCAGGAGTCTCATCTCACATGACAGGTATTAAGGACAAATTCACTTTTTTACATCTTTTCACTCAATTTTCTTCTATTAACATTGCTGATGGTGCACAATCTCCTGTCCTTGGTGATGGGGTAGTCAGGCTACGCCATTCTTGAACCTTAAAAATGTGTTATATATTCTAAATTTTCTGTAAGTTTGTTATCCAACAGTCAATTTACCAAACAATATAACTACAGTGTAATCTTTTTCCCTTCTTATTGTATCTTTCAGGACCTGATAACTAGGATGAGAATTGGTTTAGCTCGTGAGAGAGGAGACATGTACTATTTGGATGACGAAGTGTCCCCTACTGGCTTAGTTGCAGGTCAGCTTGATCCTATTCTACTCTGGCATTGGCGTTTGGGTCATCCTTCATTGCAGAAGTTTTGGTCGGTAATTTCTGTTGAGTCTTCTTTCTCTGCACTTAGTTGTGTGTCTTGTGAGATGGGCAAGCATCATAGTGTCTTTTCCGAGCCGAGTCAATAACCGTTGTAGTTTTGTATTTGAGTTAGTTCATTCTGATATCTGGGATTCTAGTCGTGTGCCTTCATCTAAAGGTTTTAGATATTTTCTCATTTTTGTTGATGATTTCTCTCGTATGACTTGATTATATTTGCTAAAAGAGAGGTCTAAAGTTTCTGATGTCATTAAACTTTTCCATAATGAAATAAAAACTCAATTTTCTACCTCTATCCGTGTGCTTCGTACTGACAATACCCTAGAATATATGAAAAATAAAGTGTCTCTTTTTTGTTCTAAGAACGGGATTATTCATCAAACCTCTTGCTCTTATACGTCCCAACAGAATGGTGTTGTTGAACACAAATATAAACATATCTTATATGTTGCTCGAACCATGATGATTCATATGCATGTTCCAAAGTATTTGTGGGCTGATGCATATTCCAAAGTCATTTGATTAATAGGATGCCCTCCTCAGTTCTTCATGGTAAAATCCCTTTTTTATGTCTATATCTTGACAAAAAATATCTTCTCAGTTCTTCCGCATGTTTTTGGTTGTACATATTTTGTTCAGGATGTCTCCAGGTCTGGATAAATTGTCTCTTAGGTATATAAAATGTGTCTTTGTTGGGTATTCTCGAACTCAAAAAGGATATCTGTGCTATAGTCCATCAACCAGAAAGTATTTTGTGTCCTGATGTCACATTTTTTAAATTAGTTCCATACTTTTCTCCACAAGGTCCAGTTACTGCATTGGAGTATTTTTTTCACTGTCTGTTTTTTTTGCCTGCATCTGCTGCTATCCCTGACGCCTCTTCGCCAGTGTTATTAAAAGACACTACAATGCCACCTGCACCAAAGCCATCTCGGGAAGATGTCTACACTTATCGGCAGAAAGTTCTTATCTCTGAACCGGTTCCAGCCTCCTTCTCTTTAGTTGAAGGTCCATCTCCTCAGCCGTCAGTATCTTTCTCTGATCTTGATGTTCCTGTTGCCCTCCACAAAAGTAAACGGTCTTGTACTAATCATCCTATCTCTTATTTTATTTCATATGATCGTCTTACTCCCTATTTTCACCAGTTTGCTCTGTCTTTGTCCTCTGTGTCTTTACCCAAGTCGTATGAGGAGGCTATATTGGTACTTGCCTGAAAGCAGGCTATGGATGGGTAGAAGGATGCTATTAGTTCTCGAGGAACTTGGGAGTTGGTCTCTGCACCCAAAGATGTTGTGGATTGTCGATGGGTCTATACCTTAAAGTATTGCCCTGATGGTTCAGTGGATAGATATAAGGTCAGGTTGTTGTCAAATGATATACTCAGACCTACGGCGTGGACTACTTTGAGACTTTTTCATCATTTGCTTGGCTGAACTCCATTCAAATTCTGTTTTCTGTTGCTATTTATATGGAGTGATCTTTATTTTAACTAGATGTCAAGAATGCCTCTCTGTGGGAACTTGAAGAAGCAAGTTTATATGGAGCAACCTCCAGGGTATATCGCTCAGGGGAGAATACTGTCTGTAGACTCAGAAAGGCGATTTATGGACTCAAACAGAGTCCAAGGGCATGGTTTGAGAAGTTCAGCATGGTTATCTCTGGTATTGAATTTGCTCGTTGTCATTTAAATCACTCAGTGTTTGTTCGTTGTCCTAATCCTGGCTCAGTGAACTAGCTGTGTATGTTGATGACATTTTGCTAATTGGGAGTGATTTTGTGGTCTTAACAGAAACAAAGGAGTATCTTAAATGACATTTTATGACGAAAGATATGAGGAAGCCAAGATATTTTCTTGGAATTGAAGTTGCTTATCAAAAACATGATTTACTTCTATCTCAGAGGAAGTATATACTTGATCTCCTTGAGGAAATTGGCACGTTGCAGTGTAAACCTGCTAGCACTCTAATAGAAGTAAATATGGATTTATGGTATGATAATAGTCATCTACTTGACGTCCTTGGACAGTATAGGAGATTGATTAGGAAGTTGATTTATTTGATAGTTACTATGTCTGATATAACCTTTGCAGTTGGAGTACTGAGTAGGTTTATGCATCAACCTAGAGAGGCTCACTGGACAGCTACTCTGAGGATTTTTGCCTATATCAAAAACTCTCCTGGAAAAGGTTTATTGTACACGAAATATGAACATGTTCGTATTTTTTGCTATTCTGACTCAGGATATGCTCGTGATAAGGAAGATATAAGTCTATTACTGGTTATTACACATTCGTTGGAGAAAATATAGTGAAATGGAGGAGCAAGAAACAAGTTGTTTCTAGATCCAGTGTAGAGGCTGACTATAGAGCCACGACACATACTACTTGTGAAATGTTGTGGCTGAAGAATCTGTTATTGGAGTTTAGTTTTCGTCATCTTGGCCCTATGCTTATGTTTTGTGATAATCAGTCTGCTATCTATATCGCACAGAATCAGGAGTTCCAAAAGAGGACTACGCGTATAGAGGTTGACTGTCATCTGGTCAGAGATGCACGGACCAAAAAGGTGATTTCTCTCATGTTTACTCCATCTTCAAGAGAGTTGGTAGATCTACTTATCAAAGCAGCTTCTCCAAAAGTGTTTTCTGTTTTATGTAGCAAGCTGGGTATAGTTGACATATGCTCCAGCTTGAGGGGTAGTGTTAGAATAGTTATTGGGCTATTGATTATTGAGCTATTGGGTTTCTACCCAATAGACCCCCTACCTATCATTATTATTATATATATGTATTGTCTCTCCTTTATTATCAATTAATTCCTTTTGAGGGTTTCTATTTCTCTACAGTTAGATTTCTGAAAGATGTCTAGTAATATATGTAAACTGACTCTTCAAACTTTATATGAAAGGGATGGAGGAAGGGAAGGAAAGGAAGAGTTCAAAGTAGTTTTGAGATTCGTAATTTTTTAAACAAAACATGAATTATAACCTAGTTGCTCTTTTAGGTTTTACTTTTCCTTTTCTTCTATTCTGTTTGTGTGCTATGCAAGTCTGGAGAATATAATTCCTTGACAAGTATTATCTGGCCATCTTTTTATCTATTTATTTATTTATTTCCAGTTTGTTCTCTGAGCACCAGATTTCCATGCTGCGAAAGCTTAGTTCCTTTTACAAACGGAACCTGCGATAAAACTGGAGTTGATCCTGTGGTGATGGTGACAGAAAATGGATGCAGCACCACTAGTCAAAGAATGAAGAGGTGCGTGTGGGAAGCTTCACTGTCATCATTAAAGTCAAAGAGAATCAGAGGTGGTCATTCCATTGATGATTGCCAGGAGAATAAGGATCTTGATTCTGATCATGTTAGACAAACTGATGCATTCTTTAAAGATTGCTCCTTGGGAACTTCTGGATGTCAACTGCCTGTAGAAATCAATCCTTGTGACCCTACTGATACTAGTCAATTGGGAAATCGTGCTGAAGGGACAGGTCACTTAAATACAGATTTTGTTCTAAAAGGAAATTGCCCTAGAATAATGTTCATGAATATTGCTGATGATGCTAAGAAAACATGCCTTACAAAGGTACTCTCTGTTTCTTATTTGTACACATCTCTATCTATATGCTTAAATGCCTTTAGCTTGTTTTAAGGTTTGACGTCATTTTGCTAGCTTCAGGAATCAGGGCACCATCAATGATATTTAAATTTTAGAGGATAATAGCCTACAACCAGAAAGATTTACGTATTCATGTATATACTTGACTATTTTATAAAAAATTTTGTTTTGATTTGTGAGTTGTGATACTATAAGTTTATGTTATAAAAGTAAATGAAGCATGTAAATGAAACAAAATGAGTCCTTCAATAGGAAATAATGAAGTGTTAAGGAAAATAGAAACTGTATCCTATGTTCCATCTCAGGCTATGCAAAACTAACATACTTGTCTTTTCCAGAGCCTTGGTTTACAATGATAATTTGGACTCCTTTGTGTAGATTATTAAATAAAAGTGGCAGCAAACAATCTCAAGAACTAAGTATAGTTCTATTTACAGATAGAGTTTGGCACCTAAAATCCGTAAGTTTTGTGCTGTGGCAGAGTCTCATAAAACATTGTGCACAAAAGAAAGGTATACCTCACACACATGCTTCCCAATGGCTTATTTTCACAAGATTCCTATTATTTTTGTTCAATTGCCGCTTTTAAATGAAAGAACTGGCTAGTAAACACTGAAAAGTGATGAATGATAGCGATGCACCTGGGAAGTACTGAGACAAAGTACACTCACTCATAGGGAAATCCATTGAAATAAGGGATGCTATGTCTATCTTGAAAATTTGATTTAACTGGACCTAGCAAACTGTTACAATTGTTCACACACACACATCACGCATGCATGCACACATGCATGGGAAAAATTACATGGATAACATACATGTTACGTGCATAAATACATACATACATACATAGAAGAGATGTCACAGATATTACATTCATTTACATACATAAATATGTGAACATGCATATGGATCGCTAGAAAACCTATCATTTGCCCTATGGTTAAGTTATGTAATGAACTTCTCTATAGTGAAATTTTGCGCGTCTACCTGTGTCCAACACGACCTTCTTGTCAGCACTCGCTAGAATAGTCATTATCTTGTATACCTTAATTTCCCGAAGGACATGAATTGCTGAGTGAGATGAGTCTTCTTTTGCTATAAAATTGCAGTAGATGCTTGTTAGCAAACTAAATCAAACTTGTATGCCTTAATTCCTAAAGAATATGCATAAACTGAGTGAGATATTCCTTCTTTTGTTGAAAAATGGCAGTAACTTGGTTATTATTATCATTTTATGCTTTGAGTCTCTTCCATAGACAAACATGACGTTTAAGGTAGATAAATAGTAGACTTGGAAAAATTACCTTATTTTAAGTCCCGTGAACGTGATGGAATGCAACACTCACATTTTTCAGAATTGTATGTTTTGCCTCTCACTGTTTCCTACACAATTATGTCTTATACTTTTCAGTGTTGACAGTCTTTCTCTAAGCATTAAAAACATGTTGAGTACTTTCACCATTTACCTAAGCAAAAAAAAAAGCTTCAATTATTGAACTTCTAAAAATTCTTCTTTGAGGCATCTTCCATCTCATTCTCAATCGTTTTCAATCACTCTCATAACGTCAAAAGTGAGACTGAGAGATACACAGTTCTCGGATAGCCCACCAGAGATCATGGGAGGAGGGGAGGGGCATGGTTCAAAGTCTCGGTCTCGGCCGCTGACTCGGCCGGCACCGAGACGGATCGGTCTCGGCGACTCGGATCGGACTCGGATGATACGTGCAAAACACTACGTAGAACGCCAAAAAAATTATGAAAAAACATGACAAATCATAAAAAAATGTAGACATCAAAATTCATGTATCACATATTCAAAACATATCACCTAGCACTCAAAACATAACGTGAAAGCATAAATACAAGCGTCGTCGGTAAAAAAATATCAAAATACATGCATAATATAGTAAATTGTACAAAATAATTCATAAGTACCTGCTAATATAGTCATTTCCACATTGGGCCTGTTTGGTTAAGGATGGAAGTGAGAAAGTAAGGAAGTGAGGAAGTGGTAATAGTTCCCTTTGGAACTTGAGAATTGGTTAGTAAGTTTTTCAGTGTTTAGATGTTATTGGGAAGTGTGGTTTGGAAAATGTTATGCCTTTTCCGGTGTTTGGATGGTAATGGAAAGTGGAAGTGGAAAAGTTGACTACAAAGTTGACCGCAAAATAATATTAAAATAAAAATTAATTAAGAAAAATAAAAAATGGACTGTAATTAGAATGCAAGTGAGATTTACATGACAAAAAAATTAACTGTTTGATGCTACAACTTATTACAAATGAGATTTATATGACCACAAAATTAACTGTAGCATTGTGGAAGTGAGAAAATGGTTGTGTAAAAGAGAGAAGAAAAAAGGAAAAGGGGTTTTCTTATTTTCCTTTTCCGGTGTTTGGATAGATATGGAAGTGAGCAATTATACTTCCCCATTTCCTTACTTCCGCCCACTTCCTTGCAACCAAACACGCCCATTAAATTACGAGGAGGCACAAAATCATCATTATCATCATCCCTGCGATAAGTATAGAAACCAGTCATATAGTTTTCATAAGGATAATAATATGTTTGTGGGTGAGATCCTGTAGGCTGAGGTGATTGGCCAGAGGATCCACTATCAGAGTAATATGACGGTAGGGGTTGTGCAATATCAGCTCTATGGTGATAATACCCAAAACCTCGATATTCAGCGCTGCTAGTAGAATATTCACCAGTGCTAGAATAATCAGTGTCAGAATATTTGCCAGATGTCAAACCCAACCCCTGTAAATGACCTTCAAGACTATGATGACCATGTGAGTAGTTATCATGTCCACTCGAATAATCATCGTTAGAACTGAAATCGACCAACCGATCCAAATGCCTACGCTGTTGCGAAATCTCTGCCCAGCCTCCATGATCTGTATCTTGTGTGGCATAATATTCTGAATCCCATGTTAAAGCACCACCTCGTTGGCTTCCACCAACACCATGAGTCTCTTCATCATCACCACCATCACCACCATCACCGCCGTTATCACTTTCACCACCATCACCGCCATCATCATCACCGCCGTCATCATCACCGCCACCGCCGTCATCATCACCGCCATCGCCGCCACTTTCGTCACTACGACGAATACCTTCATCCAACCAACCTAAGTCATCTGGTGGTAACATCGGCTGTTCTCCCTCACGAATCCACTCATTCAAAATATCATCATCATTGAAAATATTGTTCAGATCAATTGGGTTGTAATAATCATCAGTGTCGCTTTTGCATGTCATGTTTCTTACACGCAACTGCATATTGTAATGCACACATATTAGTTTATGCAACTTGTTCTTTGCTAACCGGTTGCGCAATTTTGTATGAATCAGCGACCATGTGCTCCAATTTCTTTCACAACCCGATGAAGAACATGTTTAGCTTAAAACTTTGATGGCATTTTTCTACAGATTGGGAGCTTCTTCGCCATAATTAATCCACCAATCAGCTGGAAGAGATTGTTGCACTGCTCTACTAGTTAGTGAGCTTTCAAATTCTCCAACTCCATCCACAAATAATTTTATCTGTGAGAATACACATCACAAGTGTTAATATTTGCATAACATTATATCGATGAAATAAATATATTATTATTACCTCATTAATAGCTCTTGCTTGTTTATTCAAATCTGGTCCCAATCTTTTAATGACCTCCTTTAATCCATTTCTCACCTCTGGATGTGTGAAAAGTTTTTTGAATATTAGAGTGCTGGATTTAAAAAATATGCTGCAATAATATAAGCACATGATTGTTATGATATGACAGTTTCAATTTCTAGTCAACAAATATGATTTCTAGGCAAATGAATTACCAGCAGCATGCAAGTGTCTATGCAATTGTCCCTCCCATCTTCTATCAATGATATCTCAGTACTTCTTTCAGTTCTTATTTGATGCCTTTATAGTCAATTTTGCTCTATCCATAGCTTCATATATAATAGATAATGTAGGTTTCTTGTCCTGGTTCACTATCTTCAAGACTCTAACAAGAGGATCCATAATGTTTTGGACATCTCTTGCCTTCTTTCAAAATCGGTCAGTCATAATGAGATTAGAAATCTTATCTCGCACACTTCTACTCCTTTCCTTATTGAATTCACGCCATTCGGTGGTCGTACACATTCTTTTCAAATCTTGCTCATAGCGAATAAGGCTTTCAATAGAAATAAACTCGGTGACAAATCGTGTTATACCTGGTCTCAACAAATCTCTATCTCTGGTAAATAGCTTCATTAAATTCATCACTTTAAGGCTATTGTAAATGAATGATGTGATCATCTTAGCATCATCTAATGTCTCCTTGACTGATTTCAAAGAGCCAATATCTTCAAGCATCAAATCAATGCAATGTGCTGCACAGGGAGACCAAAACAAATGTTTTCTCTTCTCCATCAACATGTGACCAGTTGCTTTGAAACTTGCCTCATTATCTGTTACAATCTGCACGATATTTTCTTCACTAACTTCATCAACAACTTTATCCATTAGCGGGAATATATAATCAGCAGTTTTTGAGATATTAGTAGTATCAAAAGAAGTATGGTAGATCATGCTTCTATCACAATAAATCATGAAATTAACAATAGACTTTCTATTATGAGAACTCCATCCATCACACATGATCGTGCAACCATACTGCGGCCATTTTGTTTTTATTGAAGCAATATATACTTCAATTTCTTTCATTTACTCTTCTAAATATAGATTGCCAATCTGGTACCCTGTAGGGCCTTTTACACCTGGGCCTGCCTCCGCAATAGTATTAATCATGGCTTGGTAGTAAGGACCACTATCAGCTGCATTGAATGGTATTGCATTGTGAAAAAATTTCGCCATGGATTTTTCAATCTTTGTAATATTCTCAGTTAAGAACATGCTTTTGATTGATTTTTGTTTTGTTGGGAACATGTAAGGATCAATACCACGAGCTAGAATTTCAGCTTCTCTCATAGTCATACTCCGACACAATCCACGGTTACTCCCTGATCCTGAAGGCTGTGAACTACTACCACCAATATCAACTCCTTCTGCCGATCTTCAAGCCATTTCACGACTTTCTTTCATAGCTTGTTTTAGTTATCTTCTTTCAACTCCTTCTAAACCACCAACTTCTTCAATTTCATTATCAGAATCTTCTTCGGTCACATCATAAAAATCTTCCTCACTTAAAGATCTCATAAGTCGCTCTTTTTTAGATTTTATGGTCGCTCTTTCTTTACTAACTTCAGAAAGATGTCTCATTATTTGAGATACCTCTTTTGATACTCGCAAGTATCCTTCCACCTGACCGGGTACATGTGCTATATGTTGCTTCAACCTAGTGATACCACCGTGAACTTGTTTCCTACAATAATTACACTTCACAAGTTTTCTACTTCCACCAACAGGGGTACCATGTTCCCATCCAATATCGCGTTGCTTTGGAGCCATACTGAAATTTAAAAAAATTATCTGTTAAATTAAACTCAATTAAATGAAACTAAAGTAAATTAAACTAAACTAGTTTATACTAGATTAAGCTACACTAACTTAATTACCTAACTTCAATAAAATTATTAAATTACCTAACTTAATTATAATTACAAAACTTTATTAAATTAAATTAACCTAAATTAAGTTAATTAAACTAATTTAAATTAAATTAAACTCAATTAAATGAAACTAAATTAAATTAAACTAAACTAGTTTATACTAGATTAAGCTACACTAACTTAATTACCTAATTTCAATAAAATTATTAAATTACCTAACTTAATTATAATTACAAAACTTTATTAAATTAAATTAACCTAAATTAAGTTAACTAAACTAATTTAAATTAAATTAAACTCAATTAAATGAAACTAAATTAAATTAAACTAAACTAGTTTATACTAAATTAATCTACACTAACTTAATTACCTAACTGCAATAAAATTATTAAATTACCTAACTTAATTATAATTATAAAATTTTATTAAATTAAATTAACTTAAATTAAGTTTAACTAAACTAAATTAAATTAAATTACATTAAACTCAAAAATATTAAACTGAGGGGGGAGAGAGAGAGGGACTGAGGGGAGAGAGAAACAGAGGGGGAGAGAGGGACTGAGGGGAGAGAAACTGAGGGGGAGAGAGAGGAACAGAGAGAGGGAGAGAGACGGAGACAGAGAAGGAGAGAGGGAGACACAGAGGGGGGAGAGAGAGAGACGGAGACAGAGAGGGAGAGAGAGGGAGAGGGAGAGGGAGAGAGAGACTGAGAGGGAGAGGGGGAGAGTTCGACAGAGAGAGAGAGACACACACACAGAGAGAGAGAGACGGAGACACAGAGAGAGACACAGAGAGAGGGAGAGGGAGAGACTGAGAGGGAGAGGGAGAGAGAGTCCGACAGAGAGAGAGACACAGAGGGAGAGAGAGACGGAGACAGAGAGAGGGAGAGGGAGAGGGAGTCCGACAGAGAGAGAGACACAACGGGAGAGAGAGACGGATACAGAGGGAGAGAGAGAGGGAGAGAGGGAGAGGTACCTGCGAGGGCGAGGATCGACGGCGACGGCGACGCGGGGGGGAACGCGAGAGGGAGGGGGCAGCGTGAGAGAGAGAGAGATCAAATCTGATCTCTCTCTCTCACTCTGTCCCTTTAAATGGGGGTTCATGGGCGCCGAGTCGACCCGGGTCGGATCCGACTCAGACTCGACTCGGTCAACTCGGCGCCCATCGACCGACTCGGGCTTCCGAGTCGCATCGTCAGCGGCCGAGTCGGATACGACTCGGCCCGACTCGGCCGATACCTTGAACTATGGGGAGGGGAGACTCCGACTCTGGTGACGTGCGATTAGTCTGGTGCCTGGGCCCTGATTTTTCTATACTCAGGACTCCATTCTGTTTCTATGTTAGGGCTGCAGCTTTCCATTTGACTTTTACCATGTATTTTTGTTTTTGTATCCTTTGTGCCTGTAAACCACATTTAGTTGAGGTTTTCTGAGGGTTTTTATGTACCGTGTTACTCATGTTGCATTATATGCTTATAAATGGAATGCTAGGGACCCTTGAGTCAACCGCCACATTCTAAAAGAAAAAAATAGAAAATAGAAAAGGAAAAAACATGATTCTTCCTGCTGTATTCTTTTTTTCGATATCTCAGGGAATTGGATGATCTCGGTTTAACCTTTCCGCAAAACATGGCTCTCCCTTGTTCTGGAATAATATTTGCTCTTGACCCCGCATATCTTTTAGTTATCCTTCTATCTTGTAGTGTTACACAAACAACATGTTGTTTTCACTTTTGATGCACTAAAGATATTAGTCAAGTTTGACCTATCTTCTTGCATTTAGATACTAGTCTTAGCTACTAAGCATAAAGAGTTGTATTGATTATTGGGTAAATTACAAACCTCCTTCACTATGACATGTTTTTCAGATAACCCCTATCAATTGTTAAACTGAACAACTAACCCCCTTAATTATTTAAAACTCTTAATCTGTGACCTACTTTCAGGTCTTTGATGCACTCCAACAGGGAAATAAGAGAGAGAACTCTTGTGAGTGCAGTTTGGTGCTAAAAAGCACCTAGTTATTAGTTTCCACAATAAATGAAAACTTTTATTAGTTGAGAGGGTTACTTGTATTGCTTAATAGTTAATAGGGGTTTTCTATAATTTATCTTTTATATTTTAACCAATGCCTAATTAGGCTGGCTGGGATCAGGGTTAAGGCTGGATGATCCTGGTATTGAGTGATCATATCTAAACATTGGGTTGTGGAAGATCCTAAGAAGCATTTATACACAGGAAACATTAAAGGATAGACAGTGGACACATGGTTTGTGCATCATTTTATTGATAATTACTATAGTTGTGCTTAATCATATAGTTTCTTACTATTTTTTCACTATTAAGTACTTTGATTCATCCAATTTTCAGAGAAACATGTTAATTATCTGATCGATTCAACCCCCAGGTGCTCGGTTTCATGGATCTCTTAAGCGAGGGCACTGCTTTCATTGCTAAATCAATTTGCTTCTGATTGTTCTTCTTTATCCTACTCTACTTGGAAAGTGAGTCATCTGTAAGCAGCAATTGCTGAAGTTTCACTATTTTAGTCCTTGTTTTGGGAGCAGTTGAGAGGAGAGGGCAAATGCTGGCGGATGTAAGGAAGTGAAAGGAGAGACGAAATAAGTGATGTAGAATAAAAAGGCTCAAAAGAATAAGCTTTGTAGCCACCTATTTAACATCTCAATAAGCAACATCTATATGTGACTGCATCACAAAAGTTGTGTCAACATTAATTTTTTCTTGCATTGCCTGTCATAAGTAAATTTCAGTCTTATTCTTGCTTCAAATGGCCAGGAAGGTTTAGTGAATCCTTTTCTAAATTTCTAACTTTCTCTATTATTAACTATGCAGATAGTTCAAGAGCTTGGTGGTTCTGTTACATGTGATGGAAGTGCTAGTACACATGTTATTACAGGAAAAGCAAGAAGAACGCTGAATTTTTGCGTAGCTTTATGCTCTGGGTCAGTATTCTTCCTATTCTTTATTATGAAATACATATATTCTTTTATTTCTCTAGCCCCTGAATAGGCTACAACCATCAGATACAATAAAGTCATAGAATAGCTGAAACTGGTATTACTGCATATTCACTATACATCCCATACAACATGTATCAATAAAGCAAGAGTTTTTAAATTAGGTACAGGAAGCCTAAATAATTTGAGATTCATTGGTATAAAGGTGTAGGGAAAGCATATGAAGAATATCAAAGTGCTCATTGATAAGCAGTATGAAGTATAACGTCTATTGGGAATTCCTATTGATTGAACCAGACAACACAACAAGCAATAAAACCAGCAAAAGATAAAACATGTAATCTAGAAGTAAAGTCCATCCATACCACACAATGTATGGCAACCTAATCGAGAATTTGGTGGAGCCTTAGTTCACCAAACAGGCTTGGCAGTGGCTAATTCCTTGTGAGTTAAGAATTTGATAAGACCTAATCGAGAACAAAACATTACTGTGTCCTTTCCACACGAAAAGTTCTGGGCATCTCTGTTTACATGATGCCAAATGTTAATAGTAGTAATTTGATGTTTCCTATGGGCAACCGGCTAAGGGCAAAAAGTTCACTCAATGTTGAATGAGGCCTGATACTGGTTTTGGCCATTATGCTATCTTTATTATGCTCAGGCTCAAAACATGGATGATACACATCATGACCTTGTTGCCCGTATAGATAATATCATATGATTTGTCTCTTCTTTGTTAACCGACAAGATTTTTTTGAGTTATCAAGTCATGCCAATTTTGTAGATGTTGAGCTCTGCAAAGCCTGCCTAGAATTCTATGGCTGGTGCACATCTTTTAGTTAATCATCAATTTATCTAGGTAAGCATGTCATACTCAGCTGTGATTTATTTTATCTATGAGGCCATCCCTTAGAAAATGAAACATGTTTTTATTATTGCCTAACCCCCCTCGACCAATCATTTATGTCAAAAAACCTCTTTCAGTTTTGTTTTTCATCAGTGAGCCCCCTAATGTTTCATATGCAGGTATATATACTGATGGGCCACTGTCAATGTTGAAGGGATTCAAAAAGACCAACATGCCATTAAGTAAATTGGCTTGGTGGGGCTGAGTGGTTAGGGGAGAACGAAGGCTTTCTTCCCTTTTCTGCTTCATCTTCTTTCTTCTTCTTCTTCTTCTTTTTTTTTGCCTCTTCATATTCAAAATTTGAAGCCTGAAATTCTCGCATTAGAGCTCAATTTTGTTTACATTTTATAATAACATATATGTCCCTCAAATTTTTGGCATCTGAGAGCACACAGATGAGAGGAGAGGTTGCTGAAAGAGTTGGGTGACTGTGCCATCTTGCAAGCACAAAGGTTAGAGATTTATAACAAAGAGTGGGAAAAATCAATGATCCATTAGAGATTTCAAAATAACCAGCTAGTAGTTTTCTAGTCAAACATTAAAATATCCAAATTAAAGTAATGGAAGCGAGGAAGAATTTCTTAGCTCCAACTGAAGTCTAACCTCTGATGAGGACATCACACTCAGTTGCTAGTTATTTTCATGCCTTAGTTATTTTGAGTTTAGTTGTTTTATTTTATTATGAAATTTAGTCTCACATCGGTTGTGATTGGGAAGTCCACTTTGTAAGAGCCTATTTAAAGAGGTACAACTCAATAAATAAAGTAGACAATAAATGAAAATTTTCAGTTAAATTTTTTGAGCTTTTGAGTTCTTGAGATTGGAGCGTGAAGCCCGTGGCGTAAGGGGCGTGAAGCTGTGGTGCAAGGGGTGCGATGTCCAAAATTATCCCCCTTTTTATCTTCTTTTCTGGAACCCTAATTCCCTTTTTTATTTCTTCTTTCAAAACCCTAATTCTCAAATTTTAGTTTAAAGGTAATTGCGATCCTCCTGTTTTATATCAATTTGGTATTAGAGCTTCTGGTTCCAACCCCATTCAATATTTTCTTCTCCATTTTCATCTCTTCCAAACTCTAGATCTACATCAAATCCCAAATCTAGATCTATTAAAAAAAAAAAGAAATCTTCTTTTCTTCAAACCCTAACTTCTTACACTTTCCAGATCTAGACCCAAACCTAGATCTACTCCAAAAAAAAGTTACTGTTCCATGAACAGTAATCAGGGTGATTACTGTTCATCTTCCCCCACCCAAAACTCGCCCAGTCGAAATCTGTTTCGAGCTCTATTTGAAGCGTTGGGTTCGTGACTGAGCCCTAGAGCCACTGAAGAGATTTCGTAGCACTTGAGCAGTAGATCCGATTTCCACGAGCTTGTGTTTGGTGCCGGTACTGGCCCTACAGAAGAAAATCAGCGCTTCAGGTCACATTTTCAGCCCGATTTGAGTTAGTTTGAGCCACTAGGATTCTTGGGTAACCTCTGATCTTTATGCACTGAGTTTTATTCATGAAACTTTACTGTTGTGGCAAATACATATATGCTGATGGTGATGAGAAGGAGATTGAAAGGGGCGTGTATGCAACTCTTCCGTATTTTTGGGTTCTAATGATCAGGATGGGTATGAAAAGTGAGAAAATCATCTTGAGGATTTCTTCAGGCATTTCTCGTTGACACTTGCGCAGAAGTGCCACTATGCTCAATTAAAGCTGGCTGGAGAAGTTTATTGGTGGTATGAAGACAGTCATATCAACTGTCGAGATTGACTTGTCTTATAAGAGCTTTTTCGTGCTCGGTATACTCTACACCTCAGGGCTACAATTCAACGATCTGATCGCTGAATGTAAGGAGATTCTGACTGGCATGATGAAGATGCTAGAAAGCAAGACGGTAGAGATTGTTGAAAATTCAGAACTAGAGGCAGAGCTAGAAGTTGTTACTGAGTTGGTGTCACTGCAAGAAGTAATTTTTTTCACGGTCCATGGAAGTTGTAGAGTTACATGTTGAGACCCTTGTAGATCTTCCAGTAGAGCCCATCTTGGAGTTAGTACCATCTTTGACAGTTATGAGGGCCTCGCTTTTTTTTAGATCGCCTAATGTGTACAACTCATTACAGATCTTCTTACAGGAGATTGGTTCACATGAGATCGTGCCTTGGTATGTGGGTCAATTTTCAGTGGAGCTGAATTGACTTATCACGCTGCATCTATCTTGTTCGAGCTCCCATCGACGGCACCTATTTGTCACGGAAGTTAGTTCCACCACCACATTAGTTTTGATGTGATGCACTGGTGTTGAAGACACAACCACCTCTATGGTTCGATTGAGATGCTTCAAGATGGGTGCACTCACTCGACAGGGTCGAGTTTTTCTCACCCTGGGGAAATAATGAGGACATCACGCTCTAGTTATTTTCATGCCTTAGTTATTTTGAGTTTAGTTGCTTTATTTTATTATGAAATTTAGTCTCATATCTGTTGTGATGGGAAAGTTCGCTTTGTAAAAGCCTATTTAAAGGGGCTCAACTCAACGAATAAAGTAGATAATGATTAAATAAAAAAATTTCAGTGAGTTTTTGAGTTCTTGAGATTGGGGTGTGAAGCCCGTGACGTAAGGGGTGTGAAGCCCGTGGTGCAAGGGGTGCGAAGCCCAAATTTATCCCAATTTTCTTATCTCCTTTCTGAAACCCTAATTTTTCTATTTTATTTCTTCTTTCAAAATCTTAATTTTCAAATTTTAGTTTGAAGGTGTATGATCCTCCCATTTTACATCAGTTACTCTCTTCAGAATTGTCATGAAAAAGAAATGAGAGGAATAGGAAGAACTCTAGCTTTTATTTATTGCTGCATTGGGGTAACAGGCAAGGATATTTCAATCAGATTAATACTAATTTGTGGTCACTTGAAGTCACTGTGCAAAATAATTGACAAAAGTTATGAATCTGATGTCTCACTGATGGAAAACAAAACTATGGGAGGTTTTTTGATATAAGTGATTAGTTCCGCGGGGGGGGGGGGGGGGGGGGGGGGTTCTGAAATTTAGCCTTTATTATTTGAAGAAAGATATTTCATTCACTGAGATGGGTATATGTAATTTAGGGTGTTACAGGTATATGAACTGCCCCAAATTCAGGAAACTGATCCAAAATTGCTATTAGTTTCACATTCTTAGGAAATAAAAATCACCAATCACCTTCCATAATGTTTGTGCCAGCACAATCTTTAAGCTTGAAAGAAGATGTCTCAGGCCTCTTTTTTTTTTTTTTTCCTCCCTTCCGTGTAATTCTTATAGGTTTTGTCTAGATACCTGATCTTATTTGATGGTTCTAACCTCACAGTGATTGAAAGGTTCTTTATCAGTTAGGTAGTTTAAGATTTTTTTTCCTTCTAATTTTACAAATACTTGTGAAGGCTTCCATTTCTCTCTTCATTGTTGTAATACTCGTCCTGTTATTTACTAATCAGTTATCAATTGGTGCTTTCAACCCCCATTAGTTCTGTTTGCTTGGCACACACTTATACACACATGCACACACATCTGAAAAAAAAAAGGAAAAGAAATGCTAATCATGTCTGGCATGTTTTTAATATTTTTTTGTTTTGCATCTGGCAGGGCTTGGATTGTCTCGCCCCAGTGGTTGAAAGCAAGTTTCAGGGAAGGCAAGTTCTTAGGTGAGTTGTTTTTTTTAATAGTTGTTATTATTATTGATCTTTATATCTGTTCAGGCTAACAAAAAAATTGTTCTAGTTGGTCTTTTGACTTAAAAATGTTTGTCATGTGGGATTTCTTCAGCATAGTGGTTAAGAAAAGCTTCTACAGAATTATCTTTATTTGTTCTTTCATTTTTCTGAAGATGAATCACCATTCACTCTGGAAGATGAAGATTATTTGCTGAAATACAAGTTGAAACTGAAAGATGCAGTTACGAGAGCTAAACTAAACCCTCATTCAT
Organism: Agave tequilana; assembly: GCA_038442645.1. Lineage (NCBI taxonomy): Eukaryota > Viridiplantae > Streptophyta > Magnoliopsida > Asparagales > Asparagaceae > Agave > Agave tequilana. Next base: position 40,939 of record JAVJIF010031626.1, on the reverse strand, counting down.
TGCTCAGAGGATATAATGTTTGTGTTGCTAAGCATATCCAGCCGTCTGTGGATGTCCTTTCCGCCATCATTAAAGCAGCTGGTGGCAGTGTACGCTTTATCAACATAATTTTAACTTGTGCCACATTATTTTTTCTATATAACGTGCATAAAGTTTATAGTACTTCTTCTATTAACTGAAACAAATGATGATAACACATTCCTATTTTTGGGGCATTAAAAATTTACCTGCAATGATGCTTTTAGCATTTTATCCCAGCTATCTTTTCATTTGTCAATTTAGTTTGTAGTATTTAATGAAAAGCCACACTTAGATACATATTGATACTTTACTATGATAAGTTTTGTTTTGTAAATGTTACTAACGTCCAGTCTAGTCTCAGCCACAAGATGGAGACCTTTTTCATGATCTATATTTGGTTTGACTGTATTCCATAAACACTTCATGGCCTCAACCAAAGGTGAGCTGTCGTGCAGCGTGTGTGCAGTCTTCTAGGAAACCAAATTTGGAAAATGTTACTGACATGGATCAGCAGAACCAATTGATTGTGGAGATGCTAACTGTAACATTAAGCGGGTCAGATCAAATCCTTAAACAGCCAAGGAAAGTCGTGTAAAAGAGCTATAGCATATGAGATAGTATAGAAAGTTAGAATTTTTGTCAAATGGAGGCTTGGTCCGCATCACATTTAGCATATAAGAACCATAGCACTGTGTTACATTTATGATTTAAAACTCTGTGTAAATCATCAGGTTACATCTATGTTGCATAGACATGGGCATGCTAACATGCGCAGGCAGACGTGGGCGCGATAGGTCATGACTATTGACACAACAAATTCTAAAAAATATATGAAACGAGAAGAATCATGTGTGATACATGTGTTTGATACGTGTTTTTAATACGACACGGCTACGTGTTTGAAGTGTCCGTGCTACCTAGGTTATCATTGTTGTCGTCAACATGGCTTGATGCTAGACTTACTGAATTTTCATTGATTCAATCAATATCTATGTGCTACCTTTTGTTCATAACCTGCACTTGCATTGGTTTAAGTCTGGCAACATCAGCATATATTAATCAATGGAATGTAGATAATCACTCTGTTGACCCAGCCAACCAAAGTTCATTGTAGGACCTTTATCGACATACACTATACATGCAGAACTGAAATGGAACAGGTCCGGGTTGGGTTCAACAGAATGGAATTGAATTAATATATCTAATAGGTCAGGATGCATATTATGTCTTGTTGAATGGTTGTCGAAGTACTGAAGTGTTAAGTTTGCATTTGAAGATGTCTTGAAGACCTGAATGTTGATGTCACCATTCAAAATTGCCAACGCTCCATGATGTAGTACCAATCTGGATCGCAATCACCTTCAAATCGTAACTGAAATTTGAAATTCAAGGCAGGATAAGATTTTCGGGTTTCCACCCTTACGCGGGCTTCTCACCCAAAATTCGAAAGCAGATAAACTCAAGAATTAAACTGGATAATTTGAGGCAAATTTTAATCATTCAATGAATCTAATAAAATAGTCTAGGGGGCTTTATATAGGCTTTACAAAAGAGGATTACTGAGAAATAACCGATGTGATACTAAACGCCCACAAAAGAACACCTACTACAGAAAATAAAGTTAAAACGAAAAATATTTACTATAAATAAATCTGAAACAAATCTCATCTAAAGCCAAAGAACTGCAGTGCGTCGCTTCCTGAAGTATACTCGATCGAATCGGCCCCTAAGCGGCATGATGTCCTCATCAATTCCCCCGGGTGGAAAGGACTCGATCCCGTCGAGTGTGGGGGACAGAACTGCTGCTGGCTCTGATAGTGTTCCAGTCGATCAGGATCAAGATGCCGGAGGTCTTCCTCGGTAATCAAAGAATTTTCTGAATCATGTTTTCCTTTCCACTTAATGAGATAGCATCGCGTCCCTCCATCTCTAGTAGAGACAATCTGATCATTTAAGATAGAATCTATATTTTCTGTTGCATAAGACAGTTTAGGGGGAAGTGGAGGTAGTGGGGGCTCTCAGAAAGAAGGTCTTGGCTTGGCTCATCCACGAATGGGTCAGAAGGGGTATCAAAGGTACCTCTATATGGAACTAAGTCCTCAACATTAAAAGTACAATTGATGCCAAAGTCTGGTGAGAGATCCACCATATAAGCATTTGAATTGATTTTCTTGAGAATCTTGAAGGGCCCTGCGCTTCGCTCGTGTAATTTCTTCACGGTTCCTAGTGGAAACTGCTTGGGTCTCATGCGGACCATCACATAATCTCCGATATTAAAAGTTCTTAATCAGCGATGTAGATCTGTAGAAGATTTATAATCAGTATTATTTTTCATTGTCTTTTATCTGATCTCCTCATGTAATGCATGTATATGAGATGTAAATGCTGATGCAGAGTCTGATATCCTAGAATGATGATGAGCCATGGGAATTAAGCCAACTGGTTGCCTGGGTTTAAAACCATTCACTATTTCAAAAGGACTAAGACCCGTAGTCCTATTGACAGATCCATTATATGCAAATTTAGCCATAGGCAAAATGAAATCCCAAGTTTTCAAATTTTCCCCAACTAGGCACCTAAGGAGATTTCTTAGTGTCCTGTTTACCACCTTGGTTTGGCCATCTGTCTGTAGATGAAAGGCTGTAGAGAATTTTGGTGCCCATCTTGTGCTAAAGTGTTTTTCAAAAGTAGCTAACAAACTTAACGTCCCTATCGGACACCATGGTCTTAGGTATCCCATGCAACTTGACAACATTATCAAAGAATAAGACGGCTACTCGAGACACATCTGAGGTCTTGGAACACGGAATAAAGTGAGCCATTTTTGAGAATCGATCGACTACTATTATGATAGAATCGTACTTTTTCTGAGTTTTTGGCAACCCTAATATGAAATCTAGGCTTACGTCTTGCCACGGACAATTGGGTACTGGAAGAGGAGTGTAAGTCCTGACAATCTGCTTTTGTTGCTTGGCCAGTTGGCATGTGCGACATTGGCTAACTATCTTAGCGACATCTCTTTTCAAACTCGGTCAGTAGAATCGGTGTTCAACGGCCTCAATTGTCTTGTTCTGACCGAAATGTCCCGCCAGACCTCCCGTATGTACTTCTCAAGAGAGAAAATCCCTGAAGGACGTGCGGGAAATACATAGCTTACGGAATCTGAATAGATAACTATCTTGTAGGAGAAAACTGTACATCTCACGAACAGGGCCGTCTCGTAACGTGACATAAATTTTCTCAAAGTCGAGACATGAGTCATACACCTCTCTCAACCTCTCGAATCCAATCACTTCTGTGCTCATAGTTACCAAAGTCATGACCCGTCGGCTTAGCGCATCAACGACCTTATTCTCAACGCCTGCTTTGTGTTTGAGAACAAATGTGTAATCCTACAGGAATTTTACCCATTTACTATGTCTCGCATTCAGTCTCTTCTGGGAGCTGTGGTACCTTAGCGCTTAATGATCTGAATACAACACAAATTCCTGCGGTAGCAGACAGTGCCTCCAGTAGCGCAAAGCCTATATAACCGCATAAAATTTCTTGTCATATGTGGAGTATCGTTGTCGGACATCATTTAGTTTTTCGCTCAAATAAGCAACGGGGTGACTTTCGTGACTCAATACACCACCTATTGCCAATCCCGATGCGTCACATGTTACTTCAAATGCCTTCGAAAAGTCAGGGAGACGCATTATAGGAGCTTCCGTCAGCGTTCTCTTGATTTCAGCAAAGCCTTGGAGGCGGCAGGAGTCCACTGGAACCCCTCGCTCTTTAAACAGTCGGTTATAGGTGCCATAATAGCACTAAAATTCTTTATGGACCGACGGTAGAAAGTGGTTAACCCGTGAAAACTTCTGACTTCCCTAATTGTTCGGGGCTGTGACCACTCAGTTATTGCCTTCACCTTCTCAGGGTCCGCGGAAGCCCCCTCGGATGAAATCACAAATCCTAAGAAGATAACTCTGTCTATACAGAAAACACACTTTTTTGGGTTTGCATAAAACTTCTCAGTCTGGAGTATGCAGAGGATTTGCCTCAGATGTCCCACATGTTGCTCTTGAGTTTCGCTGTAGATCAGTATATCATCAAAATATACACTACAAATTTACTAATAAACGGTCGAAACAATTGGGTCATCACTCTCATGAAGGTGTTAGGAGCATTGAACAGTCTAAGGGCATAACCGACCATTCATACAACCCGCTTTAGTTTTAAATACGGTTTTTCATTCGTCCCCTGGCCGAATTCTAATGTGATGGTACCCGCTCTTAAGATCAATTTTGGAGAAGACATGACACTTGACATCAGATCCAACATATTATCAAGACGGGGAATGGGGAAACGGTACTTGACGGTAATCCTATTAATTGCACGGCTATCCATACATATACGCCATGTATCATTCTTCTTTGGCGTCAAAAGTGTGGGAACCGCACATGGGCTCAAGCTCTCTTTGATGAATCCCTTGTCGAGTAACTCTTCTACCTGCCGTTGTAACTCCGCATGCTCAGTTGGGTTCATTCTATAGTGGAGCAGGTTCGATAAAGTTGCTCCTGAGACTAAGTCAATAGCATGTTGAATGTCTCGCATTGGGGGCAACTCACTTGGAAGATCTTATGAGAGGGCTTCAGAAAACTCCAGAACTGGTTTAATGTGCTCAGGAATCTGCTCCTCGCTATTTCGATCAGCCTCTCGAGTCACGAGTGCATAACAAGTAGAACCCTCATGCAAGCTCTTTTCAATTTGATCGTAGCCAATTAAATTCATTTCCATCTTACCTTTGCCCTTATCACCCTTTTTTCAGGATTTAGAACATCCACTTTGTCTTTCCCTTTGCCAACCCCTTTTTCTCGGGTTGGCGGCTTCGGTTGATTCGGCATAATCTTCACCTTTTTTCCATTATGGATGAACGAACATTGGTTGGTACGTCCATATATGGTAACATCTAAGTCGAATAATCATAGTCGACCCAAAATGATATGACCAACATTCATGGGGAGTATGTCACACCACACATTATCTGTGTATGTGGCAAACTGGATTAGAATTTGACATCTCTCCTGAACATTTATAGATGTAGCGTCGATCCATGTGACCTTGTAGGGGTTTGGATGCTTCACTGATTTCATCCCCAAGGTGGTGACTAATTTAACACAACAGCGTTGATGCAACTGCCATTATTCACTATTACCTTGCAGTTCTTATTGTCAATTTTTTATGCAAATTTGAAATATGGCAGTCCTTCTCCAGCCGTTGAGTGGTTCAGGCTGGGTTAAAGTGCACCTAACCACTCCTAATTTGGTGCGACCTACACTAGGAGGTAAGCTTGTCATTTTCACAGTTCTGATGCACCCATTGAATTCATACTCTTCGACAGAGGCATCTGAGTCATCATCTTGTTGGTGCACAACCACTTCTCCATCATCCTCTCCTTATATCTTCAATGGGTATTTCTACAAAGAGGGTTTTTAGTTTGACTCGGGCACTGGCTGGCAAGGTGACCATACCCTTGACACCTGTAGCATTAGGTTCTTGGGTTGGCTTTTCCTGATTCACTAACCGTTTTCCTTTCGGATGTGATGGGCTTTGCACCAGAAGCATCTGCTGGTTTGACGCTAGAGGAACTGGAGGAAGGTTTATTTGGGGTAGGAAGAGTTCGTTAAACCTTGGCTGGTTAGTAGTGGCGGTTTTAGAGTTATCCCTAAAGTTAGTTCGGTTAAAGTAGGATCTTTTAGACTCATCTAAGTCGGTGACTAGCTGATATGCCCGTTCTAGAGTCATGATGTCTCGAGCAATGAGCTCTCGGCGATAATCATCCCTAAGACCGGACCTGAACCTAGATAGGGTCTGTTCGGGAGATTCTAACTCGATAGTTCCACACCGATTCAAATATTCATCAAATTTAGCAATGTAATCAGTGGCTGATCTGTTCCCATGAGTCCATCAATTCCATTTGTCTAATAATTGTTGACTGAATGGTGGTGGAACATACTTCAACATAAGCTTCTCTTTCATGCCTTCCCAAGTGTCCACTGGGTCTTCCCTTCTGTACCTCATCATCCTCTCTAGGTTTTCCTAATACAGTCTAGCTTGTCCCATTAGTTCATCATGGCCAATCGAATCTTGATTCAGACATGTCATGTCAACGAAAATATCGGTCCATAGCCAACTGTCAATCTATATAAACCTGAGGGTCCAAGCGCTCGTCGAAGGAAGGAGCATCGACTTTAATGCTTTTGATATACTGGGCATCAGCGTCAGCTGTATAGTAAGGTGAAACTTGCTCACGCTTGGGAGATCTACTGTTGTTTCGAGAATTTCCTCCTCCGTGGTTCTTCTCCGGTTGGTTTCTAGCATACCAATTCGGGTTGCTAGATCCCTACAATTGACACCAACCTGATCTCTAACTTCTTGTAGCTGTCGGTCCATATTTTCTATCTTATCAAGGATTGTGTTGAGTGTATCATGAATGTTAGGGTCCATAGGTGCTGAAGTCTCTCCTACAGAAAAAGTTCTACCACTTCTAGCAGGCATGTAAGCTCCTAACTGATTCTAAATGTAAGCTGTCCTAAAATAATATGTATGTTATGCAAGAGGAGTCAGAGATTAGAGTGATGAAAGATAATACCAATTTTATGCTGTGTAGATTAACACGTGATTAAGAAAATATAATGTGGAGACAGTGACAAAACACGTACTGACACAGTTAATTCCAAGATAAACCAAGTGATCACGAATTCAAATTAGTTAAGTTGCACAATTAATATTAAGTCCGGTTACCACTCAAGGTTAAGTCCGGTTACCACTCAAGGTTAGAATCACACAACTCACTTATTTAGTGGGCAACAGTCAATAAATTTTATCATATGACAGATTGGAACGACTAGCTATTTCAATTAATTGGCAAGGACAACTGAACAAAATATTCAAAGTTACCTGGGAGGTAACCGTAGCTCAAACCTGAATGAGACCGCTGTATGAGCGTAGTACTGGTCGTCACGATTTTGCTGCCTCAAAACCGGCTCGATCTGGACTGGAAGCGAGCCCTGAACGGCTTTCAGAATCGCTGAACTGTTTCTGGACTTAGTCAGAACAACGGACTGAGTCAACCGAGTTGACTCACAGGGTTAACTCAGAAATGACGTCAGCACTGACGTCAGTCGTGACGTCAGCGGGCACATGCCCGGCTTGGGTTGGATTCGGCCTAATCTGAGTTGGGTTTAACCAAACCCAATAAGGGATTGGGTTCGTTTTCTTTAAAAACAGACCCACTGTGGCTCTCCTTGCTCCCCCGATTAGAAATTAGGGCTCGATGGCAGTGGTGGTAGTGGAAGGCGAAGGCGGATGACGAAGGTGGTTGGCGGAGGCGACTGTGGGGGTGGAAGGTGAAGGCGACGGCTGAGGGGATGGGTGGCAGATCTGGCGGGTGAAGATCTTATCGGATTGATAGCGGCGGAGGGCGTGGCTGTTGATGGCGGCAGCGAGGGCAAGGACCAGAGCAACAGTGGCATGACGGTGTGGATCTGAATCTCGGCAAGGTCACGACGACTTTTACCAATGGCGGGGCGTCGATCTGAAGTCGACCGGCTTACTGGAGGTCGGCGGAGCTTGGATCAGGCAGAGGAGCTCCGGTCTGGTATCGTCGAAGCCCAGCAGTTCCGGCAAGGTGCTTGGAGGTCAGTAGAGCTCTGCTCAGACAGTGACGGAAGATCTGTGACGAGGGCTTCGTGGGGGTGAATTGTGTTGTCGATGACGATGGTGATGTTGGTGATGGAGGTCGCCGACGGTTGAAGACGGCGACGACGGGAGATATGATCCCTGTGAATTGTGCTGTCGGCGGCGAGGTCGAAGAGTGGTGGAATCGGCGATGAGTTCTTGAGACGGCAACGAACTCTCCAGGTTGACACCGCCAGAGGAGGGATCTTTCACTCTGGGAGGAGAAATCGACAGAGAAAGCGGTGGATCTGAGGCAGCGGATGGGTAGTCGGGTGGGTTTGTAGCAGATGAGGAGATGAACAGTGTGATTTGGATTTTTGGGAATTTTAGACGAAATTTTCAGTGTAACTTTGCGACAATTTTTTTTTTTTGAATGGATATGGAGATTTTAGATTTAGGGATCGGAACAGGAAAAAAAAAATGGAGACGGGCAATTTAAAGGGGATTGAAAACTAGATGCTCTGATACCAAAATGATGTAATACCAACTTGGATCGCAATCACTTTCAAATCATAACCGAATTTTGAAATTCAAGGCAAGATAAGATTTTCGGGTTTTCACCCCTTATGCAGGCTTCTCATCCAAATTCGAGAGCAGATAAACTCAAGAATTAAACTGAATAACTTGAGGCAAATTTTAATCATTCAATGAATCTAATAAAATAGTCTATGGGGCTTTATATAGGCTTTACAAAAGAGGACTACTGAGAAATAACCGATGTGGTACTAAACGACCACAAAAGAACACCTACTATAGAAAATAAAGTTAAAACGAAAAATATCCACTATAAATAAATTTGAAACAAATCCCATTTAAAACCAAAGAACTGCAGTGCGTCGCTTCCTGAAGTATACTCGATCGAATCGGCCCCTAAGCAGCATGATGTCCTCATCACTCTAAAGTATGGAAAAAAATGAAATCTGTGGTGTGGATTGCAAGGGGCTCAAATTCATTATCTGTGGGTGATATCTGATTTGAATTCAAGAACTGTGATTTAGGGATAGTGCTTGACTATAATAGAAACAAGACATGTTTAATGAAATAATTAATTGAACGAACAAAGGTGGTGCTTCAGGTATGATAAGCTGATATTTATGGACATATAAATGTAGGGCATTGGTTATTCTTTCGTTCATATTTGATGAAGCGAAACACACTTTTCCCCTCTCTTCTCTAGTTAGAGATGATTGAACCCTTTGTTTTCCAAAATACACTCGATCTGGAGTTCTGGTCTAACCAAAAGCCAGTTGCAACTTTGACGGAATTGTTATTTTATTAACTGGTGAGGATTGTACTGAACTATAATTCATCCTTTTTAACAACGGACATAGAATTATCTGCTATCTAGAACCTATCATTCTTTAGAGATTAATGTATGATATGGAATTTGGACCTATATGAATCAGCCACTCTCAAAGATAAACATGGCATAATTCCAAAAAATACTTTCACTGAAGACACTTTATGAAATAGAATCACTTGCACCCCACCTCTCTTAAAGCAACCCAACCTTAAAACTGTAGTATTTCTTCTTATTTGCCTTCTCAATTATGTTTATGCCCAGTTGAACAATTAGTTTAAACTGTGGTGATTGATTTAATCCCACGAGCAATTTGCAGGTTATCCATCGGCTTGTAGGCATAGAAGAGCCATCGAGGACGATATTTTTGGCTTGCGAGGAGGACATGGAAGATGCAATGGCAGCTGCAAAGAAGGGGGTGTGGGCATTTAATAGTGATTGGTTTATGAGCTGTGTTATGAAACAGGAGCTTGATATGGGGGCTCCTCAGTTTGCTGAGTCCCTTTAGCTGCAGATGAAACAGAGCATGTTATTTCTTTTTTGTGGGTCATGCTCATAAGTTTGTATAGAAGAAGCAGTTCAGCTTATCATATTTTAACCGTATCTGTAATTATATTTTGCTTGAGTAATAGAATTGAAAATATACATCGGATTATTGGATTTCCTAATTCTTTCATGCAATTTTGTCTGGGTTTTCAACTTTTGGGAGAGCAACCATTCACTTCTACAATTCCGGCATAGTTGAATATTTTTCCCCTCTTTTGCTGAAGTTTTATACGGTTCCTTAAATGCCTTAAAACTATGCAAAAGTGTAAAGAGTAAATACTTTTGGCATAGTGATAATTTAATTTTCACTTTTGGCATGGTTCCTTTTTCGCTTTTTGGCAAAATGTTCTTGGAATGAAATATGCCATATATGTTGCTATAAGTTCCCTAAATCACTCACTAACAAATTACTTACTGAGGATGATCCAAGTGATGATATTTTCGAGGTCCACTCTCGGTCCTTGTTCTTGTTGTTTACTTTTTTTTTTCTTTCAATTTCACAATGATGTTTACTTTATAAGAGTACTTTCAACAATGGAGTTTTGAGTTTTGTTTTTTTCTATTTTTAATTTCACATTAATAAGATTATCTCTAAAGTAAAATGGAGACTGCATAGAATAAAATAGGTAAGTGAATATATGTAACTATGCAATAGCTAACTGAATAAGAGAACAAAAAGGTTTCAGGGTTATTTTCATGTGAATATACAAATATCTAAATAACAAAAGAAAACTTTGTGTTACTTGTCTATATACAAACACATAATCTAGATGTTATAATTTTTTTTATTTTATTTTTTTTTTCAATTTTGCCAAATGCTATAATTATATTCAGTCTCAATATCTTTCAAATTCTTTTGAATTCTATCCTTGAAAAGACTGAAACAAACATTTGCAATTTCATCAAATATTATAAATATATTTAAACTTGGCCTCCTCCATGAATTTTGATCCCTAATAAATCGAAAAGAGCGTTGCAGCCTAGCTTTCTGTTCTCTTTGTACCTCGGCATGAATCTCTTTGTACCTTGGCATGAACAAAAGTTTCTTTCTCCGTGAGCTTAATACTTGTCTATCAATCTGAAGATTTGGTAATTGTAGGATTTATCAAACTAAACATATTTGTAATGAGCATATAAAAACTCATTGTAAAATTACATTGCCATCTGACTCTCCTAATTGTTATGTATCTAGATGGATTTACAAATTTATTTATACTTTTTATATCTTTTTGTTTTGTTTTCTTTTAATTTGGTTTCCTCTGATATTTCACAGACACTATTAAACTTTTATTTTATACTTTTATTTTATATAAAAACTTATGATCATATGGATTTAACTGTAGTTGCATCTTTTAATGTATATACACATAAGTTGTAACTTCAAATTTTAACTTTTCCCAAAAATTCAAGATTTTATGGCTACTCAAGTTTAATTGCAGTTGAGCAACTTTATCTGGAATAAATATAAAAGATAAAATAATAAGGAAGCACAATATAAATATTGTGAGTTCATGCACCTAACACATATAATCTCATACCATTTGTATTTAGAAATTTTATTATATTCAACGAATATAAAAAAGAAACAAAAAACAACGGGAACATGAAGATTGTGAGTCCACTAGTAGAAAACATATGATCTCGTACCATTTGATTGTATCCTATTTATTTTATGTTTTGTTAATTCACCAAATTTTGTTGGTTATTCTTATGGTTTCAAATATCCGCCGACTTCGGCTGATTTAGCATATCAGATTTTGAGGTACTATTAGTATCCATATGACCAATATTGATAGCAAAACTTATTGGCAGATACTAATACTAGAATTTTAAATCATGGTTGTGCTCTTCAAGAAATTAGCATAAGTTATCGTGTTCAAATTTCTCTCCCTTTGTGACACGATAAATGATAAAAGAAAACAGTTTCTTTTTATAGGCTAATGTCCCTCATGTTGTACCATCTTCACTTTATGTTGGGGTTATGTCTCGTATCTGATTTTGCATCAAGGTTGATTTTGTTGACCCAGAGGCCTTCCTCTCTAGTTTTGATGATGATTAACTCATGTAGTTATGTTTACTAATAACTTTGTAATTTTAGTTATAGATTATTAATCAAGATATTAGTTGGTGATTGCTTCAAAAAGAGGAGTTTGGAAGCCTTCACTTGGTGATTCCAGTGCCCGAGCATCAAGATCATACCTTTGCACTCGGTGGATCACGTTTGGGATCGAGTCAACTTGAAGATGGACGATCGTCAAGAAGACTTAGGTATCCTAGTTTAGATTGAGTTTTAGATCCATGTGTAAAGCTTAGAATAGTTGATATGCTCAAGTGCACAACACACACAAGATTTATGTTTTGGATTTGGTTTTCATGAATAGTAGATCAAAACAAGTTTACATGGTTTATATGTATAGTAGATATATTCTATTTATACATGCATGCTTAAACTTCTTAAACAAACTTATTTTGACTATCCTATTCATGTATTGAAAAATTCAAGTTTGATAAAATACAGTTTTTGGTAAAAATGATAAGACACAAAAATAGTTCAAATTGCTTGATATTTGAGTTGAAATTTTTATCACATGTTTATGTATCAATGCAAAATGATAAAACTATTTTTGGGTATTTTTACAAGACTTAAAAGAATTTTTATCAATATTTTAATCTGTTTTTCTGACCCTGGTTTCTGACCCAGAACTGGCTGACAGGCCAGGTCGGTCGACCGCTCGGTCGACCGCACCAAGGGCCGGTCGACCGTGCGGTCGACCAACGTGCACAGAGCTGTGCATGTCTGGCAGTCCAGTGGGCCGGTCGACCGGGCGGTCGACCGTAACTGAGAGCAGTGCTCTCTGTTCTTTTCGGTCGACCGGGCGGTCGACCGGGTTTGCCCAACGGTCATATTTATGACCGTTGGCGGTCGACCGGGCCGGTCGACCGCAGGCCTGTCAGGCTGACAGATCAGCCTAACGGCTAGTTTTCTGTTGGGGCTATAAATACCCTATCTCTTCATTGTTTTAACCAAGATTTTCTGAGCTAATTTTTCCCTGTTCTCTGGTTTTAAAAAGAAGTTTTCAAAAGTGTTTTAAGTGCCAAAAGATTCATCTATTTGTTTTTCAAGGGTTTGGAAAATTCAAAGAAAAATAGGTTTTTGGGATATTGCTTTAGATCTTCATTTCTATCATATTGCAAGTGTTTTCCCAAGGATTTTTCTTTGTTATTTAATTTCCAAAACACCTTGATTTTCACACTTGAGCTATATCTTCTATCCTAATCTATTAGGATCTTGTTTTGTGGAAAAGAGGAAGAGAGATTGTTTGTGGTTGAAAGAAACCACTAGTTGTTAACACCCTTACTTTTGTTGTATCCCTCTTTGGTAGAGGTTGATCGGGTGATTGGTTTGCTCCCTCTTTGGTAGAGGTTGAGACTTGTGGTTTGCTCTCTCTAGTGAGAGGTGGAGTTTGGTTTGTAAACCCTCTTCGGTAGAGGTGTTGTGGTTGTTTGGCTACGGGCCTACCCCTCGGTTGTGAGGCGATGTTTGAGAGAGGAGTTCGGTACTCCTATTGTTGTAACAAATCCTCCTCGGTGGAGGTTCCCTCGGTGGGAGATAGTGGATTGGAAATCCTTCACGGTGGTGAAGGCGGGGATGTAGAGCTAGGGGCTCGAACCTCGAAACATATATTGTCTTAGCGTTTGATCCATTGTCTTTCAACTCTCTCTCTCTTTTATTTGTGCAAAGCATCATTCTTCATTCATATCATTCATATTGCTTGTGTTGCCTTGCATCTTTCATATTGCTCATCTTTATATGCTTTGCTTGATTGTGTGTGTGCCTCACTTGTACTTAACCACAAGAGCTTCATATAGCACCTCAACTCATATCTAGGGGAATCAAGAGGAGTTAGTCCAGAGCCCTTCACGGGGAATTCGGCTACACTTGTTGGTTGTATTAAGTGTGTTGCAATTAGTTTTTAAGCTTCCGCATTTAAGCGCATTTAGTTTATAGATTAGCACTATCACCTATTCACCCCCCTCTACGTGATTTCAGATTTTGTTTGCATGAATCAACATTAAACTTGAGTCATTGAATTGAGATTATTCATAATGTGTTATCATTAAGTGTTGAACAATGATAGACTTATTAGTACTATATAAAAAACTCTTGAGATATAAGAGATGGCTTGACTTGTCATCCTCTTGTTGTATGAGAATGAGAGAGCAATGAGAGGTAGAATGATGAAATTCTGTTTTTTTACAAGCCTTGTAACTCCATTATAATAGATGTCTCATGGATCGATGCCCTATGAAGTAGGCCGGAAATGATCAGCCGAATCACATAAAAGTATGATGTTTTCTTCTTATATGTTCATTCTATCTTGTCACGTACTTGATGTGATCTTGTGGCATAACGAGATCGGACCAGAGGTGGCTTCTCTTTCCTCGACAAAAGACCAAAAAACCCTTAGTTTAGATGATAGGCAAGTTTTAGCTTTAAGAGAAACTATCTCATGCTCTTAGAGATGAGAATGTATATGTCCATGAGTCCCATTGGAGATGTCTAATAGAAATATTTTTATAAGAAAATGAGAAAAATTCATATTCTTATAAAAAAATTTCTATTGGACATATTCAATGAGGGCCCATGAACACATTCATTCTCATCCCTACATGCTCCTTGAGCATATGAAATGGTTTAGGCCCGTATTAATCTACTCTCTATCTCTCTCCTCTCTCTCAGAGCACCACGTCGGTACCCAGGAGCACTGGATACACTCTTCTAGCTTTCAAAGGAAAATGCTACCTGACATTGGTCTGCAGATTATTTGACATTCGTCCACATATATCAATTTGAGCATTACTATTCACATTGACAGTAAAGATACATTCATCTAATCTCACCGTTTGTACAATAATCATTTATTAGTAGGTCTAATTTGGAATAAGTAAGTAGTTCCTACGAGACCTCGCATATGCATTTTGTCATATGTAAGAGGTATTCTCCTCACAAAGAAAAACAGTGCAAGATTGAGAATTAAAAGAGTTAATGTTGGTAAATGTTGAACATTACGACAGAAGCCAATTTGTTTACTAAATCTTTTAACGGAAAAAGAAAGAAAAATTCTTTTTCTTGAATTCCATATATTGTAGACCCTTTTATGGTTAAAAAAAAAAAGAAAAAAAATACAAATGTTTAGATGTCAGATCAAATATATATTTTGTTTTAAGACTTCCGATCGTAGTTTCATGTTTTCTTTCTACAAAGGGAAAAAAATAAATTGGTGGAGTTATGTGGAAGCCTTTCGCTTTTATGGTCATCACTGTTGCATACTCTTCTGGTGACTTTTAATCTCCCACTGTGTCTCTATTGTGTCATTTTAGGAGCATTCAAAATTGAATTTTTCTCACTCAAATACAACGCTACGACATCTGAATGTAAGATCTATTCTGTTGAAGTTGATCTACATTATTTCCAGTAGCAAAAATAAAAAATCATGTATTTTGAATACTTTTTGTCTGTCCATCAAGTAGGTGTAAATGAACAGTCAAAAATAACATATTACTTAAATCTACGTCTTTAGACATATAAATTCCCGATCTGACCATTTCATCATGATCTAAACACTTAAAAATACTCGCACACAATTTTTTGTTAGATTTCAAATATTCTACATCGTTAAACTAACTAACTCATGATTTCGGTCGTCTATTTTGCACATATTTGATAAATGAGCAAAAAAATTCAAAGTATATGGATTTTGATTTTTAGTTACTTGAAATAATGTAGATCAACTTCAACGGGATCTTACATTCGGATACCGTAGGGCTGTATTTGAGTGAGAAAGATTTGACCTCGAATTCTTCCGGAATGAAATAAGTCTACTCCTACACACATATGTGTGTGTGGAATATGTATCTCAGTTGACATTAGAGATGGCAGCATAAAACTTCAACTTCTCAAATTTATTTTCATGATCCGACCGCACAATATTATATTCACGTTTTAAGATGTGTACTTATAAAAAGTCATGTGTTTTGGAATTCGTTTGATCATATTTCAAATGGTTGCATTTGTTGTATTATTGAAAAATCGTTAATTAACTATTTGAAATATGATCAAACGAACTCCAAAACACGTGATTTTTTATAAGTACACATCTTAGGACATGAATATCATATTGTGCGACCGGATCATGATTATTTTTTGAAAAGTTGGAGTTTTAAATCGTCATCTAAGAGAGTTCTCTTAAATGACAACTAAGATATATAATCCTCTCTCTCTCTCTCTCTCTCTATATATATATATATATATATATATATATATATATATATATATATATATATATATATATATATATATATAGGGAGCTGATCCTCTAAGAACGGTTCTCACGGATTTCTGTGAGAACTTTCACGTGGGTCGTCGGATCTGATAAATCAAATCAAATAAAACTAGATCTCTATCAGATCCGACGGCCCACGTGAAAGTTCTCACATGAATTCGTGAGAACCGTCCTTAGGGGATCAACTCACTATATATATATATATATATATATATATATATATATATATATATATATATATATATAGTGAGTTGATCCTCTAAGAACGGTTCTCACGGATTTCTGTGAGAACTTTCACGTGGGCCGTCGGATCTGATAGAGATCTAGTTTTATTTGATTTGATCTATCAGATCCGACGACCCACGTGAAAGTTCTCACAGAAATCCGTGAGAACCGTTCTTAGAGGATCAGCTCCCTATATATATATATATATATATATATATATATATATATATATATATATATATATATATATATATATATATATATATATATATATATATATATAGACCTTCGTGTGTACGAAGACTATGAGAAAATCATATAAGACCGATCATGTGGGTGATCCGAACTGTTCATTTTGATCTACATATTTTATTTAGGTTACCAATAAAAAGTCACGCGATTCAAACTCTTTTTATCCATGCAACAAGTGGTTACAAAACATATGTATATAATTCAATTCTTTGAATCAACGTGTTCTGGTTCAATTCATCTGAATCTTGCTGTATTTGATGAGGCCAGTCTCATGACCAAAATGATCGATTTCCCGAAGATGTGACCAATTTTGTATGACCACGGAATGTAATGTGAAATGTTAGCATTGGGCAGGTACAGACTCGACCCACATACGTTATGGGTTTGGAGTTGACCTGACCTAACCCGACCCGATAATCCAACGTATGTGGTTTTTTTCTCTTTTCTTTGGAAATTGGGATACCTTCTTCTCTTTGTTTTCCCTTTTACTTTTCTTTTCATGTAAGTTTACATGTTTTTCTGACAAGATAAAAAGAATGTTTCTTTTTATATGATTATCTTTTAGAATAGATTTGTGGACACGGGCAAATGCATGTGCAATATCTTTACTTGTCCTAGGTTTCTTTTTTCTCAGTTTAACATGAGCAGAAAACTGCACGGATTGAGAGAAAATTTGATGAAAATGCTCTTAATATTATAATAATAGATAGAGAGAGAGTTATTTGTTATAGTTTTTTCATTTTTGATATTTTAATATTAGCAGTCAGCTGCAATAATTAAGAGAGTTGAAAAGATTATCTCATTATAATAGTAGAGATTAATTAGTGTATGTGAATATATAAAATAAACTAATGATAATCTCTTTATTTAAAAAAAATGTTCAATTTAAGTATCCTTGTGTGTCTTGTTTATACAACATCACTTGGCTAGTTGAGAAATATTCAAATCACATGGACACTTTCACTAAAGTTTTAGGAACCTCATTCTTCCTTCCTCGGGAGGGTAAGCCATCACTGATGCATATAAATGCTTTCAGTTGTGATCTTCTGTTAAGCATGCCTTTAAATTGTATTTGTTTGCAAGGTTAGCATTAGGGGTGAGCATCGGTCGATTCGATTCGATTTTTGTTATTTTTTGTAAAACCGAACCGAATCGACTGAGTTCGGTTCGGTTTTTCGGTTAGGCCCATATATTTCTATCATTTCTTACATTTTTTAATTACCATTATATTATCATTCTTTAATATCCTAATCTTAAATATTCAATACTCAAATTAGAAATAAGAAAAAGATCTTAATCTTAATGTGAACTAAAAATTTCATGTTTTTAAACTTTTACACTGTATTTAGGCTTTTATACTCACATAATTATTACTAACTTTTAATGACAAGAATGCAAAAGAAAAAACTATATTAATATGTGTGTGTGTTTCTCAATTGTGACGGTGTACTTAACATAGCTTTCATATGTTCAACATAAAAAAAATTAGTATTGCTAGAATTAATGAGATAAGATTCCACTAGTTTTGTTATGAACTATATGATTTACTAAATTGATTTTGGGTGGGGTGATATATAAGATGAGAGAATTGGTTTCGATTCGGTCGAGTTCGGGTTTGGAACCCAAAACCGAAAACTGACCGAACAAGAGCGGTCCGGTTCGGGTTCGGATTTCAATTTTTGATTGGTTATTTCAGTTATAACCGAACTATGCTCACTCCTAGTTAGCATGCCTTGATTAAGCAGTACGATTTAATGAATTAGAAGGAAGGAATTTTGGTCACAAGGGCTCCACCAAACCAAAGACCCAGCCCAAAGGTTTAAAATTAGAGAAGAGCCAAGGATTGGAGACCCACACAAGAGCTCATATGAATATGTGATTGTGATAATGGAAATAGGGGGCCACTATATTATTTTCGAATTTTTTTTGCTCACCGGGTTTTGCTCATCGCGCGGGGTGAAACGCCAGATGGGGTCGCCCCACCGGTGGGACCACACACCTGGTGGGGCTCACACCACCAGGCGGTGAGCCAAAAAATAAAAAAACTCATTATTTCTTAATCACACCCAGTGGGTCTATCCTATCGGCGGCTCACCGCGCGCGATGAGGGAAAAAAAAATCATTATTTTCTTAATTGAAATTGCAAGAGTCACTTTCCTCAAACTGTTCACCTAAACCCTAGGAACCTTTGCGCTTCCTTCCTAGGGAGGGCGAGCAATCACAATAGCCTTTTAAATCAAAGGCTACTCCCGGAATTTCTGCTGCAGATAAGCAATGCCACATGGTGGGAGCCCCCTTTTCTTTGAATAAGTGCTTCTACACTTAAATTTTAATTATCTTGCTCATGTGTTCCCTCCTTTCACTTTTAGAATAAGTCACTTCTAATCAAACTTAAACAAGTACTAATTTGAATCATACTAATTACTTTCCTCGAGCTGTTCAACAGAACAAGCTAGTCCTAGGAATCTCATTATATATATATTCATGCTTTGGATTATGTTAGTTATGATTAATTAGCACATGCATGCCCTCCAAATCAAGGGCATTGGAAGGCTATAACCTAATCAAACAACTACTTAAGTAAATTAAGCTAAGATACCTCACCTCATGTTAGAAGTGAGAATTTGAAATTGCAAGAGATAGAACCTATACATATTCAAAAGGGTTTTTTTTAATTAAAAAGCTTACTTAAATAAATAATTAGAAAACTTGAATTTGAAAATTCAACTCCCAATTGCTGCTAGCGCCATGCTGGCGAGGCCAAAACTGAGGTGGCGCTGACGTGACGTGTCAGAGGTCGGTCTTGATAAATATTTTTGTGGTTGATCTTTTTTTTTCCTAATAATTTATTTAATAAGATTTTTAATTAAAAAAACTTCTCTGTACTATAAGAGTTTTGTAGAGAACCATTCTATCATTTTGATTTATTAAATTCATCACAAAACAATCTTATACTAGCTAGTCCATCCCAAATCTAAAATAGCGCGTGAGAATTTCTTGTCAAATCCCGCTTGTACCAATCTATGACCTATTTTCCCAAAATAAAAGCATTAGTACAAGGTATCTTCAGTGAATTCAAAAGAACATAAGGGGCATTCTAATTATTTCAATAGAACAAGAGGTTTTTGCAAAATGCCGATAATAGTAGAGAGGGATATTCTACAATTTACCCTTTTCAAATATAAGAAATATTCAATTCGAATGGACAAGTGATACCGGTAAAATTTCTTTGCAATGTGCGAAAAATTTGGAGTTCAAATTTGTACCAGGCCACTTATTAAATCCATAGTAAATTTGGAGCAAATGATTACAAATTAATTATTAATGACATGTTCTCATGAAATCCACTCTTTTATAATTTTATTTAAATTTCTCAAATGACATGTTTTCAGTATATTATCAAAATTATTGTTTTCCAAAAATTCCCTTCTTTCATAATTTATGACATAATCTTCTACATGACCTAAAGTTTCAGGGGTTATACACAGTAAAAATTACAGAAAAAGATAACAGAAGACACCCAGTCTGCAATTATTAAGGTATTTTTCAAAACAAGAAATGGTTTTTTCTGCACTCCCACCCTCTACATATTTTTACACAAGAGTAATAATATATTTCACACTCCTGAGCTCCCCTTGTGACTCTCAAATATTTAGATACTACTACTCACCAATTTACAGTTAGTTTAGCTTATTAAAAATCCAAAAGATTAGCTAATTCATGTGCAGCCTTGTTTGCCATCATAATGATCCTTATTGCTCTCAAACACAGAACTATTTACATCAAAATTTAGTTAATTAAATTTGGAAGTGTCACTTCCCTCGGACAGTTGACATAAATCCTATTGTACATATAATCTACAAGAATATACAATGCATATGTACATTCTTTTGGCTGTGATATTTTATGAGAAACACATGACTTCTAAGGCTAGACCCAAGCTATATACAATTACATGCATAAAAGGCTGTTTGTTTTCGAAAGGGAAATCGAAATCGGGAGGTGAGAAAACTCATTTTTCACTTCTGATGTTTGTTTGGAACCGAAAATGAGAAATGAGAAAACTTCTTTTTTTCTCTCTCTTTTTTCCCTTACATCTTCTCTTTACACAATCATTTTTTCAATTTCAGACTACTACAATTAATTTTGTAGTCATGTAAATCTCACTTGTAATAAGTTATAACTCAAGGCAGTTAATTTTGTGGTGATGTAAATCTCACTTGCGATCTAATTACTTTAAAAAACTTCATAATTAATAGTGATTTTAATTTTATTTTGTGGTCAACTTTTCTACTTCTACTTTTACATTACTAATCAAACACTAACAATATATTTTTTCACTTATACTTCTACGTTACAATCAATACTAAAAAAAGAAAATGAATAAATTCTAATTTCTTACTCTTTTTTTTCACATTTTTCTCATCATTTTTCACTTTTCACTTTTTCTCTCTCACTTTCAACAAATCAAACTGACCTAAGTGTAACATAGTTGACATGCGACGTGCTGAGAAAGGATTGGGCCTCCTCCAACTTGTTGGAGAGAGAGAGATTTTACTGAGGAAGTTGACCCGACCATCAAGGGATCGTCGAAGAAGTCGGCAACAAGAGACGATGGAAGAAACGACAGAAAACAGCAGCAGCAGAACTGGCAGAAGGTCGGTCGACCGGACCGGTCGACCGACGTGCACAACATGCACAGGGGTCAGGCGGTCGACCGGGACGGTCGACCGCTCTGAAGGAGCCAACTCTCAGGAAGTTTCTGTCGACCGGAACGGTCGACCGACATGAGGAACCAAACTCACGGCGAGAATCGGTCGACCGGCTCGGTCGACCGGCCTGGAGAGATCAAGTTTCTCAGTGAGTATCGGTCGACCGGTCCGGTCGACCGATCATCGGGTTTGGGCAAAAACTTGCTGCTCCGCAAAATGCGGAGCAGCGAGTATAAAAGTTGCTGGGTTGTTTTCTAGGGTTTCTAACCTGGAAAACCTGCGAAAAAGAAAGGCTTAGGGTTCTCTTGTATTCAAAGAGACTAAGAAGCCATTGTAATCATCTTCCCTAATACAAATCTCTCCATTGATTACCCCGAGGACGTAGGCACGTTGGCCGAACCTCGTTAGATCCTGTTTTTGCGATTGGTTTGTTCTTCGTGGATTTGATTTCATTGTTTCTGTGATTGAGATCGATTAGATCCTCTATTGGTTGTTGTCTCCCGAGCACAACAAGTGGTATCAGAGCGTCCAGGTTGCTCTTTGGGATTTCTGAAGATCCGGAGGCCTCGAGATCGGATCCGGTGGAGATCGTGTGTCGATCTCAGATCTGAGGTATTGGGTGTTCGAGAGATCGTGTGTCGATCTCCGGAGGACTCAAGGAAGGTTTTTTGGATCGGTGGTGAAGTAGATCTGGTGAGAAACTCGAGCTAGGGTTCACGGGAGAGGTAAAAATCACTTTTTTATCTCGGTAATAGATCTATTTTTCAAGTTATTTGATCTTCCGCATAGTTAGAGGATCAAGGAAAGAATCTCAATGGCAGAGGAGGTTGCATCTGTTAGAACAATGAATACTCACCCTAGAATCGAAGTGGTTAAGTTTAATGGCACTAACAACTTTGGGATGTGGAGGTGTGAGGTGATGGATGCGTTGAACGCATCTAATCTGGAGGATACTCTCCTATTGGAGAGAAAGAAGAACACTACTACCGAGGAGGAATGGGCAAGATGAATAGGTCGGCATGTGGCTTGATTCGTTCATGCTTGACACAAGACATCAAATACCTTGTGCAACATGAGACGAGTGCAAAGAATCTGTGGGAAACCCTAGAGAAGAAGTACTTGACCAAAAGTGTGGAGTCAAGATTACAGCTTAAGAGTAAGCTGTATAGCTTCAGAATGAAGAAGGGATGCACAGTAAATGAGCACATAAACCGATACACAAAACTCCTTATGGACCTGGTAAACGTGGATGTCGTGGTAGGAGAGGAAGACAAGGCAGTCATTCTCCTGAATTCACTCCCACCGGAG
Organism: Agave tequilana; assembly: GCA_038442645.1. NCBI lineage: Eukaryota > Viridiplantae > Streptophyta > Magnoliopsida > Asparagales > Asparagaceae > Agave > Agave tequilana. The sequence goes on along the minus strand of JAVJIF010031626.1, from coordinate 18,509 downwards.
GAGTATGAGACATTTACTATGACGTTTATCAATGGTAGGCAGACATTGGACTACCATGAGGTGTCTTCTGCATTGATGAGTTATGAAACAAGGAAGAAGGAAAGACAGTCTTCTCAGTCAAGCTCAGTGGCAGAGGCGTTGGAAGTAAGGGGCAGAAATTCATCAAGGAAGGGCAGAGAGATTGGAGGAAGATCGAAATCCAGGCCAGGGTTCAAGGACCTCAAAAGAAATCAGTGCATTTTCTGTAGAGAAATTGGGCACTGGAAGGTAGATTGCCCAAAGTTCAAGGGGAAGAAGAAGGAGTCGAATGCTGAAGCAAATCTATCAAAGGTGACGAAGACTCAGAGGAGTAGTTCACAGACAGATGGGGCAGATTCGGACTCGTCGGGATTCTCTTTTTCAGTCAGTACTCCCAGTGTTGATAACTCATGTAAAGATGAGTGGATTCTGGATTCAGGTACAACATACCATGCATGTCCTAACAGGGGCTGGTTCACCAGTTTTGAGAAGCTGGAAGGTTGCTCGGTTGTGATGGGTGATGATCACTCATGTAGCATGGAGGGTGTTGGTACAATCCCAATCAGAATGTTTGATGGGACAGTTAGAGAGCTGACAGGTGTGAGGTATGTACCTCAGATGAAGAGAAATTTAATCTCTTTGGGAACTTTGGAAGCATCGGGCATGATGATATCGATTCGAGATGGCGATCTCAGGATGATCAAGGGCTCGATGGTTGTGATGAAGGGTGTCCACCGAGGAAATCTATACTACTTGAAGGGTAGTACGAATACAGATCAGGTGGAGACTTCGAGTACAACAGATGAGGTTGGCCTGGGGATCTGGCAGGAAAAAGCCGGATAAGAAGAAGAATCTTTGCGAGCTCCTGCAAAGATGGAATCAGTAGAAGGTGCTGCTACCTGCAAGTCAGAAGGTGGACACAGGGTTCTGGACAAGAAGAAGGTGAGTTTCAGCACCAGTTCTCACCACTATGAAGGTCTTCTTGATCGTGTTCACGTGAGTGTATGGGGACCTGCTAAGACGGCATCGCTTGGAGGTCACAGGTACTTTGTCTCGGTTATTGATTGTTCATCTAGGCAAGTTTGGATATATCCGATAAGACAAAGGGGTGAAGCCCTAGATGTGTTGAGGAAGTGGAGCGGAAAAATGGAGAGGCAGATAGGTAGGAGGATAAAGGAGCTTCATATTGGCAATGTTGGAAAAGACATTGACCAATTCCTACAGTTTGGCCAGAACACAGGATTGCTACACACTTCTCAACATGTATAGATGTTGGCTAAGGATGTGGTCCGTCCCTTGCTGGAGGAGGTTCGGAAACTATTGTCTAATGCAGGATTGGACAAGTCGCTTTGGGCTGAGGCGATAGAGTATACTAGCCATCTCAAGAATCAAAAGACTGCGATAGGAGGTAAAGCTCCAATGGAACATTGGTCTGGGAAAACAGCTCAATATCATGGTTTGCTGCGGGAATTTGAAAGTCCGGCTTACTTCAGTGCCAAGAATGGCAAGGTGAATCCGCAAGCAAGGAGGTTTGTCTATTTGGGCGTCAAGAAGAACAGCTACAGGTTGTGGGATCCCAAGGACAAAAGGATAGTTATGAGCAGGAATGTCACATTTGGAGAGGCTTCAGAGTTGAAGTCCATCGTCTCTCAGCAGGTGGAGAGGACGAAGACCAAGGGAGGATCACAGCGGGTGGAGGTCGATGCTACTCCATCATCTCCAGGTGGTTCGGCATCAAAGGAGACTTCATCGGTGGTGACACCGGGTGGAGATCATAGTTACAAGAGTGATGCTGAACAGGTTGACGACATTGCAAAGGATGTCGAGTTGAGTGCAGCCATTGGAACCAAGGGGAGACCACGTTCGTGGTTAAAGAAGGATGAATCTCAAGCTTGTGAACGCGACAAGCTCAAGTTGAAGGCCGTTGCTCTCCATGATGGTCAGGGGAAGATTCATATGACTCAGTCTGAAAGGTTCACTGCTGCAGGAACAGGAATCAATATTCGAGCTTGATGAAGCTCATTTTAATGAACTACGGTGGCTTGATCCTTTTGGGCAAAGGTACGTAGGCAGCCGTAAAGGCGCAGCCATTGGTGATGCAACTCTTATGAAGCTATGTCTGGGTTCTCGAGAAGTTGTTTGGAGCTTCACGTAGAGGTGAAGAAGTATGGTCAATGGAGCTTCACGTAGAGTTGAAGAGACTTCATGCAGAGGTGAAAAGACTTCATGTAGCGGTGAAGTGGTGTGACCAGTTGGTCTTCACGTAGAGGTGAAGAGTTGTGATCTCGAAGAACAGTTTTATCTTCCGGAGAGGAGATGTGGAGCTTGCATAAGGAGTGGTGTGCATCCAGTTGAAGCCGATGATGTTTGGTGTGCTCTTTGCAGACTTGTTTGGACCGTCAGTGGAAGACAGGTAGACTAGATAGAGCTGGTCAATTGGAGAGTCAGTGTTGACTCATGTGGAAGTCTTCATGAGGTCGGGAAGTTGCGAAGAAGGAGCCATGGTTGATGATCGGCAAGCGTAGAAATTCTCCTAAGGTGAAGTATAGGGAAGGCATATGTGGTGCATTCCAGTGGATAGCTGAGCCAAAGATTCCAAGCCGAGATCGTGTGTCGATTTCGCCGAGATCGTGTGTCGATTTCGTCCGGTGCGCGCAAGCCGAGATCGTGTGTCGATTTCGCCGAGATCGTGTGTCGATTTCGCCAGGTAATAGACTGGGGTTCGTTGGATGTCGGCTCAGATTTTGGAATCTTTGCCGAGGTGGAGAATTGTTGGAGAGAGAGAGATTTTACTGAGGAAGATGACCCGGACCATCAAGGGATCGTCGAAGAAGTCGGCAACAAGAGACGATGGAAGAAACGGCAGAAAACAGCAGCAGCAGAACTGGCAGAAGGTTGGTCGACCGGACCGGTCGACCGACGTGCACAGGGGTCAGGCGGTCGACCGGGACGGTCGACCGCTCTGAAGGAGCCAACTCTCAGGAAGTTTTCGGTCGACCGACATGAGGAACCAAACTCACGGCGAGAATCGGTCGACCGGCTCGGTCGACCGGCCTGGAGAGATCAAGTCTCTTAGTGAGTATCCGGTCGACCGATCATCGGGTTTGGGCAAAAACCTGCTGCTCCGCAAAATGCGGAGCAGCGAGTATAAAAGCTGCTGGGTTGTTTTCTAAGGTTTCTAACCTGGAAAACCTGCGAAAAAGAAAGGCTTAGGGTTCTCTTGTATTCAAAGAGACTAAGAAGCCATTGTAATCATCTTCCCTAATACAAATCTCTCCATTGATTGCCCCGAGGACGTAGGCACGTTGGCCGAACCTCGTTAGATCCTTTTTTGCGATTGGTTTGTTCTTCGTGGATTTGATTTCATTGTTTCTGTGATTGAGATCGATTAGATCCTCTATTGGTTGTTGTCTCCCGAGCACAACACAACTATGATACTTTAACGCGGGGACAACATGCGTGTGTCATTGTAGCATATTGATAAATAAAAAATATAAAACGGTAGATTGTTTTATACGAGATAAAACCAAATTGTGGTTTATAAAGCATACAATGTATCCCGCATAATAATAATAATAATAATAATAATATAATAATAATGACTTGAGAAGATAATTCACTTACTCTTATGTTTTGATTTGAAAAGAATCATGACTGAACTTCTCCGTCTTCAATGGGGCTTCAACAATGATCAAGTGACTTTAGTCCAAGTGTTCTTACAAAACACTATCTTAATTCTAAAAAACCATCGCATTAAAAGTTACTGTTTTTTGAAACATGCATTTTACATGTCTAATATGCAGACTCAAAAAGGAGGGGGAAAAAACATCTAATGCAAAAACAAACTGGTTCAGCTTCACTGTTTCTAGCAAAACTTGCTGTTTTTTTGCTAGGACTGTGTTGAAGAAGAGACATGATTCCATTAAAAATCTCTAAAGGGTTTGTATTATACAATATGAGGAATATGTACTTAAGCTGTCATCTAAGAGAACTCTCTTAGATGGCGGCTTAAAACTCTAACTTTTTAAACTAAAGTTTATGATCCAACCGCAAATATGATATTCACGCCCAAAAATATGTATTTATGAAAAGTATTGTATATTAGAGTTCGTTTGATCTTGTTTCAAATAGTTATAAATTTAATAATTTTTAAACAATACAACAAATACAACCATTTAAACATGATGAAACGTACTCCAAAATATGTTTTTTTAAGTAAGAAGCGAATTTCATATTATACAGTCTGATCATGAATTTTTTTTTTTTGTTGAGAAATTGGAGTTTTAAGTCGCCATCTAAGAGAGTTCTCTTAGATGGCATCTGCATGCGCGCGCACACAAAAATATAAATAAATTATTATTGTTAATCTCACAGTAAGGTGGCCCAATAACCTTGGTTAATTAACATTGGATTCCTAATTAAAGTTAACTGATATTAAAGATGCCATTATTAAAGTTACATTTATATATAAGTTAATAATAACATGAGGTATAAAGGAACCATGATGGGTGGTTTTATCTCAGGGTTATTTGGTAAATGTTAGACCCTCATCTCTCCTCCTGAAAAGAATATAACCTAGGCTCATTATTTTATGAGTATGAAAGAGAATTCCATCATAATTGCAAAGTTGTGAAAAGAAAAGGAGACAGAGAGAAGAAGGGTCTGCATTAGGGTTCTTGCAGGATTAAAGAGAAAGATCAGATCTTCATCCATCTACGTTCTTCTTCCACCTTTCAATGGCTTCAGGTATGGATTTAGTATTGTTTTAGTTATGTATTTGATTTCTTGAGATGATTGATTCTAGATCCATGGCAATTTATCCGCATTAAAGTTTATATAATTCTTACATTTGGTATCAGAGCCTGGGTTTTAGAATCAATACATCTTGGATTATGGATTATGGAAAATTAGGGTTTTTGATTAACAGTTCATAAAATCAAATTTTTGATCTTTTAATTGTAGAATTTTAAGAGGATTTATTAACCCTAATGTCTGTTCAATTTTCTCTAATTGTACAATTGATTTGGATCAAATTTCAGGAATTATTAACCCTAATTTTTCCCTAATTAAATATTTCTGCCGGCAATCTGGAACTGCCCGCGATAACAGTTTTGTCGACTATTAGTCGACTAGCCCGAAACACTAGTCGACTAAGTATTTTTTTCAGAAACTTAAGAACTCTCTGTTTCGGTACAGAGTCGACTAATAAAATTTGTAGTCGACTAATAAAATGTATAGTCGACTAACTATTTTCCCAAGTCGACTAATAATTTAACGAGAGTTGCCTTCCAACAGGAGTCGACTAATAAATTTGTAGTCGACTAATAAAATTTATAGTCGACTAATAATATTGGTATAGTCGACTAACCTTGCGTTGCCCTAGTCGACTAGACCTAAATGTATAGTCGACTTGACTTGATCCAAGTCGACTAGTCTTTCTTGTAGTCGACTAATGCTTGTTTGATTCAATCATAATGTATGTTACACATTTAAGTCTGTGTTAATATTGATTGATGTTGGTCAAGTAATAGAATTGGAGTATTATAATATTACTCAATAAAAGATTAGAGAATATTATTGGTTAGTTTTGTATTCATAAGGCTTATTGATTTAGTAGTTGCCAAAGTGACCTATGTTAGTAAACCTTATGAATATACAACTACATAAAAGACTTGTCAATGTAAGTGACATTAAAGACAATAATACTCTCGATGGCGGTTCTAGTTAGGAGATTGGGACTGGCCCAAGGAAAGTCTCTTTCAAATAATTAGGAACCAGGTAGGGTAGTGTAATTTATGCAACTTAGTGGTGTAGAATTGGATACCCAAAGGTAACATGACTTACTGTCTAAGTAGCATAAATTATATTAGACCTACATAGGTGATAAAAGAGTCTCACCTAAAGAGTGAACACTAGATATGCTTAGGTTTCGCCCAAAGGAGAAATCAAAGTGATATCAATAGTTCATCTTAATTAAATTTAAAACTTTGTATTGATTCGTGTTAATGTGAGCTATGTCCTATTTTGTTTCAGTGAACGTTCCCACTTCCTTCACACTCATGCAACTAGCATTCCAGCCCTGGATGGTACCAACTTTTCTTCTGAGTGGTTTGAACATGTACAATTTACACTGGGTGTTCTGGACCTTGACATGGCCCTTTTAGTAGAGAAACCTGATGAAGTGACTGCTGAAAGTACAGCAGAACAGGCTAGCCATGCCAAAGCTTGGGAAAGGTCGAATAGACTCAGTCTCATGTTCATCAAGATAACCATTGCCAATAACATCAAGACATCACTCCCACATACTACTAAGGCATCTGAACTTTAACTGCTGTTAAGACCGATTTAAGTCTGCAATAAGTCATTAGCTGGCCCCTTATGGCTGAACTTACCACCATGAAATATGATGGTAGTAGAGGAGTTCAACAACACATTCTAAATATAACTGATAAGCTGCGAAGTTAGGATCACTGGGAATGAAAGTGGATGAATCCTTCTTAGTACAGTTCATCCTCAACTCACTTCCCTCTCAGTTTGGGCCATTCAAGATCCACTATAATACTCATAAGGATAAGTGGAATCTGAATGAGCTGACTGGTATGTGTGTACAAGAGGAAGTGAGACTGAGGCAAGAAGGGCAGCACTCAGTGTTGGCAGTAACTCAAGGAGCTATCCATAAGAAAGGTAAATATGGAAGAAGTAAGAGGTTTCCATCAAGAAAGGAAATGATCATGGGGAAAGTAGCCAAGGTCATAGAAAGATTTTCACTGTCAAATGCTACTTCTGTGGCAGAAAAGGACATGTGAAGAAGGACTGCAACAAGAGGAAGGCTTGGTTCGAAAAGAAAGGTATGAATCTTTCTTTTGTATGTTATGAATCAATCTTGCTGAAGTTCCTTCTAATACTTGGTGGATTGACTCTGGAGCCACAACTCATATAACTAATTCAATGCAGGGATTCTTACAACCCGGAATCGAAGAAAGTGAGAGATTCGTCTTTATGGGGAACCGTCTTAAAGTGGAGGTCGAGGCTGTTGGTACTTACCGACTACTCTTAGAGACGGGACATCAGATGGATCTTGAGGATACTTTTTATGTACCTTCGATTTCTAGGAACTTAATGTCATTATCCAATTAGATGTTGTTGGATATTCTGTTTTATTCAGTTATGGAAAACTCAGTTTAATGTTTAATTCAATGTCGGTTGGACATGGAATTTTATGTGATGGTTTATATAAAATTTCATTGAATGATGAGTTTGCACAATCTCTATTATCTCTGCATTCAAATGTTAGTATTAAACGTGGCTTAATTAATGAAAATTCCTCTATCTTGTGGCATAGACGACTGGGGCATATCTCCAGGGATAGAATAGTAAGATTAGTGAAGAATGGGATTTTGGATAACCTAGACTTCACTGATTTTGATGTGTGTGTAAATTGCATAAAAGGAAAGCAAACCAACACACCAAGAAAGGTGCCACAAGAAGTAAAGAGCTTCTTGAATAATTCATACAGATATTTGCGGACCACTCTCCATTCCATGTTTTACGGGAGAGAGATACTTCATTACCTTTATAGATGATCTGTCACGTTATGATTATGTGTATCTAATTCATGAAAAGTCTCAGGCTGTTGACATCCTTGAGGTGTTCATTACAGAAGTCGAGAGACAATTAGATAGAAAGTTAAATCATAAGATCAGATCGAGGGTGGTGAATTTTATGGTAGATATGATGAGTCAGGACAACATCCTGGCCCATTTGCCATTTCTAGAAAAGCATGGTATTTGTGCTCAATACACAATGCCAGGTACGCCTCAGCAGAATGGTTGCTGAAAGGCGAAACCGAACTCTTATGGATATGGTTAGGAGCATGATAGCTTCTCTAATGTACCTAATTCATTGTGGAATGAAGCCTTAAAGACTGCTATGTATATCTTAAACAGGGTTCCTAGTAAGGCAGTCCCAACAACTCCTTTCGAGTTGTGGACTGGTAGAAACTAGTTTAAGACATTTACATATTTGGGGTTGTCCAGCAGAGGCTAGAATATATAATCCACAAGAAAAGAAATTAGACTCAAGAACAATATCTGGGTATTTCATTGGTTATCCAGAAAAGTCTAAGGGGTACAAATTTTATTGTCCTAACCATAGTACAAGAATTGTTGAAACTGGTAATGCCAGATTCCTTGAGAATGGCAAATTAGTGGAGTGATGAACCAAGAAAGGTAGATCTTGAAGAGGTAAGGGTAATATCCCAATACCCTTTCCTTCAGAGAAATTGTTGTCCCTCAACTTGATCATCAAGCTGAGATACCAGAACAACATAATGGTGTTTTTCACCACTCCATGAGGATATTGCCATTGAAAATGTAGTAGAACCACCACAACCGGCAGCTTTGAGGAGATCTCAAAGGGAAAGAAGATCTGCCATTTCAGATGATTATATGGTGTATCTACAAGAATCTGATTATGATATTGGGATAAATAAAGATCAGTTTCATTTTCACAAGCCATAGAATGCAATGATTCTAGTAAATGGGTTGATGCTATGAATGAAGAGTTGAAATCTATGGACCAAAATAAAGTCTGGGATCTCATCGAATTGCCTAATAACTGTAAGAAAGTCGGGTGTAAATGGGTCTTTAAGACCAAGCGCGACTCTAAAGGCAATATCGAACGATATAAGGCCAGACTTGTGGCTAAAGGTTTCACTCAGAAAGAAGGCATTGACTATAGAGAAACCTTCTCTCCAGTATCAAGGAAGGATTCTCTTAGAATCATTATGCCCCTTGTAGCTCATTATGATTTGGAGTTACATCAAATGGATGTGAAAATGGCTTTTTTAAATGGAGATTTGGATGAGGAAATTTACATGGAGCAACCTGAAGGGTTCGCAAATGAAGGTAAAAGAACACTTGGCTTGCAAATTAAAGAAATTCATATACGGACTTAAACAAGCTTCCAGGCAATGGTATATAAAGTTTAATGATACCATTACCTCTTTCGGATTTACAGAAAACACTGTTGATCAGTGTATATATCTAAAGACTAGTGGGAGCAAGTTTATCTTTTTGGTTCTGTATGTGGATGATATCTTGTTAGCCAGTAGTGATATTGGTTTGCTGTATGAAACTAAAAGCTATCTTACCAAGAATTTTCAGATGGTTGATATGGGTGAGGCAACTTATGTTATTGGCATAGAGATCTTTCAGGGATAGATCTCGAGGATTGCTAGGATTGTCTCAGAAAGGTTATATCAATCGAGTCTTGGAAAGATTTCATATGGAAATGTGTTCAACCAGTCCTGCACCCATTATGAGGGTGACAAATTAAGTGGGAGCCAGTGTCCTAGAAATGACTTAGAAAAGGGTCAAATGCAGAAAGTTCCTTATGCGTCAGCAGTTGGGAGCTTGATGTATGCACACACTTGTACCAAGCCAGATATCAGTTATGCTGTTGGGATATTGGAAGATACCAGAGCAATCCAGGAATGGAGCACTGGAAATTAGCTAAGAAGGTAATGCGGTATCTTCAGGGAACGAAGGACCTAATGCTCACATATAGGAGATCTGATCAGTTGGTAGTGATTGGCTATTCGGACTCAGATTTTGCTGGTTGCCCAGATAGCAGGAAGTCTACCTCAGGCTTTATTTTCTTGCTAGAAGGTGGGGCAATCTCGTGGAAGAGTGTAAAGCAGTCTATCACTGCTTCATCCACGATGGAGGCTGAGTTCATAGCATGTTTTGAAGCCTCGAATCATGCATTATGGTTAGAAATTTTATCTCAGCACTTGGTATAGTTGACTCTATTGCCAAGCCGCTGAAGATATATTGTGATAATACAGCAGCCGTTTTCTTCTCTAAGAATGATAAGTACTCTAATGGTTCTAGACACATAGAACTGAAGTACATGGTGGTTAGAGAAAGAGTTGAGAAACAGAAAGTGTCAATTGAAAGTATAAGTACCACTTTAATGGTTGCTGATCCAATGACAAAGGGATTGCCTCCAAAGACATTTAAGGAACATGTTGTTAGAATGGGTCTTTTGAGCAATCTGTAAATGTATGTTTTGGTACTTATGTAATTGACATTATTGCGCAATAAAAGTTTGTTTCTGTGTTTTTTGTTATCCAATTATGTGTGCACATATTATGTATGGATGTTTGTTAAACAGGAAATATCTTTACAAGACAATTACAGGGGTCATTTTGGTTATGGACTCATTAGTAAGGGTTATCAATGTTGTGGTACATAGAAGGGAGTATGACATGGATGTTGTATAACCGCTATGACTCGCATTGGTGGTCCAAGCTAATTGCAGTATTACAGTATTTCATATTTGGGCTTATCAGTTGTTGTTTTTAAATTCGTGATCACGTGTTAAGGTTTTTCAGTATGGAATCCAATGGAGTCAAATGTTTGAAAAATGAGTCTTTTCTTTTATTTGTTTTCTAAAGTTTTTAACCTAATCGGTTAATGGTCCAAGTGGGAGAATGTTAATCTCACATTAAGGTGGCCCAATAACCTTGGTTAATTAACATTGGATTCTTAATTAAAGTTAACTGATATTAAAGATGCCATATTAAAGTTACATTTATATATAAGTTAATAATAAATGAGGTATAAAGGAACCATGATGGGTGGTTTTATCTCAGGGTTATTTTGGTAAATGTTAGACCCTCATCTCTCCTCCTGAAAAGAATATAACCTAGGCTCATTATTTTATGAGTATGAAAGAGAATTCCATCATAATTGCAAGGTTGTGAAAAGAAAGGAGACAGAGAGAAGAAGGGTCTGCATTAGGGTTCTTGCAGGATTAAAGAGAAAGATCAGATCTTCATCCATCTACGTTCTTCTTCCACCTTTCAATGGCTTCAGGTATGGATTTAGTATTGTTTTAGTTATGTATTTGATTTCTTGAGATGATTGATTCTAGATCCATGGCAATTTATCCGCATTAAAGTTTATATAATTCTTACAATTATGGCATATTCTAATTATTATGTTTATATACTCTTTTCGTATATATAAAGAAAATTAGAACTATAACAGAAAGGATTATTGTTAAACTGGCAATTTTTCAAAATTTTTTTTTAAAAATAATTTAAAAAATTGACCTTCTTCTTCAAAATATCTCAAAAATAGAACTCACTGACACGCCACGTCGTTTCGGCCCGCTAGCGTAGTGGTGATAGGGGGCAGTTTTTGATTCAATTGGGATTGTTAACCCCGGCCAAATCAATTTTTTTGAGCTTATTATCTCGACCAGGATTGTCAACAACGGTTGCATAATATATATATATATATATATATATATATATATATATATATATATATATATATATAATATATATATATATATATTATATATATATATATATATATATGGTCTTTACTGTACCTCAGCCTGCGGGCTGAGAAGTTTCTCAGCCTGCGGGACGTGGCTGAATATAGGCCACACATCGGTCGCAGAGTGTGGGCGCCACAAAAAATCAAAAAATCCCGCCTAAACATCGTGAATCAAATGACAAAAATACCCCTTTTAAATGACGACTGCGACTTTTAAACTGTTAAACTTCCTAGGGTCGACACTGCGACCAACGACCCTGCGACACTGCGACGAAAAGACTGCGACTGTACCTTCTAGCATTCAAAAGTAAAAAAACATTCCATGGTCGCAGACTTAATACAGAATAAAGAATACAAGACAAAAAATGCTATCGCATAGCAATGCGACCTCCTTCGGTACTGCGACCAAATTCGCAATCTTCTTTCTCATGCCTTATGTAAAAGAAGTAATTAATATTATATCTACCGTGATACAACACCAGTCTAGAAAAAAAGAGATGCACTAATGTTAATCTCGAGAAAGGAAAGATGTGCACCATACGTAATCTAAAGATATAGCCAAACAATTCTATAAAAGTTAATTTGTACTTCGGATTCTCCAGCAATAAATCTTCAATTAAATATTTAATTTTTTTTACCACTTCCTACCATACTCAACCCTCACCTGTAACAATTATTATTACTATTCATGTTCTTCCACAATATTGACCTTTATATAATGCTTGTAACTAATATTACCTCATACCTAAAAAACTATAATTTTGCTCTTCCTTTTCAATTTGATTTCAAAACTTTCAAAAAAAAATTCATTCTTGAATCATGTCTTCCCCATCTTCTTCCTCTGAACACTCAGAATTCAACTTCATCAATCCCCCACCGGTCCTTTGTCTTTAGGATATTCTAGTGAATCTGTACAGTCTGGACTCACTCCTTTTGACTATCTCATTACATCAAATAATGTATTAACTGATCCTCCTATTCATGATGATAATGAATTTTTCATGTGCGTTAGTGAAGAAGACATTATTCCTCTGCCACTTGACGGAGACATGCTTGATGAAAGCATGTCCTCTGATGCTGTAGGCTCGCTTCCTAGCACGGTCAGACGAAGAGCTTGATAGAGACGATCCATTCTGAGAGTTCATCGTGAAACAAAAAAACCTCAAGATGAGAGAAATAAGTGATGAAGAGGAAGAGCAGAAGAATGAAGACGATGAATCTGCTTATGATGGTGATAATGACGAGGATTAGGATTTCCTGATCTTCTGATATTCATTATATTTTGTCTTCTTTTAAAAGCTTTTAATTCTATTTTTTTTGTAAGGTCTCTTTCTCACTATATTAACTTATAAGCTCTTTTAATTATATATCCAAAACTGCGACTGCTGCTCTTAAACACTGCGACCATAGTCGCCATCCTACTACGGATGCAATTTATGGTCGCAGTTAATCATTTATCAGTTCCCAATGCGACTTTGGTCGCAATAATGTACTGTTTTGGAGTTCAAAGTAATTAAAGTTATAGTGTATTAACTTTTAAACTGTTTTGGATAACTGAACAGTCACCTAGGAAGTATACAATTTTGAGAAAAGATAGAAATATATTTGAGAGATATTCACGTGGTCCGAGAGCTTAAACCTTTTGGAATTCCGGGATTAAATACATATAAGGGTCATGAGAAAAGGATTAAAACATACTAAGTTATTTTTTGCTCAAACTCGTTACTCTCACTGTTCCGAAAATACATTCAAAAATGTCTTCACCATCACCACCGTCTTCACCGGAAAGAAGCCAATCATCAATGATGATTTTATGTTTAGTTCTGAAATAATGTCTCGCTATGGGTCAGAATCTGAGCTTGATACAGACGACCCTTTCTGGAGTTCATTGATGAACCAAAACACAAACATGAAGAGGAAGAAAGTGACGATGAGACTGTACCTGAAGAGGAGGAAGAGACAGAAACGAAAGCGATACAGAAGACGAAAGCATGACTCTTGACGACGAATCTGATTACTATGGTGATGACGACGATTAGAAGTTAAAAAATTGTATTTTGTTTTTCTTTCTAAATATATATAAATCTGTTTTTTAAAGTTATTTGTGTGAATTACATTTTTACTACTATGTATTGGTTGAAATACTGCGACCATGGACGCAGACTTAATAAATACAATGCGACCAAGGTCGCAGTTGCTGGTCCTTTAATCTTAATCAATAACAACACTGCTACCTTGGTCGCAGTTTCTGACCGTAGTCTTCATAATATAAACTGCGACCTTGATCGCAGTTTGTTGGTGTTTAGTCTTAATAAAATACACAGCGAACTTGGTCGCAGTTGCTGATCTTTACTCTTATCATCACACATCACTGCGACCTTGGTCGCAGTTGGTGGTATTTATAAATAATCAACAATACTGCGACTTTGGTCGCAGTTGATGAACGCAGTCTTAAAAAAAATAATCTGCAACCTTTGTCACAGTTTTTTTGGTCGCAATGTCGACCCTGGTCGGAGTTGTTTTCTGTTTGCACTGTAGTCTTATGCGACCTTGGTTGCAGTGTGGTCTCTGGTCCAAGTTGTTTTGTTTGCAATGCTGACTGCGACCAAAGGTCGTAGTTTATTAAAAAACAAATATGCTTTTTATTTATTTTCACGCATTTATCTCCAGGCATGTGAAAATGATAAAAAAAACGATCTCTTATATAATAAGATTGAGTGTTACATATAGCAGTAGAAAGAAACTAAACATCAAAAAGAGCCATTGTTGACTAAGAGCAGTGTTGTTATTGAGGTCTTTTATTTATGTCAGGCATTTATCTCCAGGCATGTGAAATGATACAAAACGCTCTCTTATATAATAAGATTGAGTGTTACAATATAGCAGTACAAAGAAGACTAAACATCAAAAGAACCAAGAAGACTAAACATCAAAAGAACCAAGAAGACTAAACATCAAAAGAGCCCTTGTTGAATAAGAGCAGTGGTGTTATTGACGTCCCCGTGTACTAAAAAACTGTGGACGTCGAGGACCATGACTTCTTCCCTTGTGGACGATATCGATCAAGTTCACCGGCCAAAATATTCTCCACAGGCCCAGCGAACCTGAAAAAGGACAATAAAGCTCTGGGTCTTCTTCGTGCATAGGGTCATCTTCATCCATGGAGGGCAGGCCCCTGTTAGAGACTCTGAAGAAGGCGAAAATTCTCAGAGCAATTGCTCTCAAATGAACACAGTCTAATTATGGGCTGTTAAAGGGAGGGTGAGCCTATTTATGGGCAGCCCATAATAACAGCTTCGGGAAACAGCGAATGGTGCGGGTTCATCAACGTAGACTTGACGTTAAAAAGATCTCATAAAATCTTTATGACAGGTCGCGTCTCACGGAGTCGGTCCAAGTCGCATCAGACAACAGACAACTTTTCATTTTTCATTTAGATTCAAAAAAATGACTTAATCCAAAACAACACTTAATAAAACAAGAAACAGGCGACCTTGGTCGCTATGCATGTTAATCTAAAGGAAAACACTTACTTAACGTACTGCGACCAAGGTCGCAGTCCATGTAAAGCGACCTAAGACTGCAGTTGCTGGCCATCTTTATCAACAACAACACTGCGACCTTGGTCACATTTAACCATGTACACTGCGACCATCTTTATCCTTAACAACACTGCGACCTTGGTCGCAGTTAATAATTATATTACTTCACCCTTAAAAATTTTAAAATGAAAGGTTGCGACATTGGTTGCAGTTGCTGAACGCAGACTCTATAAATACACTGCGACCTTGGTCGCAGTTGCTGGACTTTATCTTACTCAACAACACACTGCTACCTTGGTCGCAGTTTCTGACTGTAGTCTTAATAAAATAAACTGCGACCTTGATCGCAGTTGTTGCTGTTTAGTCTTAATAAAATACACAGCGACCTTGGTCGCAGTTGCTGGTCTTTACTCTTAATCAAAAACATCACTGCGACCTAGTCGCAGTTGGTGGTCTTTATAAATAATCAACAAAACACTGCGACTTTGGTCGCAGTTGATGGCCGCAGTCTTAAAAAATAATCTGCATCTTGGTCGCTATTACTGTTTGCAATGTATCTTATGCGACCTTTGTCGCAGTGTCATCTAGATCATAGTTGTTTTGTTTGCAATGCATGGCTGCGAAAAAGTACGTAGTTTATTAAAAAAAACAAATATGCTTTTTATTTATGTCCAGGCTTTATCTCCAGGCATGTGCAAATGATACAAAACGATCTCTTATACACTAAGATTGAGTGTTACAAATACAGCAGTACAAAAGAAGATAAAACATCAAAAAAATCCCTTGTTGACTAGAGCAATCTTCTTCTTGAGGTCTGGTGGCAGCAGAATCAATAAGATTGAGTGTTACAAGAAGACTAAAAATCAAAGTAGCCAAGAAGACTAAACATCAAAAAATCCCTTGTTGACTAAGAGAAATCTTCTTCTTGAGGTCTGGTGGCAGCAGAATCAATAAGATTGAGTGTTACAAAGAAGACTAAACATCAAAGTATCCAAGAAGACAAAACATAAAAAAGAGCCAAGAAGAGACCTTGTTGACTACTAGAGCAGTCTTCTCCTGGAGGTCTGGTGGCGCAGAATCTTTCGTTTATGAACATCTCTTCACCAGAAGGTTATCCAGTGAGCATGGAGTTTCCTCGATGTCACTTCTGGGGTAAGAGAGGAGGTTTTTAGACCTCACAGGGAATGCTACCCACACTATAATCCACCACATCCCCCGCCGCCATACCCACTCTGACCATCCGTTACCAGCAAGCTTGACTGGTCCATCAAGTCAGAGCAGATCTCGTGAGGATTAAGTCTCGTCAGGGATCATGACTTCTTCCCTTGTGAACGACGAGGACCATGACTTCTTTCCTTGTGGACGATGAGGTCTATGACTTCTTCCCTTGTGGACGAACATCGATCAAGTTCGTCAATAGGGTCATCTTCATCCATGGAGGCAGGCCCCTGTTAGAGACTCTGAAGAAGACGGAAATTCTCAGAGCAATGCTCTCGAAAGAAAACAGTCTAATTATGGACTGTTAAAGGTAGAGCGTGAGCCCTATTTATAGGCAGCCCATAATAACCATAATTAATGGTTCATTAATCAGAATCGTCGGCATTAATGGTCTCCAACGCCAGCGCCGGTTTGCATTAAAAGACATTAACGCCTAACCCAATGAAGAACCGACGCGTCGACAACCGCTTCGGGAAACAACGAATGGTGCGGGGTTCGTCAACATAGACTTGACGTTAAAAGATCTCATAAAATCTTTATGACAGTCGCGTCTCACGGACTGACTCCAAGTCGCATCAGACAACAGACAACTTTTCATTTTTCATTTAGATTCAAAAATGACTTAATCCAAAAAATACACTTAATAAAACACACTTACTTAACGTACTGCGACCAAAGTCGCAGTCCACGTAATGCAACCCTAGATTGCAGTTGCTGGCCATCTTCATCAATAACAACACTGCGACCTTGGTCCGCATTTAACCATGTACACTGTGACAAAAGACTTTGGCTAAGGTCGCAGTTTAAATGTACAATGCGACCAAAGACTCTGACTACATTATGTTCAAAAAATAATTACTTAACTACTGCGACAAAAGTCGCAGTCCATGTAATGCAACCCTAGATTGCAGTTGCTGGCTATCTTTATCAATACAACACTGCGACTTGGTCGCATTTCACCATGTACACTGCGACCAAAGACTTTGACTAAGGTCGCAGTTTAAATGTACAATGCGACCAAAGACTCTGACTACATTATATAAAAAAAAATTAACTATAAAGTAGAATTTTATCGCAGGCTGAAAACATTGATCTGAAAAGATTTTATATTTTCAAAAAAAAATTTATCCATGCTGAAAGGAGAACTACATCTTTCAAAAAAGAGGTAAAGAAATAAGGCGAAAGTAATTTATATCCTATAAAGAGCGGCAAAATAAAAGGGGGAAAAAAATAATAATAACAATAAGGAAAAGTTATCATAAGGGTATTTGGTAATTTAACTTCTCCCCAAAGCGGCCGCAAGTCATTGAGGTGACAAATCGAGCCACGTCACCGCAGGCTGAGAGAGTACTCTCAGCCCGCGGGCTGATATACATTTTTTCTCTCTCTCTCTCTCTCTCTCTATATATATATCTATATATATATATATATTATATATATATATATATATATATATATATATATATATATATAGGGAGCTGATCCTCTAAGAACGGTTCTCACGGATTTCTGTGAGAACTTTCACGTGGGTCGTCAGATCTGTAGATCAAATCAAATAAAACTAGATCTCTATCAGATCCGACGGCCCACGTGAAAGTTCTCACATGAATTCGTGAGACCGTTCTTAGGGGATCAACTCACTATATATATATATATATATATATATATATATATATATATATATATATATAATATATATATATATATATTGGGCTTACTGTACCTCAGCCTGCAGGCTGAGAGAGTTTCTCAGCCTGCGGGACGTGGCTTAATATATGCCATACATCGGTCGCAGAGTGTGGGCGCCAAAAAATCAAAAAAATCCCGCCTAAACATCGTGAAACAATTGACAAATACCCTTTTTATATGACGACGACGACTTCTAGCATTGAAAAGTAAAAAATATTCCATGGTCGCATACTTATACAGAATAAAGAATACCGGAGGAAACATGCTATCGTATAGCAATGCGACCTCCTTCAGTACTGCGACCAAAGTCGCAAACTTCTTTCTCATTATGATGGTGATGACGAGGATTAGAAGTTTAAAAAATTGTATTTTGTTTTTTTAAATATATATAAATTCTGTTTTCTAAAGTTAATTGTGTGAATTACATTTTTTACTACTATGTCTTGGTTGAAAATGCTGTACAATTGTTACAAACTTCATTTTAAAAATTTTACGCTAAACGAATATACTGTGACCATGGACGCAGTTAATAATTATATTACTTCACCCTTATAAATTTTTAAAATGAAAGGTTGCGACATTGGTTGCAGTTGCTGGACGCAGACTTAATAAATACACTGCGACCTTGGTCGCAGTTGCTGGACTTTAGTCTTAATCAACAACAACACTGCTACCTTGGTCGCAGTTTCTG
>JAVJIF010031625.1:0-206445 GCA_038442645.1 Agave tequilana | reverse complement strand
CAAATAAGTGCTATTTGGTACTAATGTTTTGATCTAGATGAATTTCAGGTTTTGTACCATGTTTAGAGCTCATTCGCTTCGCTTTTGCAAAAACTTCTAAGTTCCACATAGCAATGAAGGCAAATTGCACATCAAGGAAGGATCATAGAAGAGAAGGCAATTGCAAGGCATTGGATGGCTCAAAGATTGCTTCAGAGGTCCTTAGGATTTATTTTATAGCTTTATAGCATGTTAAAGAATAGAGAGTAGGTTTGAAGCTCAAACACACACGTTTTCACGCGTATGCCTTTTCCAAGTTTATTTCCTATAAAATATACAAAAAATATTTTAACACTAATTCTTCTTCCTACAAATCTGTTTTTTATGTTGTATATTGACTTCATGTTCAAAATAGTTTTGATCAAAATATTTTTCCTCTCAAAATTCCCTTTGTATTTCAATTTTGACCTGAGCCGGTCGACCGGCTATATACCACCAGTCGACCGGAGTTCTGGCAGAGTGCACGTATCCGTGTGCACGTCTGTCAGTCGACGGTAGGCTACCGGTAGTCGACCGAAGTTTTTAGTTTGCTCTCTGGATCTGACCAGTCGACGGTGGGCTACCGGCCTTCGACCGATAGTTCAACCTTTAGCTTTTCGGTCGACCGGCTGGCTACCGTTAGTCGACCGGTTATTTTTCAAAGTCTCAGTCAGGAGCAGTCGACTGTACCAGTCGACCGATAGTTCATAACGGTCAAATTTTTGAACTATCGGTCGACCGGGCCAGTCGACCGATATGGCCGTTGACAGTAAACGGGCATATTTTTAATTCTGTTTTAACTTGATTTTTGAAATTAAATATCCGTTGGAGGGTATATTTGGAACTAATTACTTCCTAATCTTCAGTAATTAAATTCCTAAACCTAACCCTAGCCCTCTCCTATAAATAGGGGTGTTTGGGGAGAGTTTCTTTACAATTTTTATTCAAGAGAAAATTCAAAAGTTGGGATATTACAAAAGAGCTTGTTTCTTGTTTTTGTGCTGATATTTCTCATTCATTTTCAGAAGTGTTCTTGATATACTCTCTGAATTTGATTTTCTTTCTTCACTTACACAAGAGCTTCATTCCTTCTCAATATTCTCTAAGGACCTTGTAAGGGAAAAGATATTTGAAAGAGAGAGTTTGTGATCTTTTGATTACTTAGAAATTGTATTGTGCTGAAATTGTAGGAGTTGGGTACTCCATTTGTAATTGATCTTTGTGAGAGTGAAAGTAGCTAGAATCCTTCTGGGGAAGGCGGGGAGTAGAGCTGGGTGCTCGAACCTCGATAACATATCCTTGTGTTTGCGATTGGTTTACTTTACTTGCTATTACTTCTTGCTATTGATTGTGACTTGCATCATTCACTTGCATTCATCTCTATATTTGTTGCTCATTGCTTCATATTTTTAATTGGCCCTTGATTAGCATTATCACCTATTCACCCCCCCCTCTAGGTGATTTTCAATTGGTATCAGAGCTTGGACTCTAGGTTTGGCTTAACATCCTTAGAGAGATCCTAAAATATTGCTAATCAACATTTTCATTCATCCATTCATACACTAGTAACATGGCCGACAACATTAAATCCCCACCTAAATTTGATGGCCTTATTTCCCTTTTTGGAAGGTTTAGGATGACTATATTTTTGCAATCACTAGGTAGCTTAGTTGCCAAATCCTTGACCAAACCCTATGAGGCACCCGATGGTGATGAGGGCACTTGGACCGACCTTGATTTTAAGATGTATGAGGCTAACTCAAAAGCCCAAAACTCCCTTCTTACGCCTTGAATGAGGATGACCTTACACGTGTTATTCATTGCCAATCCGCCTATGAGATGTGGCAACACTTATGGTCACGCATGAAGGGACCTCACAAGTCAAGAGAGCCAAAGTAGATCTCTTGCGGTCTCAATATGAATCATTTAAGATGCTAGATGATGAAACAATTGATTGCATGATTACTCGTTTCACAAAAATCACTAATGGTCTTTCTTCATTAGGTGACATCATCTCCAACGACCAAAAGGTACGCAAGGTGATACGGCTCTTCCTCCATCTTGGGAGATCAAGTCTACTACCTTGAAGGAATTGAACGACAAAGACGAGATGGACATCATAAGTCTCATAGGAAACCTCAAAACCTATGAGATGGAGAAGGAAAGCAAGAGAAGAGGGGGCTCCAACAAAGAAGAAGTCTATCGCTTTCAAGTCTTCTTCCTCCACCATGTAGACGAAGATGAAGATGAAGAAGAAGATGAGGAGCTCTCCCTCCTCGTGCGCAACATCAAGAGGATGTACCGGAAGAACAAGCAAATTTCCGGAGAAAGTTTGAGGTAAAGAGGAGCGAAAGATCATTTGCTACAATTGCCGCAAGCCCGGACACATCATGGGCCGATTGCCCGGAATTCAAGAAGAAAATGACTTCCTCCTTCAAGCCAAGAAAGCAAGACGAAAAGAAGGCTTACAAGGCCACTGGGATTCGGAAAGCGAGTCCGAAGATGAAGAAAAGGCGGACACCGCAAACATGTGTTTCATGGCAAACACACCCAAGGTAACCCCTCAAACTCTTGAATCTATAGATGATAATGATGATGATTTAAGTAAGGAAGTTCTAGTGCATGCTTTTGTAGAACTTTCCGAAACTTATGATAACAAGAAAATGGAGTGTTTTAAACTACAAAAGGAAGTTGCTTTCTTAAATCTCAACTTGCTTTGATTTCACAAGAAAAAGAGGATCTTTCTTCTAATCTTATTTGCATTCAAAATGAATTTCATTCTTATAAGATTTCTTGTAAGGGTAAAACCCCTATTGTTGATAATAATGAAATTTCTTCTTTTAAAAACTAAAATGAGTGATTTTGAAAAAGTTTTAAAGATTGTGCTTTTAATACAAAGAAACTTGAAGAAAAATTTTCCAAAAAGCATACATCTCATGCTAAAGTTTCTCATGATAAGATTCCACATGCTCATACTTCTAAGCTTCTCATGCTAAATCTTTTCATGCTCACAATGCCAATGCTCACAAAACACACACCCATTATGCATTTAAATATGGTAGAGTTTATAGATGTACATATTGTGGCAAAAATGGACATTTAGCTAAATTTTGTTATGATAAATTGCATAGCTCAAATAATCTTGTTTGGGTTAATGGTTCTAACCCTCATGGACCCAAGAAAATGTGGGTACCAAAATCAAGTCCTAAAATGTTTGATGTAGGTACACACCAAGGCTCCAAGACATAGGGAGCGGTGGTACCTTGATAGTGGTTGTTCAAGGCACATGACATGGGATATCAACAACTTCACAACCCTATCAAGGTACATGGAAGGTGACTCCGTCACCTTCGGGATGATTCCAAAGGCAAGATAATTGGTATAGGTAACATTCAAGTTGGTTCATCTCCTATTATAGAGAATGTTGTTTTAGTTGATGGTTTGAAGCATAATTTACTTAGTATTAGTCAATTTTGTGATCGGGTCTTAAAGTTGTTTTTGATGATACTTCTTGTAAGATTTTTGATATTAAATCGAATGATTGTATTTTGACCGGTTTTCGTGATGACAATGTTTATATAATTGACATGCTTAATGTAGAGTGTTCTACTAAGTGTTTAAATGCTTTTGATGAAATTTCATGGCTTTGGCATAGAAGATTAGGACATGCATCTTTTGAACATATTTCTAGAATTAATTCAAAGGAATTGGTGAAGGGTATTCCTTACTTGAGTTTTGAGAAAGACCGCATTTGTAGTGCGTGCCAACTTGGGAAACAAACCAAGTCTTCCTTTAAACCAATCAAGGATATCATGTCAACTAGACCTCTAGAATTAATTCATATGGATTTATTTGGACCAACTAAAACTAAAAGCTTAAATGGAAGTAGATTTGCATTTGTTTTAGTTGATGATTTCTCTCGATTTACTTGGGTTTTTCTTTTTGCAAAATAAAGATCAAACTTTTTCTCACTTTAAGATTTTTAGAAAAAGAGTTGAAAAAGAGAAAGGTTTTCCGATTTGAGAATAAGGAGTGATAGAGGTGGTGAGTTTGTTAACCAACTCTTCATGACTTATTGTGATGAAAAGGGAATTAAGCATGAAATGTCTTGTCCTAGAACTCCACAACAAAATGGAGTTGTAGAAAGGAAAATAGAACACTTCAAGAGATGGCTAGGACAATGATAAGTGAATACGACCTCCCTCAATATTATGGGCCGAGGCCGTAAACACCGCATGCTATATATCGAATCGTATTTATTTATGCAAAAATTCTTCGAAACTTCTTTTGAAATGTATCATTTTAGAAAACCAAATGTTTCCTATTTCAAAGTTTTTGGATGCAAATGTTTTTTTGAACACTAAAGAGAATTTGGGTAAATTTGATGCTAAAGCTTATGAGGCTATCTTTGTAGGATATTCCTCTACTAGCAAAGCATATAGAGTTTTCATTAGATCTTCACTTACTATTGAAGAAACCACGCATGTTAAGTTTGAAGAATCTAATGTGTGTGTTGAGATGTTGTAGAGTTTGAACCATTAGGTGAAAGCTTGGAGAAACTATCCTTGAAGGACTCACCGGCGCAAGAAGAAAAGCAAGAACCTTTAGGTGAAGTTCAAAAGGATAATGAGGAAAGTGCGCAACCACTTCCCAAAGCTTGGAGATATGCTACAAATCATCCAAAGGAGCTCATCTTGGGTGATGCCTCCAAAGGAGTCACAACGCGAACTCCACTCCGTGAACTATGACCTTTGTAACTTTGCTTTCATTCTCATTTTGAACCCAAAGGCATTCTCGAAGCCGAGACGGACCCATATTGGTTGCTTGCCATGCAAGAGGAACTCAATCAATTTGAGCGCAACCAAGTTTGGCACCTTGTTCCTAAGCCCCACGATAGACCAATAATTGGTACTAAGTGGATCTTTAGGAATAAGTGGATGAGTCCGGAAATGTCATTAGGAATAAAGCTAGGTTAGTGGCCCAAGGTTACACTCAAGTTGAGGGAATCGACTTTGAGGAATCCTTTGCACCCGTAGCACGGCTTGAAGCCATACGGATAACACTAGCTTATGCATCTTTTAAAAATTTCAAACTTTTTCAAATGGATGTAAAAAGTGCATTTTTAAATGGATTTCTAAATGAAGAAGTTTTTGTTGCTCAACCTCCCGGTTTGTTGATCATGTTCATCCCGATTTTGTTTTCAAACTCGATAAGGCTTTATATGGTTTGAAACAAGCTCCAAGAGCTTGGTATGAAAGGCTTTCAAGTTTTCTAATTTCAAACAATTTTATTAAAGGCAAAGTAGACACTACTCTATTCACTAAGCATGTTGATAATGATATTTTGATTGTCCAAATTTATGTGATGATATAATTTTCGGTTCTACTAATGAAGTTTATGCAAGGATTTTTGAAAAGGTAATGCAACAAGAATTTGAAATGTCCTCTATGGGTGAACTCAATTTCTTCCTTGGACTCCAAGTCAAGCAATTGCAAGATGGGAACTTCATTAGCCAAGCCAAATATGCAAAGGAACTCGTGAAGAGGTTTGGACTTGAAGACGCTAAAACTTGCAACACTCCCATGGCAACTACAACCAAGCTTGATAAGGACGACGAACAAGGTAAAAATGTTGATATTAAATGTTTAGAAGCATGATAGGTAGTCTTTTATATTTAACGGCAAGTAGGCCGGATATCATGTTTAGTGTGTGTCTTTGTGCTAGATTTCAATCGTGTCCCAAAGAATCTCATTTAATTGCCGTAAAACGCATTATTCGTTATGTTAAGGAACGATTGGATTAGGTCTTTGGTATCCGAAAACTATAGATTTTTCTATGACTAGTTATTCGGACGCCGACTATGCGGTTGTAGAGTAGATAGAAAGAGTACTAGTGGGACATGTCAATTTCTCGGTAATTGTCTTGTTTCATGGTCCTCTAGGAAGCAAAATTCCGTAGCTCTATCAACCGCCGAGGCGGAGTATGTTGCCGCGGGGGCTTGTTGTGCACAAGTCCTTTGGATGAAACATACTCTCCTTGATTATGATTTGCATTATAAAAATATTAAAATATTTTGTGATAATACTAGTACTATTCATTTAACTAAAAATGCAAATCAACATAGTAAGACCAAGCACATTGAGATTAGATATCACTTTCTTAGAGATCATTTTGAGAAAGGTGATATTGATATTGATTATGTTTCCACCGATTTTCAACTAGCCGATATTTTCACAAAACCACTTGATTTTGCTAGATTTTCGTTTATTTGTGGAGAATTAAATATGTGTATTATTGATTAAACATGTTTTCATAACCCTTTTTGATGTATGACAAAAGGGGGAGAATAAGTTACATGTACAAAAATAAGTTCATTTGGTCTTGATTCCATATGAATTTATGAGTTTTATGAGTTTTTATATTTTTTTAATCTCTATGATTTTGGTATAAATTGGTATCAAGGAGCAAATTTTTGATTTTTGGTGTTTTTGGTATCAAGTACAAATTTAAGGTTTCATTTGTATTGTATTGTTGATTTCATAATTGATGCATCATTCTTTTTATCATTTCAATTATTGGTATTTAGAGCATATTTATAATGTTTAAATATAGCATAATTTGAGGGGGAGTTTTCTCCTCCCCATATTTTTGTAAATAGCCTATTGTTTGTCATCATCAAAAAGGGGGAGATTGTTGGCCCAAGAGGTTACACTCTCCATTGTTTTGTGTTTTGATGATAACAAACCAAATAAGTGCTATTTGGTACTAATGTTTTGATCTAGATGAATTTCAGGTTTTGTACCATGTTTAGAGCTCATTCGCTTCGCTTTTGCAAAAACTTCTAAGTTCCACATAGCAATGAAGGCAAATTGCACATCAAGGAAGGATCATAGAAGAGAAGGCAATTGCAAGGCATTGGATGGCTCAAAGATTGCTTCAGAGGTCCTTAGGATTTATTTTATAGCTTTATAGCATGTTAAAGAATAGAGAGTAGGTTTGAAGCTCAAACACACACGTTTTCACGCGTATGCCTTTTCCAAGTTTATTTCCTATAAAATATACAAAAAATATTTTAACACTAATTCTTCTTCCTACAAATCTGTTTTTATGTTGTATATTGACTTCATGTTCAAAATAGTTTTGATCAAAATATTTTTCCTCTCAAATTCCCTTTGTATTTCAATTTTGACCTGAGCCGGTCGACCGGCTATATCCACCAGTCGACCGGAGTTCTGGCAGAGTGCACGTATCCGTGTGCACGTCTGTCAGTCGACCGGTAGGCTACCGGTAGTCGACCGAAGTTTTTAGTTGCTCTCTGGATCTGACCAGTCGACCGGTGGGCTACCGGCCTTCGACCGATAGTTCAACCTTTAGCTTTTCGGTCGACCGGCTGGCTACCGTTAGTCGACCGGTTATTTTTCAAAGTCTCAGTCAGGAGCAGTCGACTGTACCAGTCGACCGATAGTTCATAACGGTCAAATTTTTGAACTATCGGTCGACCGGGCCAGTCGACCGATATGGCCGTTGAACAGTAAACGGGCATATTTTTAATTCTGTTTTAACTTGATTTTTGAAATTAAATATCCGTTGGAGGGTATATTTGGAACTAATTACTTCCTAATCTTCAGTAATTAATTCCTAAACCTAAACCCTAGCCCTCTCCTATAAAAGGGGTGTTTGGGGAGAGTTTCTTTACAATTTTTATTCAAGAGAAAATTCAAAGTTTGGGATATTACAAAAGAGCTTGTTTCTTGTTTTTGTGCTGATATTTCTCATTCATTTTCAGAAGTGTTCTTGATATACTCTCTGAATTTGATTTTCTTTCTTCACTTACACAAGAGCTTCATTCCTTCTCAATATTCTCTAAGGACCTTTGTAAGGGAAGAGATATTTGAAAGAGAGAGTTTGTGATCTTTTGATTACTTAGAAATTGTATTGTGCTGAAATTGTAGGAGTTGGGTACTCCATTTGTAATTGATCTTTGTGATAGTGAAAGTAGCTAGAATCCTTCTGGGGAAGGCGGGGAGTAGAGCTGGGTGCTCGAACCTCGATAACATATCCTTGTGTTTGCGATTGGTTTACTTTACTTGCTATTACTTCTTGCTATTGATTGTGACTTGCATCATTCACTTGCATTCATCTCTATATTTGTTGCTCATTGCTTCATATTTTTAATTTGGCCTTGATTAGCATTATCACCTATTCACCCCCCCTCTAGGTGATTTTCAATTGGTATCAGAGCTTGGACTCTAGGTTTGGCTTAACATCCTTAGAGAGATCCTAAAATATTGCTAATCAACATTTTCATTCATCCATTCATACACTAGTAAACATGGCCGACAACATTAAATCCCCACCTAAATTTGATGGCCTTAATTTCCCTATTTGGAAGGTTAGGATGACTATATTTTTGCAATCACTAGGTAGCTTAGTTGCCAAATCCTTGACCAAACCCTATGAGGCACCCGATGGTGATGAGGGCACTTGGACCGACCTTGACTTTAAGATGTATGAGGCTAACTCAAAAGCCAAAACTCCCTTCTTACCGCCTTGAATGAGGATGACCTTACACGTGTTATTCATTGCCAATCCGCCTATGAGATGTGGCAACATTATTGGTCACGCATGAAGGGACCTCACAAGTCAAGAGAGCCAAAGTAGATCTCTTGCGGTCTCAATATGAATCATTTAAGATGCTAGATGATGAAACAATTGATTGCATGATTACTCGTTTCACAAAAATCACTAATGGTCTTTCTTCATTAGGTGACATCATCTCCAACGACCAAAAGGTACGCAAGGTGATACGGGCTCTTCCTCCATCTTGGGAGATCAAGTCTACTACCTTGAAGGAATTGAACGACAAAGACGAGATGGACATCATAAGTCTCATAGGAAACCTCAAAACCTATGAGATGGAGAAGAAAGCAAGAGAAGAGGCGGCTCCAACAAAGAAGAAGTCTATCGCTTTCAAGTCTTCTTCCTCCACCATTGTAGACGAAGATGAAGATGAAGAAGAAGATGAGGAGCTCTCCCTCCTCGTGCACAACATCAAGAGGATGTACCGGAAGAACAAGCAAAATTTCCGGAGAAAGTTTGAAGGTAAAGAGGAGCGAAAGATCATTTGCTACAATTGCCGCAAGCCCGGACACATCATGGCCGATTGCCCGGAATTCAAGAAGAAAATGACTTCCTCCTTCAAGCCAAGAAAGCAAGACGAAAAGAAGGCTTACAAGGCCACTTGGGATTCGGAAAGCGAGTCGAAGATGAAGAAAAGGCGGACACCGCAAACATGTGTTTCATGGCAAACACACCCAAGGTAACCCCTCAAACTCTTGAATCTATAGATGATAATGATGATGATTTAAGTAAGGAAGTTCTAGTGCATGCTTTTGTAGAACTTTCCGAAACTTATGATAACAAGAAAATGGAGTGTTTTAAACTACAAAAGGAAGTTGCTTTTCTTAAATCTCAACTTGCTTTGATTTCACAAGAAAAAGAGGATCTTTCTTCTAATCTTATTTGCATTCAAAATGAATTTCATTCTTATAAGATTTCTTGTAAGGGTAAAACCCCTATTGTTGATAATAATGAAATTTCTTCTTTTAAAACTAAAATGAGTGATTTTGAAAAAGTTTTAAAAGATTGTGCTTTTAATACAAAGAAACTTGAAGAAAATTTTCCAAAAAAGCATACATCTCATGCTAAAGTTTCTCATGATAAGATTCCACATGCTCATACTTCTAATGCTTCTCATGCTAAATCTTTTCATGCTCACAATGCCAATGCTCACAAAACACACACCCATTATGCATTTAAATATGGTAGAGTTTATAGATGTACATATTGTGGCAAAAATGGACATTTAGCTAAATTTTGTTATGATAAATTGCATAGCTCAAATAATCTTGTTTGGGTTAATGGTTCTAACCCTCATGGACCCAAGAAAATGTGGGTACCAAAATCAAGTCCTAAAATGTTTGATGTAGGTACACACCAAGGCTCCAAGACATAGGGGCGGTGGTACCTTGATAGTGGTTGTTCAAGGCACATGACATGGGATATCAACAACTTCACAACCCTATCAAGGTACATGGAAGGTGACTCCGTCACCTTCGGGGATGATTCCAAAGGCAAGATAATTGGTATAGGTAACATTCAAGTTGGTTCATCTCCTATTATAGAGAATGTTGTTTTAGTTGATGGTTTGAAGCATAATTTACTTAGTATTAGTCAATTTTGTGATCGTGGTCTTAAAGTTGTTTTGATGATACTTCTTGTAAGATTTTTGATATTAAATCGAATGATTGTATTTTGACCGGTTTTCGTGATGACAATGTTTATATAATTGACATGCTTAATGTAGAGTGTTCTACTAAGTGTTTAAATGCTTTTGATGAAATTTCATGGCTTTGGCATAGAAGATTAGGACATGCATCTTTTGAACATATTTCTAGAATTAATTCAAAGGAATTGGTGAAGGGTATTCCTTGCTTGAGTTTTGAGAAAGACCGCATTTGTAGTGCGTGCCAACTTGGGAAACAAACCAAGTCTTCCTTTAAACCAATCAAGGATATCATGTCAACTAGACCTCTAGAATTAATTCATATGGATTTATTTGGACCAACTAAAACTAAAAGCTTAAATGGAAGTAGATTTGCATTTGTTTTAGTTGATGATTTCTCTCGATTTACTTGGGTTTCTTTTTGCAAAATAAAGATCAAACTTTTTCTCACTTTAAGATTTTAGAAAAGAGTTGAAAAAGAGAAAGGTTTTCCGATTTTGAGAATAAGGAGTGATAGAGGTGGTGAGTTTGTTAACCAACTCTTCATGACTTATTGTGATGAAAAGGAATTAAGCATGAAATGTCTTGTCCTAGAACTCCACAACAAAATGGAGTTGTAGAAAGGAAAAATAGAACACTTCAAGAGATGGCTAGGACAATGATAAGTGAATACGACCTCCCTCAATATTTATGGGCCGAGGCCGTAAACACCGCATGCTATATATCGAATCGTATTTATTTATGCAAAAATTCTTCGAAAACTTCTTTGAAATGTATCATTTAGAAAACCAAATGTTTCCTATTTCAAAGTTTTGGATGCAAATGTTTTGTTTTGAACACTAAAGAGAATTTGGGTAAATTTGATGCTAAAGCTTATGAGGCTATCTTTGTAGGATATTCCTCTACTAGCAAAGCATATAGAGTTTTCATTAGATCTTCACTTACTATTGAAGAAACCACGCATGTTAAGTTTGAAGAATCTAATGTGTGTGTTGAGAATGTTGTAGAGTTTGAACCATTAGGTGAAAGCTTGGAGAAACTATCCTTGAAGGACTCACCGGCGCAAGAAGAAAAGTAAGAACCTTTAGGTGAAGTTCAAAAGGATAATGAGGAAAGTGCGCAACCACTTCCCAAAGCTTGGAGATATGCTACAAATCATCCAAAGGAGCTCATCTTGGGTGATGCCTCCAAAGGAGTCACAACGCGCTCCAAACTCCATGACCTATGTGGTAACTTTGCTTTCATTTCTCATTTTGAACCCAAAGGCATTCTCGAAGCCGAGACGGACCCATATTGGTGCTTGCCATGCAAGAGGAACTCAATCAATTTGAGCGCAACCAAGTTTGGCACCTTGTTCCTAAGCCCCACGATAGACCAATAATTGGTACTAAGTGGATCTTTAGGAATAAGTTGGATGAGTCCGGAAATGTCATTAGGAATAAAGCTAGGTTAGTGGCCCAAGGTTACACTCAAGTTGAGGGAATCGACTTTGAGGAATCCTTTGCACCCGTAGCACGGCTTGAAGCCATACGGATAACACTAGCTTATGCATCTTTTAAAAATTTCAAACTTTTTCAAATGGATGTAAAAAGTGCATTTTTAAATGGATTTCTAAATGAAGAAGTTTTTGTTGCTCAACCTCCCGGTTTTGTTGATCATGTTCATCCCGATTTTGTTTTCAAACTCGATAAGGCTTTATATGGTTTGAAACAAGCTCCAAGAGCTTGGTATGAAAGGCTTTCAAGTTTTCTAATTTCAAAACAATTTTATTAAAGCAAAGTAGACACTACTCTATTCACTAAGCATGTTGATAATGATATTTTGATTGTCCAATTTATGTTGATGATATAATTTTCGGTTCTACTAATGAAGTTTTATGCAAGGATTTTGAAAAGGTAATGCAACAAGAATTTGAAATGTCCTCTATGGGTGAACTCAATTTCTTCCTTGGACTCCAAGTCAAGCAATGCAAGATGGGAACTTCATTAGCCAAGCCAAATATGCAAAGGAACTCGTGAAGAGGTTTGGACTTGAAGACGCAAAACTTGCAACACTCCCATGGCAACTACAACCAAGCTTGATAAGGACGAACAGGTAAAAATGTTGATATTAAATTGTTTAGAAGCAGATAGGTAGTCTTTTATATTTAACGGCAAGTAGGCCGGATATCATGTTTAGTGTGTGTCTTTGTGCTAGATTTCAATCGTGTCCCAAAGAATCTCATTTAATTGCCGTAAAACGCATATTCGTTATGTAAGGGAACGATTGGATTAGGTCTTTGGTATCGAAAACTATAGATTTTTCTATGACTAGTTATTCGGACGCCGACTATGCGGGTTGTAGAGTAGATAGAAAGAGTACTAGTGGGACATGTCAATTTCTCGGTAATTGTCTTGTTTCATGGTCCTCTAGGAAGCAAAATTCCGTAGCTCTATCAACCGCCGAGGCGGAGTATGTTGCCGCGGGGGCTTGTTGTGCACAAGTCCTTGGATGAAACATACTCTCCTTGATTATGATTTGCATTATAAAAATATTAAAATATTTTGTGATAATACTAGTACTATTCATTTAACTAAAAATGCAAATCAACATAGTAAGACCAAGCACATTGAGATTAGATATCACTTTCTTAGAGATCATTTTGAGAAAGGTGATATTGATATTGATTATGTTTCCACCGATTTTCAACTAGCCGATATTTTCACAAAACCACTTGATTTTGCTAGATTTTCGTTTATTGTGGAGAATTAAATATGTGTATTATTGATTAAACATGTTTTTCATAACCCTTTTGATGTATGACAAAAAGGGGGGAATAAGTACATGTACAAAAATAAGTTCATTTGGTCTTGGTTCCATATGAATTTATGAGTTTATGAGTTTTTATATTTTTTAATCTCTATGATTTTGGTTATAAATTGGTATCAAGGAGCAAATTTTTGATTTTTGGTGTTTTTGGTATCAAGTACAAATTTAAGGTTTCATTTGTATTGTATTGTTGATTTCAATAATTGATGCATCATTTCTTTTTATCATTTCAATTATTGGTATTTAGAGCATATTTATAATGTTTAAATATAGCATAATTTGAGGGGGAGTTTTCTCCTCCCCATATTTTTGTAAATAGCCTATTTGTTTTTGTCATCATCAAAAAGGGGGAGATTGTTGGCCCAAGAGGTTACACTCTCATTGCTTGTGTTTTGATGATAACAAACCAAATAAGTGCTATTTGGTACTAATTTTTGATCTAGATGAATTTCAGGTTTTGTACCATGTTTAGAGCTCATTCGCTTCGCTTTTGCAAAAACTTCTAAGTTCCACATAGCAATGAAGGCAAATTGCACATCAAGGAAGGATCATAGAAGAGAAGGCAATTGCAAGGCATTGGATGGCTCAAAGATTGCTTCAGAGGTCCTTAGGATTTATTTTATAGCTTTATAGCATGTTAAAGAATAGAGAGAGTAGTTTTGAAGCTCAAACACTCACGTTTTCACGCGTATGCCTTTTCCAAGTTTATTTCCTATAAAATATACAAAAAATATTTTAACACTAATTCTTCTTCCTACAAATCTGTTTTTATGTTGTATATGACTTCATGTTCAAAATAGTTTTGATCAAAATATTTTTCCTCTCAAAATTTCCTTTGTATTTCAATTTTGACCTGAGCCGGTCGACGGCTATATACCACCAGTCGACCGGAGTTCTGGCAGAGTGCACGTATCCGTGTGCACGTCTGTCAGTCGACCGGTAGGCTACCGGTAGTCGACCGAAGTTTTTAGTTTGCTCTCTGGATCTGACCAGTCGACCGGTGGGCTACCGGCCTTCGACCGATAGTTCAACCTTTAGCTTTTCGGTCGACCGGCTGGCTACCGTTAGTCGACCGGTTATTTTTCAAAGTCTCAGTCAGGAGCAGTCGACTGTACCGTCGACGATAGTTCATAACGGTCAAATTTTTTGAACTATCGGTCGACCGGGCCGGTCGACCGATATGGCCGTTGAACAGTAAACGGGCCATTTTTAATTCTGTTTTAACTTGATTTTTGAAATTAAATATCCGTTGGAGGGTATATTTGGAACTAATTACTTCCTAATCTTCAGTAATTAATTCCTAAACCAAACCCTAGCCCTTCTCCTAAATAGGGTGTTTGGGGAGAGTTTCTTTACATTTTTATTCAGAGAAAATTCAAAAGTTTGGGATATTACAAAAGAGCTGTGTTTTGTTTTTGTGCTGATATTTCTCATTCATTTTCAGAAGTGTTCTTGATATACTCTCTGAATTTGATTTTTCTTCTTCACTTACACAAGAGCTTCATTCCTTCTCAATATTCTCTAAGGACCTTTGTAAGGGAAGAGATATTTGAAAGAGAGAGTTTGTGATCTTTTGATACTTAGAAATTGTATTGTGCTGAAATTGTAGGAGTGGGTACTCCATTTGTAATTGATCTTTGTGATAGTGAAAGTAGCTAGAATCCTTCTGGGGAAGGCGGGGAGTAGAGCTGGGTGCTCGAACCTCGATAACATATCCTTGTGTTTGCGATTGGTTAACTTTACTTGCTATTACTTCTTTGCTATTGATTGTGACTTGCATCCTTTCACTTGCATTCATCTCTATATTTGTTGCTCATTGCTTCATATTTTTAATTGGCCCTTGATTAGCATTATCACCTATTCACCCCCCCCTCTAGTGATTTTCAGGGAGATGGCTGCTGGTGCTGTCGGCTGTGGTTGGCAGGGGATGGGGGTGCCAGGGAGCAGGTAGGGAGAAAGAAAAAGAAAAGAAGGAAAAGAAAGAAAAGAAAGAAAGGAAAAGGAAAAAAAAAAAGGAAAAGAAATAAGAAAAATTAATGACTAAATATATTATTAAATAATAAATTAATAGGATAACCTGGGAGTATTAAGTAGAGGAATGGAGAAGGAAAAAGAAATAATTATTATTTAAGTACGGAAAATTTGACTATTTCAAAAAACATTCTCAAAAACTCTTAAAATAGAAAAATATTATTTTAAGATACTTGGTGAAATCAGATTCGAGAAATTCAATCTGATTTTTAAATTAAAAATCCTGGAATCTTCCGGCGATACTGATCGACACCCAAAATCGGCCAAATTTGATAAATTCAGAAAAATCTCAAAAAATATATTAGATAGAAAATAAGATTCTAAAAGTAATGTGAAAGGCATTTTTAAAAAATTCAATACTTTTTGAAAACTAAAAATCCGGGAATCGGTCAGTGATGCCTATCGACACCGGTTTTGAAAATTTTGCAGAATAATTCTGAAAATTTTTAGAAAATCATGAAAATCTAAAATATTGAAAAATAGTGTTTGAAACTGAAATCAATCAAATCGGACTACTAGAAAGGTCAAATCAGGCAGTATGCTGGTATCAGGTTCTGGTCTGGGCTGACTCTAGGTCTGAGAATCCAGATCTGATACAAAATAATAAGCAATCACAACCCGAAAATAAATACTGAGAGAAAATTGAAACAATATGGTCGAAAAAAATCGGGACACGCATTTGGGTACGTATCCGGAAACGTGGTGCTACAATCTACCCACCTAACAAAAATCATCCTCGAAAATTTGATAAGGAAGGAGATGAACATGGGAAATAAATGGTTGATATAGACAAGAGGTGGAGTTCAGGAGAAATTACCACTCAAGACTCGAATAGATGCGGGTAACGGTCACGAATGACATCTTCTCGTTCCCAAGTTGCTTCTCCTGGACAATGTGTGTTCCATGAAACTAGCACCAATGGGATGGTCCGATTCTTCAGGGTCTTAACATTTCAGTCCATTATAGCATTGGTTGCTCGGTATATGACAAATCTGGTTGCAACTTCAATTCTAAATAATCCAATACATGGCTCTCGTCCCTTATATATCTTCTCATTTGTGACACATGAAACACATTGTGCACTCCTTCCAGTGATGGTGGTAGTGCTAAACTGTAGGTCACTTTCCTACTCGTTCCAAAATCTCAAACAGGCCTATATACCTCAAACTCAGCTTCCCACGTGCACCAAATCTGATCACTCCCTTGATCGGAGATATCCTCAGAAACACATGTTCCTCTACCTTAGACTCAACGATCTTCTATTTGAATCTGCCCAACTCTTTTGTCTGTCTTGTGTTGCATGAAGGTGCTCTTGGATGGTTCTAATCTTGTCCACTGTTTGTACTACTACATCTGGTCCCAAATGTCTTCTCTTACCAACTTCATCCCAACACAATGGTGATCTATATTTCCTACCGTATAAGGGCTTCGAACGGAGCCATCTTGATGCTCGCATGATAGTTGTTATTGTAGGAAAAATCTGCCAAAATATGATTGTCTTCCCACGATCCCTTGAAGTCTATCATACATGCCCTCAACATGTCTTTTAGAATCTGTATGTTCCGTTCGGACTGCCTGTCTGTCTCTGGATGATAAGATGTGCTAAATTTCAGACGGGTCCCGGACTCTCTTGAAGGCTTTCCCAAAAGCATGATCTGAACCTCGTGTCTTTGTCTGACATGATACTAACTGAACTCAATGCAGTCAAACTATTTCTCTCATGTACTTTCTGCCAGAAGCTCTGTAGATTGTCCCACTCTGAATGGTATGAAATGTGCTGACTTAGTAAGACGGTCAACAACTACCCATACTGCATTGTTCCCCTTTGGACTGCGGGGTAGTGCGGTGATAAAATTCATTGTGCTCCCACTTTCATTCTGGTATAAGCAAAGACTGAAGCAATACAGCTGGTCTCTGGTGTTCAGCCTTCACTTGCTGAAACACTAAACACTTTGCCACATATTGTGCGATCTCTCTCTTCATCGCATTCCATCAGAAATGTTGCTTCAGATCCTGATACATTTTTGTTCCCCCTGGGTATATAGAGTAAGCTGAGCTGTGGGCCTTGGCTAAAATCTTCTGTCGAATCTCCCCCTGAGGTATGAAAAACACTAGAGGGGGGAATAGGTGTAATTGCTAATCTAACAATCTTTTTAAAATTAAGATGGATGAATGATACAACGATCTCTCAAAACAAGACTAAGAGCCGAATACCCCGTGAAAGGTTCTGAACTCCTTCCTCCCAATTCCCCTTGAATGGGTTAGGTGCGCAATGCAACCTTGTTGTATGAGAATTGATCGACAAAATATCAATGAATGAATAATAGGCAATGATGAAGAGCACACAAGATATCACAAGTAGACGAAGCAAAATACTTGAAACAATAAGCAATAGAGAGCAATTGAAAGTAAAGCGAAATAGAGAGCAAGAGCAAAAGACAATCGCAAACACCAAGTATTTGTTTCGAGGTTCGAGCCACCGCTCTACTCCCCGCCTTCACCTCCGTGAAGGGTTTCCACTATCCACCGAGGACGATTACAACGGTCTACCGAAGACCCGAGCACCGAGCTCCACCAAGTACAATAACCTCTACGAAGAGGTGTCTCCACAAGAACAAGAAGAGGAACAAGTAACAAGAGTGATCACAACAAGATCACTAAAACTCTTTTACAAACTCTCACTCTTTTACAACTTCCTTATAGAATGAGTAAGGGATTTTTGGCTCTAAGGAGTGTAGTGAGAAAACTCAGTTGTAGAGAGGATTTTTGCTGGAAAACACAACTAAAAACAAGCTCAAGTAAGAGTTGGAAATGAAGGGCTTAAAACACTTTTCTTCTCTATTGAAAACTATGAAATTGAGGATTTTTCTTAGTATTTTGCAAGAAACTCTTCTCCACTATTTATAGGGAGAGAAATAAGTTAAAAACAATTTATTTTGACCTTATTTGCTCTGAAAAAGTTCTGAAAAATCCTAAAAAAGTCTGCCAAAAAACAGTCCAAAAAACAGATTTCAGAATTGCACAAAAGAGGAAAGAGCCGTTGGGCTTTTGCAGGCTTGGCGGTCGACCGGGCCGGTCGACCGCCAGCTCAGCTGGCAAAGAGCGTTGGCTCGGGTCGACCGGACCGGTCGACCGTCCTAAAAGACAAAACACATTTTTCTTCTGGCGTCGACCGGGCGGTCGACCAGAAAACCCGAGAGCAACTGCTCACAGTCGGTCGACCCGGGAGGTCGACCGACAGACGTGCACAAATGTGCACGTCCTGGCACTGGCGCCGGTGCCGGTCAGCCTGAAACAGGAAAAAAAATAGCAGGATTTTGGGACTTAGAAAATTTTGTAGAAAATCTTTTGAAGTATAGAAAGATAAGTAATAAGCTGGAAAGAGTATACATACATGATCTAAACATGATATAAGTCTTTGTAAAACTTGGAGTCATGTATAATTGTCAAGTCATGAGAAAAACTTAGAAACAAAAGCTTGAAAACTTGTATTGTTGAAAATGTGTGTGTGTATCCTAGAGCCAATTTCCAAAGCTCAAACTTTAACAATCTAATTCTTACATTGGTTCTAAGTACTACAAGTGCTTCAAGAGGGCTTTTCACCATAAGGTCTTCAACACTTGAATCTTGAGCCCAATTTGAGTTGACTTGAGTCCAAAACATTTGCTTATAGGGAATAAACCGTCTAGATGAGTTAGATCCCTGAAACATACTTAAACAACAAACAATATTAGTACAAATAACTAATATGTTTTGTAATCATCAAAACACACTAAACATGGGTGATTGTAACCTTGGGCCAACAATCTCCCCCTTTTTGATGATGACAAAAACATATAGGTTATTTAAACAAAAATGGAAGAAGAGCTTGGAAAGCTCCCCCTCAAATAATGCTATGTATCAAAAATGTCAATGAAGAGCTAAATACATAAGGCATTGAAAACACATAGTTTTGTTAAAAACTCAAATGCATCTCAAATTCATCAAAATACACAATAAACAAACAAAACAACAAACAAACTCATACTTTTTCTCCCCTTTTTGTCATACATCAAAAAGGGTTAAACAAACAAAACAAAAGAAAATTTTCTTTAAGAATCCATAATGCAAACATTCAACTCACCACAAATAAAGGAAAATCTAGCATAATCCAATGGTTTAGTAAAAATATCGGCAAGTTGAAAATCGGTAGAAACATAATAAATATCAATATCACCTTTCTCATAATGATCTCTAAGAAAGTGATACCTAATGTCAATGTGTTTGGTTTTACTATGTTGATTTGCATTCTTTGTCATGTGAATTGTACTAGTATTATCACAAAATATTTTAACATGTTCAAAGTGTAAATCATAGTCGAGAAGAGTATGTTTCATCCAAAGAACTTGTGCACAACAAGCTCCGGCTGCAACATACTCCGCCTCGGCGGTTGATAGGGCTACCGAATTTTGCTTTTTGGAAGACCAAGATACAAGACAATTACCTAAGAATTGACATGTTCCACTTGTGCTCTTCCTATCTACCCTACAACCCGTATAGTCGGCATCCGAAAAAAACTCTCCATATCAAATAGTCCGGTTTTCAGATACCACAAACCCATTTCAATAGTGCCCTTAAGGTATTTAATAATGCGTTTTACCGCTACTAAATGAGACTCCTTAGGACATGATTGAAAACGAGCACAAAGACAAACGGAAAACATGATGTCCAGCCTACTAGCTGTCAAATACAATAAACTACCAATCATGCTACGATAAACTTTAATGTCTACACTTTTACCTTGTTCATCCTTATCAAGCTTGGTAGTTGTTGCCATGGGAGTTTTGCTCACTTTAGCGCCTTCAAGTCCGAATCTCTTGATGAGTTCCTTTGTGTACTTGGCTTGATTGATGAAGATCCCATCCTTCCTTTGCTTGATTTGGAGTCCAAGGAAATAGTTGAGCTCCACCATCATAGACATTTCAAATTCATCCTTCATGCATGATTCAAAAGCTTGGCAAAGAGATTCATTAGTAGAACCAAAAATAATATCATCTACATAAATTTGCACAATAAGAATGTCATTTTCTACATGTTTTGTAAACAAAGTGGTGTCAATTTTACCTTTCTTAAAACCATTTGAAATCAAAAATGAAGAAAGTCTTTCATACCAAGCCCTAGGGGCTTGTTTTAAACCATAAAGAGCTTTATCTAATTTAAACACAAAATCCGGATGTGTAGGATCAACAAACCCGGGGGTTGTTCAACATACACCTCCTCTTCAATAAAACCATTTAGAAAAGCGCTTTAACATCCATTTGAAACAATTTAAAATCTTATATGAGGCAAATGCTAGTGTCATCCGTATGGCTTCAAGCCGTGCTACGGGTGCAAAGGTTTCTTCAAAATCGATTCCTTCGATTTGAGTGTAACCTTGGGCAACTAACCTAGCTTTATTCCTAACAACGTTACCCGATTCATCCAACTTGTTCTTAAAGATCCACTTAGTACCAATTGTTGGTCTATCGTGGGGCCTAGGAACAAGGTGCCAAACTTGGTTGCGCTCAAATTGATTGAGCTCCTCTTGCATGGCTAGCAACCAATATGAATCGGCCTCGGCTTCGAGGACGTTCTTTGGTTCAATATGAGAAATAAATGCATAATGTTCACAAAAATCATGAAGTTTAGAGCGAGTGGTTACCCCTTTTAATACTTCACCTATGATGAGGTCCTTGGATGATGAGGATTGTATCTCCAATCCTTTGAAAGTTGTTGAGTAGGCTCCACTTCATTGTTTGAATTTCATGTCCTTGAGCCTCTTCTACTTTAGCTTCACTTTCTTCATCATCCTTTGGCTTGTCTCCCATAGTAGGTGTATCCTCCAAGGTCACTTTCTCCAAGCCTTCATCCAAAGCATCTATTTCTACAACATTCTTAACAAACAAGTTAGATTCTTCAAACTTAACATGTATAGATTCCTCAATAGTCAAAGTTGATTTATTGAAGATTCCATAAGCTTTACTAGTATTAGAATAACCCACAAAAATTGCCTCATAAGCTTTAACATCAAATTTTCCTAAATTATCTTCTGTATTTAAAACAAAACATTTGCATCCAAAAATCTTGAAATATGAAACATTTGGTTTTCTAGAAAAGTACATTTCAAAAGAAGTCTTTGAAGTATTTTTACACAAGAAAACATGATTTGATATATAGCATGATGTATTTACGGCCTCGGCCCACAAATAATGTGGTAGACCATATTCACTTAACATTGTCCTAGCCATCTCTTGTAAAGTTCGATTTTTCCGTTCAACTACTCCATTTTATTGTGGAGTTCTAGGACAAGAAAGTTCATGCTTAATTCCATGCTCTTCACAAAAAGTGGTAAAGGGTAGGTTAATGAATTCACCTCCTCTATTACTTCTTATTCTTAAAATTGAAACATCTTTTTCTTTTTCAACTCTTTTCTTAAAAGTTTGGAAATATGAAAGTGCTTGATTTTTGTGTTCAAGAAAGAAAACTCAAGTAAACCGTGAAAAGTCATCAACCAAAATAAATGCAAATCTATTCTCATTTAGACTTTTGGTTTGTGTAGGGCCAAATAGATCCATATGAATTAGCTCCAAAGGACGTGATGTCATGATATCCTTAATTGACTTGAAAGAGGACTTAGTTTGTTTCCCAAATTGACATGCGTCACAAACTCGGTCCTTTTCAAAACTCAAACAAGGAATACCTTTCACCATTTCCTTTGTGTTTAACCTAGAAATATGGTCAAAAGAAATATGCCCTAATCTTCTATGTCACAACCAAGAGTCATCATCGAGGGCTTTTAAACAAGTAATATTACAAGACATATTAGACATATCTATCATATAACATTACTTTCACGAAAACCGGAAAACACACAAGTATTAGAAATTCTATCAATTACTTTACAAGCTACATTATCAAAAACTATATCAAAACCTTTATCACAAAGTTGACTAACACTCAAGAGGTTATGCTTGAGGCCATCAACTAAAACAACATTCTCAATTAAAGGGGATGTACCAAGTTTTACATTACCAATACCGATGATTTTACCCTTGGCATCATCTCCGAAGGTGACGGTGCCACCTTACTGGTATCTTGATAGGGTTGCAAAGTTGTTGATGTCCCAAGTCATGTGCCTTGAGCAACCACTATCAAGATACCACAATCCTCTACGTCGTTGGGCCTTGGAAGGTACCTACATCATTTAACAAAGTTGTTGACTTTGGTACCCAAATTTTCTTGGGTCCTTGAAAGTTAGTGTTTCGAACCCAAACATTATGATGAGATGCACTTAGTCTATCATAACAAAAATTAGCTAAGTGCCCTTTACGGCCACAATAAGAACATGAATACACTTTACCATATATGAATGCATGATGTGAGCGTGAAGTGTGAGCATGTTTTGGGGGTTTGCCACGATGTAAAGGTTGTGTGGTATGAACATGAGCATGAGCATGGTAATTTTTCTTAGGGGCTTGTTTCTTAGGAAACATGGCCTCTATCTTCTTCTTATCAAACTCACAATTTTTCAAAACAATTCCTAATGAGTCTATTCTTTCTTTAAGCATGGTAATCTCATTAGAATCAATTAGTGGGGACTTGCCTTTACAAGAAATCTTATATTTGTCAAAATCTTTTTGGGTGGAAACAAGAGTGGAGAGTAATTCATCTTTTTCTTTAGAAAGAGTAAAAACTTGATGATTAAGAGATTCATTTTCCTTTTTCATTTTTAAATACTTTTTCTTAAGAAAATCATAGTTATGTGATAGTTCTACAAATGCCTCTCCTAACTCATCCATGAAAAGTTCATCATTAGGAGAAGTGGAAGGGGTTACCTTGCTTGTGCTTTCATTGGCCATGAAGCACATGTTGGCGGTGTCGATTTCCTCCTCGGATTCGCTCTCGGAATCCCATGTAGCTTTCATTGCCTTTTTCTTGTAGGGCTTCTGGAGGTGGAAGGCTTTACTTTATCTGGACACTCCGCCACTATGTGTCCCGGCCTTTGACAATTGAAGCAAATAATCTTTCTTTCTTCTTTACCTCCTTGCCATCTCCTTCTTCCTTGAAATTTAGCCTCGTTGTACATCCTCCGGACGTTCTTCACAAGAAGTGAGAGCTCTTCGTCATCTTCTTCTTCTTCATCGTCTTCGTCGGAGTGTGTGGATTGACTTTTGAAGGCTATAGTCTTCTTCTTGGAAGGAGCCATGTCCTCCCTTACTTTTCTCTCCATCTCATGGGTTTTGAGGTTCCCAATGAGACCAATTAGCTCCATCTCCTTCTTGTCATTGAGTTCCTTCAAGGTGGTTGCTTTTACTTCCCATGAAGGAGGAAGAGCCCGGATGATCTTTCTTACTCTTTGATCGTTGTCGATAGCATCACCTAGAGAAGAAAGTCCATTAGTGATCTTTGTAAATCTTGTAACCATATCATCTATGGTTTCATTTTCTTGCATGCAAAAGTTCTCATGTTGGGACCGAAGAAGGTCTATTTTAGCCCTCTTCACTTGTGAGGTCCCTTCATGTGTAACTAGCAAATGTGTCCAAATTTCATATGCGGACTTGCAATGAATAACTCTAGCTATATTTTCATCATTAAGGGCTTGAAGAAGTGCATAGTGAGCCCTAGCATTGGCATCAAATTCTTTAGTCTCTATTTCGGACCAAGTGGATTCATCACCGGGGGGTGCACTAAAGGGTTTGGTCACGGCCTTTGCAACTCAACTACCTAGAGATTGCAAGAAAACGGTCATCTTAACCTTCCATATGGGAAAGTTAAGTCCATCAAACTTAGGGGGTGTCTTAATACCATCGGCCATTTTTACTAAGTGTGAATGAATGAAATGATTAGCAATATTAGGATCTCTCTAGGGTTGTTAAGCTAAGAGCCTAGTAACCAAGCTCTGATACCAATTGAAAAACACCTAGAGGGGGGTGAATAGGTGTAATTGCTAATCTAACAATCTTTTTAAAATTAAGATAGATGAATGATACAACGATCTCTCAAAACAAGACTAAGAGCCGAATACCCCGTGAGAGGTTCTGAACTCCTTCCTCCCAATTCCCCTTGAATGGGTTAGAGGTGAGCAATGCAACCTTGTTGTATGAGAATTGATCGACAAAATATCAATGAATGAATAATAGGCAATGATGAAGAGCACACAAGATATCACAAGT
The DNA here is from genome assembly GCA_038442645.1 of Agave tequilana. Taxonomy (NCBI): domain Eukaryota; kingdom Viridiplantae; phylum Streptophyta; class Magnoliopsida; order Asparagales; family Asparagaceae; genus Agave; species Agave tequilana. The sequence goes on along the minus strand of JAVJIF010031625.1, from coordinate 182,112 downwards.
AGACGAAGCAAAAATACTTGAAACAATAAGCAATAGAGAGCAATTGAAAGTAAAGCGAAATAGAGAGCAAGAGCAAAAGACAATCGCAAACACAAGTATTTGTTTCGAGGTTCGAGCCACCGCTCTACTCCCCGCCTTCACCTCCGTGAAGGGTTTCCACTATCCACCGAGGACGATTATAACGGTCTACCGAAGACCCGAGCACCGAGCTCCACCAAGTACAATAACCTCTACCGAAGAGGTGTCTCCACAAGAACAAGAAGAGGAACAAGTAACAAGAGTGATCACAACAAGATCACTAAACTCTTTTACAAACTCTCACTCTTTTACAACTTCTTTACAGAATGAGTAAGGAATTTTGGCTCTAAGGAGTGTAGTGAGAAAACTCAGTTGTAGAGAGGATTTTTGCTGGAAAACACAACTGAAAACAAGCTCAAGAAAGAGTTGGAAATGAAGGGCTTAAAACACTTTTCTTCTCTTTTGAAAACTATGAAAACTTGAGGATTTTTCTTAGTATTTTGCAAGAAACTCTTCTCCACTATTTATAGGGAGAGAAATAAATTAAAAACAATTTATTTTGACCTTATTTGCTCTGAAAAAGTTCTGGAAAACCCTAAAAAACAGTCCAAAAAACAGATTTCAGAATTGCACAAAAGAGGAAAGAGCCGTTGGGCTTTTGCAGGCTTGGCGGTCGACCGGGCCGGTCGACCGCCAGCTCAGCTGGCAAAGAGCCGTTGGCTCGGGTCGACCGGACCGGTCGACCGTCCTAAAAGACAAAACACATTTTTCTTCTGGCGGTCGACCGGGCGGTCGACCCAGAAAACCCGAGAGCAACTGCTCACAGTCGGTCGACCCGGGCGGTCGACCGACAAACGTGCACAAATGTGCACGTCCTGGCACTGGCGCCGGTCGACCGGGCCGGTCGGCCGGTCAGCCTGAAACAGGAAAAAAAGTAGCAGGATTTTGGGACTTAGAAAATTTTGTAGAAAATCTTTTGAAGTATAGAAAGATAAGTAATAAGCTGGAAAGAGTATACATACATGATCTAAATATGATATAAGTCTTTGTAAAACTTGGAGTCATGTATAATTGTCAAGTCATGAGAAAAACTTAGAAACAAAAGCTTGAAAACTTGTATTGTTGAAAATGGTGTGTGTATCCTAGAGCCAATTTCCAAAGCTCAAACTTTAACAATCTAATTCTTACATTGGTTCTAAGTACTACAAGTGCTTCAAGAGGGCTTTTCACCATAAGGTCTTCAACACTTGAATCTTGAGCCCAATTTGAGTTGACTTGAGTCCAAAACATTTGCTTATAGGGAATAAACCGTCTAGATGAGTTAGATCCCTGAAACATACTTAAACAACAAACAATATTAGTACAAATAACTAATATGTTTTGTAATCATCAAAACACACTAAACATGGGTGATTGTAACCTTGGGCCAACAAGGTACACAAATTCTATTCTTGAAATCGAGTGCACCATTAGTATGTATGCGAACATCTGACATCGGCCCCGCTTCTGCTTGCTCCATGAACTTCTGCAATCTGGGATCTTCTTTTTGTGCTTCTCTGAATCTTCCATCAATGTCGGCTGGATCTGAAATGCCATCAACTGTAATAACTCACTGACCCTCCGAATCACCATTAAGTCTAACCGCCTCATCTCCTTGAGTAATTTCTTTTGCGGAGTGAGTTGCACTATCATGTTGGTTTCATGTTTCCTACTCAGGGCATCAGGTACCACATTAACCTTACCAAGATGGTACTGCAGATCTATATCATAATCTGCCATAAACTCGAGCCATCGCCTATGCCTCATGTTCAATTCTTTCTGGGTGAAAATATATTTCAAGCCCTTATGATCAGTGTAAATCAACACTCGGTCACCCAGTAAGTAATGTCTCCATATCTTCAGCGCAAAGATCACAGTTGTCAGCTCTAAATCATGCATTGGATAGTTCTTCTCATGTAATTTTAATTTTCTGGATGCATAAGTTATCACATGTTCATGCTGCATCAAAACACATCCAAAACCCTTCCATGATTCATCACTGTATATAATCATTCGTCCTGTCCCTGAGGGTGTCTTCAAGATTGGAGCTGAAATCAATTTTTTCTTCAACTCCTCAAAAGCAGACGCACACTTCTCAGTCCATACATACTTCTCTCCCTTCCTGGTAAGCTTGGTCAAAGGTGCTGTAATTTTAGAGAAGTCCTGCACAAACCTTCGATAATATCCGGCTAATCCAATAAAGCTCTTGATCTCTGTTGCTGACTTTGGAGTTGGCCAATCCTTCACTGCCTGAATCTTACTACGATCCACTGAGATTCCTTCCTTAAAAACAACATGGCCCAAGAATGTTATACTCTCTAGCCAGAACTCACACTTACTGAGTTTGGTATGAAGCTGCTCAAGCCGGAGCGTCTGTAGCACAACCCTCAAATGCTCTGCATGCTCTTCTTCATTCTTACAATAAACCAAAATATCATCGATGAATACCAACATAAACTTATCCAAATAGGGTTGTAATACCCCGTTCCCGGAATACGTACTTAGTTGCGTATTCAGTCTTTCGTCCGTATTTTCGATTTACTTCCTGTATTTGACCGATTTTAGTTTAAAAATCATTTTCCAATATTGTATATTTTCTATGATTTTCTAGAATTTTCCTGAATTTAATTAAATATTTTCAAAACCGGTGTCGACCAGTGCCGCTGATCAATTCCCGGATTTTTAATTCACAAACAGTTAGGAATTTCTAGAAGGTCCTTTAGACATTATTTCTTAGAATCATATTTTCTATCTAAATACTTTTTCTGAGAATTTTATGAATTTATGAAAATTCCAACGGAGTCGGTAGATAACTGATTCCGGGATTTTTAGTTTTAAAACTATAAGTTATTTCTAAAAACGAATTTCACCATGAGCCTTAAAATATTATTCTTGATTTTGGGTAAAATTTTCGGGTCGTTCGAGATACTTGAATTTCGGACGATTTCGGTATTTTCCGAATTGTTTTCCGCATCTTCGACTTAAACCTAGAAACTTGTCTTTTCAACATTCTTAATTTTTCAAGCCAAAGAAAATATTTTCCTTTTTATAATTCCTCTCTTTTTCCTCTTCTTTATTTTCCTTTACTTCCTTCACAAACCACATGATTTTCCCAATTTTCCAAAATTCCCTTTCTCCAAATTTCCAAAGAATCCACTCACTTCCACTTAATTCCTTTTTAATTACCACTCATTCTCTCTCTCTCCCATGGCCGGCCAAGTGGCCAGGTGAGGGACACCTCACCCTCTCCTTTCTTGCAAAAAACCCCCCTCTCTTCTATCTTAATTCCACTTCCTTTGCAAAATCCCAACCCTATATAAACTATTTCCTTTACATTTCCATCCTTTTCTTCTTCCCTTCAACAAGAATAGCCTTCTCCCAAAGTTCCTCCTTCTTCTCAACCTCAACCCTAACTCCAAGAGCTCCACCAGGACATCATCTCCACCTCAAGCAACCACCTTGGAGCTTGGATCGTAGCTTCCTTCGCCGTCGGAGACCACTTGGGTGATTTTCGTCAACAACGATCCTACCGAACTCGTAAAGCTCCAAAATAACCAATCCTAGTGAGTATTCTTACTCACCAAGACTAGATTAACCCCTGGTATACTTGTATCTACACCTCTTGTACACATATGTTATCAAAAATCATGATTTGGACCATCAAACACAACTTCCAGAAAATCTGTTCTGTTCTCTGTTTTCCCACGATTAGTCGACTTAACCTAGGAGCTAGTCGACTAGAACCCTTAGTTGAAACTTAACCTTTTTCTAAAATGCAGTTTTAGTCGACTTACCCCAAATATTAGTCGACTAACCTTCCCTGGAAACAAATCTCAACTCTCTGGAAATCACTGTTAGTCGACTCCTGATTCCACCTAGTCGACTAATCTTTCCTGAATCAGAAACCCAACTCTCTGTATCACAGACTTAGTCGACTTAAGTATCCGTTAGTCGACTTGAGTTCACTGTTAGTCGACTAACCCTCCTACCCTAGTCGACTAACTTTCCCTGAAACAGAATTCCAACTCTCTGTAACCCAGTTTTGGTCGACTAATCCAGACTGTTAGTCGACTAGAGACCACTGTTAGTCGACTAACCTTTCCACCTAGTCGACTAATTCTGACTGTTTGTCTTAGTTGATTTCTTTTCTAAATTTGGATATTACCCTTGTTACATGTGTATTATATTATGCTTGTTCATGCTTCATAACTGGTACTACATGACTTATTACTGGATGGATGTATCTCTTGTAACTTCATGACTTGTTATTACATATTCTCGTTTCATGACATGTTAAATAGTGAATATCACCACTTATCATGCCATCTCTTGAACCAAGCATGATGCATTCAACTTTTGTATAAAATGGACCAACTTACATTGGGTCAGGGGGAAACATGCGGATATCGATATGTGTTCGTGTTTACAGTGGCATTAGGTATATTGTACAATTATATTCCGGTCTAACCTGAGGGCCTCCAGGAGACCGAGGGGAGTGCTTGCTCCCTCTTCCTGAGTACTATCATGATAAGGGCATACATAAGTCCCTCCTGAATAGCCTAGCGGCTGGCTTCCGTCACCAAGCAACGGAACAATCCTGGACCGTTATCCCAGGCATGTACGGGGTCCACTGTAAACATAGTTCGTTGATACCCCCGCTGTTTCCAATAACAACCTTGTATTACTAGGATATGGATCTATGTGCGCTGGGACGCTGGGTCACATAGCTAGATATCACAGTAAGACAAGTAATAATAATAATAGACTTTAACTATGTATCCATTGCATCCTGATTATAGTTCTTTATGCTTTCATTACTTGTTGGTTTATATTCATTATGCTGTTCCGTCCTTATTATTCATATCTCTTAGCCACTTGGCTATAACCTGTTCATTTCGGGAGGTCCTGACTCCCTTGGATTTGTATGTTCAGGTTCCGAAGCTTGGATCGAAGTGGAGCCATCCACAGAAGATCGAGCTTTCTTTAGCGAGCAGGCTGATTAGCTCCAGTCCTTGCGCCAGATCTTTCTTTTTGACTCACGGGATCTTCATCCTACTCGTGAGCATTTTGTGTTTATGTTGTATCTTTTGCTTTTGGACTTAGTTGTGATAAAAGATACATGTAATGTGTAATATTTTTATCATATCTTGTGATGACTTGTACTTGTACCTTTTATGTTGGCATATGTATGGAAATCACGCTTTGTCGTGCACTCTGATCCTTGTTGTACTTTTATGCTTAGCGTGTATACGTGGGGGCACCTTTTGACCTGCGTATATACGTCGCAGTGACGTCCCCGTATCTGTGGAATCGGGGCGTTACAGGTTGGTATCAGAGCCTAGGCTCTCACACCTATAGTACAACTAAGCAGCAAATTAATAATTTGCTATTGCCAACTACAATGTACAAAGTTATCTAGTCCTTCTTGATTCCTTCTTGATTCCATCCTTATGTCCTAAACTCCTTCCATTTTTCCAATTCCAGTCATCTTTTATCAATTCGGTATGGAGAGAAGGACGGGACGTAACCATTCCGGGCAAGCATCGAACGGACCCACGGGAGAGAACGTGGACATTCTGAGGGTCATTCAGACGATGATGGAGAACCAGCAGCAGCAGACGGAACTCCTTCGGCAAGAATTGGCAGCACCGAAGGAACAGAGGCCGGGAAATGTATCGGACTTCAGGCGGCTGCAACCAGCCATATTCACGGGTGAAGAGAAACCCCTGGATGCTGAGCAATGGCTGACAGATACCTCAGACTTATTGAATGCAGCTCGAGTTCCAAAGGAGAATCAAGTGGAGGTTGCCAAAATTCAACTGAAGGATATAGCCAGAACTTGGTGGCTAGCTGAGGAGGCCAGATTGGAGAAGCCTGTCACCTGGGACACTTTCTCCAAGAGCTTTTATAACAGATTCTTCCCTGCCACTGCTCAGAAGGACATGGAAGAGCAGTTCATCCGACTTCAGCAAGGGAATAGGTCCGTGGATGAGTATGCTGCGGAATTTCTCAGACTTAGCCGCTTTGCTCCGTACATGGTGACTGACGAGGAGAAGCGGGCTAGTAGGTTCCAGCAGGGCTTGCAAATGGACATTCAGATGTTCTTAATGCCCCAGCAGCTGAAGACTTATTCAGAAGTTCTCACCATAGCTCGAGAGGTGGAGCGTGGGCTGGAGAAGAAGCAAGAGAATCAGATGAGGAACCAGGCCATGAAGAGGCCATTTCCACCAATGGGAAGAGGAGGCCCTTACAGAGCAGCGAAGGTTCAGGCTATGAGGCAACCATTCAGACCGGCTCCTTACCAGACGGCCCAACCATTTTCCTTCTGTAGCTATTGTCAGAAGCCAGGCCACATTCGACAGAATTGCCGTAGGGCAAATGGATTATGCTTGGTGTGTGGTTCCCGAGATCATTCCATAGAAGCCTGTCCACACAAAAGAATGGGGATAGCCGGCCAAGCTTTGCCAGCACTTCAAGGACCGAATGGACAGAAGGCACTTCTAGGGCCACCGGGGCAGAGGAATCAAGGACTGATGATCAGGAGAGTTCCTCCCCCTCCTCCACAGCAAGCTGTTCGCCCAGTCAGCCTGCTCCGAGAGATAGGCTTGGTCTTCAGTGGAGGGCTCCTCTTCAATCCAGGCTTCAGAACCTGAACATGCAAGTTCAGGGGAGTCAGAAACTCCCTAACGAATATGTAGGTGAAAGCCAAGTGTCATGTAAAGATAAGTACATGCATGTGTTAATATAATCAAACAGTATTAAGCATCAGAAACTGTGTTGAGTGTACATGTACAGTAAGCATGAAATGGAGGCATAAAGTGAAAGTAATAAGGCCTGAATAAATCTATCTCTGCCATTTTTAATATTTATACTTATTACTCGTTCTACCCGTATGTCTAGGTATGTGTAATAGCGTCCCAGTACACATACATCCACATATGAGTAAATCGAGGCTGTTATTGGAAACCAACGGGGGTATCAATGAATAATGTTTACAGTGGGTCACGTACATGCCCGGGACCACGGTCCAGGACGTTCCATTGCTGGTGCATGGAACCGGCCGCAAGGCCTACAGGAGGGTCTTATAGAATGCCCTTATCAAGGTGGTACCAAGAAGGAGGGAGCCAGTACTCCCCTCAGTCGCCTGGAGGCCCACAGGTCAGACTGGAAATTTTAGTTGCACAACATACCTAGTGCCACTGTAAACACGAACATATATTGATAGCCGCAAATTTCCCCCGACCCGATGCAGTTGTTCCTTTTTATGATTTATTATTTAAATATCAATTTACGGGAAAGCAAGTGCCTGGCAAGATCATGAGTTAAAGAGTCATGAATATTGTCATTTCAAGTCACTGTATATAATACAGGATGGCAAGAACAAGATTCCCGCAAATATGATAATCTAAAGTCAGGTATTAATGCGATATTGCGGGGTAAGTATCCAGTAGTAGCATGATGCATGCAAATGTGCCGGGAAAATAATGTACTATTAGTCAATCATGGCAAGGCATGAAAATCTGAAGGATGGCGAGAACACTCGCCTAAAGCTTTAAGAAATACACCGGGAAATTCCAAGCTCCGGAGTCCAAGTAACCAATATTATATATATATAAAAAGAGAGAAGGAGAAGGATGAATCAGAAAAGTGAGAATGAAGACGCAGGGGTCGTAGACGCGGGGATAGCGCCGCGTTGATGCTACAAACGCGGGGTCTGAGACCCGCGTTTTATAATACAGGAAAACGCAGACGCGAGAGTCGCGTTGCGAAGAGGTCACAAACGCAGGGTTCGAGACCTGCGTTTCAGCAAGGACACGAAGAGATCGTAGACGCGAGCGTAAACTCCACGTCGCGTTGACAAAAGAACGCAAGGATCGCGTTGAATAATTACTCGGACGCAAGGATATAATCCGCGTCTAGTAATTAACAAGAGAAAGTGAGTGAAAGGGAAAGTGAGAGACGCAGGAAAGAGAGAGAGGAGAAGACGCAGGAAAAGGGAGGGGTAGACGCAGGTTCTTTTTGAAAAGAAAAGAAAGGAAAAGAAAGTGGAAGAAAAGAAAGGAGGAAGGAATGAAAGATTTGCAAGGGAAAGAAAGAGAGAAAGAAAGAAGAGAAGGAGGGAGATATGACGATCGTGTCTTGACCGGTGTTCGCCGGTGGCGACCGGAGTTGGCCGGAGTGGGTGGACAAGGCCCCAAAAGAGAGGGTTGATAGTGGTGCAAGTGTAATTCAATATGGAGAAATGGAGTTTTGCAAACGATGTTTCAGAGGACGAATCTATAGTTCGTTGGAAAGAGAATGACGAGGAGAAGAAGATGGTGTGCTTGGTGGTGGTTTAGGTGGTGTAGGTGGTGGTGAAAATGGTGGTGAAGTTGGTAGAGATGATGGGTTGTTTGGTGGAAAAGAAGAGGAAGAAGATGGTGATGGAGATGATGTTTTGGTTTGTTGTTGTAGTTGGAATGGAGGAGTAGATGGAGAGGAGAATGGTGGAGGAGTTGGTGGAGTTTGGTGTTGGAAAAAATGGAGAAAGTGGCCAGCCAAGAAGGGCTTGGCTGCTGTTTTTATGGGTGGTGCGTTTGCTGTTGGAGGAGGAAGGAAGAAATGAAAAGGAGAGGAGAAGATATAAAGGGGGGTGGTTATATATATAAGAGAGAGAAATTATATAATATTCTATTGAATGAAACAAGCCTTCATTCAAAGTTGCGTCTCCTCATAAAGGCTGCGTCTCATTGCAAACCTGCGTCTAGCAATTGCTGGACGCAGTAGAAAACTTTGCGTTCAAGAAATACGAGGTTGCGTTGGTAGAATAAGACGAAAAAGCATGGGTGTCATGATCTGAGTTGATTTCTTTTGAAGGACGGAACATTAAATGCGGGATGGAGAGAGTCTCCGCATTAATTACTGAGTTCAGAGTTGGTAGATCTCACGTTAGGCAATGAGAGAGAAAATAATAAAATATACGGACAGAATTCCGGTATCTGGGAAAACACCGGAAACTCAAGAAAAGCCCAAAAAATAAAGTATCTCGAAAAGTCTCCCAAAAATTCTCAAAAATAAGAAATATTATTTTAAGATTTTTAGTGAAATCGGTTTTCAGAAATTCAATTTTATTTTCAAAATAAAAATCCTGGAATCCACTGGGAACGGTGTCTACACCGGGTAGGCTGGATTTTTGATAAAATCTGAAAAATCCCAGAAAATGCCTGAAGGAAGAAAATACAATTTTAAGAAGGAATGTGAAAGCGGAATCCAGAAATTTGATCCCAATTGTGAATTAAAATTCCTGGAATCAACCAGTGATACTGGCCGACACCAAATCCAGTGAAATTTTGATAAATTCTAAAAATTCTAAAAAAATTCATTTAGATAGAAAACATGATTTTAAGAAATACTGTGAAAGCCGTTTTAATATTTTCAACTCCATTTGTAAATTAAAAATCTGAAAGTCGGTCAGCGAAACTGGCCGACACCGGTTTTGAAGATTTACAATTAAATTCTGAAAAATTCCAGAAAATCATGAAAAATCTAGAATATTAAAAAATAATATTTGAAACTGAAATCGATCAAATCTGAATACCAAAAAGGTCAAATCATGCAGTACTGCTATATGAGTAAGAATTCAAATAACAGAAAATAAAATAAAAAAATCACTCCAAAAATCAGGACATATAACTGTGTACGTATACTGAGGATGGGGTGTTACAATCCATCCACCTTATCAAAAATTTCGTCCTCGAAATTTCGATAATGTGGATGTTAAGAATAGGGGCAAGGAATTTTACCAACTAAGATGGAAAGAGTTGGGGGTAACGTTCACGAATAATATCCTCTCGTTCCCACGTAGCTTCTCCTGGGGCATGCCTATTCTAAGAAACTAGTACCAATGGTATTGCCCGATTTTCAATGTTTTGACACTTCTGTCCAGAATGGCCATTGGCTGCTCCTTATAGGATAAATCTGGTTGTAGTTCTAATTCTGAGTGATCTAGAATGTGACTCTCATCCTTGACATACTTTCTCAGCTGTGATACATGGAATACATTATGTACTCCTTCTAAAGATGGTGGCAATGCCAATTGGTAAGCCACATCTCCTACGCGATCCAAAATTTCAAATGGGCCGATGTATCTTGGACTAAGTTTCCCACGAGTACCGAACCGGATTACCCCTTTGGTAGGTGATATCTTTAAAAATACATGATCACCTGCTCTGAATTCCAACGGTCTTCTATTTGTGTCTGCCCAACTCTTTTGTCGGCTCTGTGCTGCCCGGAGATGATCTCTGATAATTCGGACTTTATCTGTTGTCTGAACTAGAATGTCTGGTCCCATAAGTCTTCTTTCGCCGACTTCATCCCAACATATTGGCGACCTGCATTTCCTGCCATATAGTGCTTCAAATGGAGCCATCTTGATACTGGCCTGATAGCTGTTATTATAAGAGAATTCTACCAAATGTATATAGTCTTCCCATGACCCCTTAAATTCTATCATACAGGCTCGTAACATGTCTTCAAGGATTTGGATAGTTCGTTCAGATTGTCCATCTGTCTGGGGATGATATGAGGTACTAAATTTCAGACGAGTTCCTAAATTTTCTTGGAGACTTTCCCAGAAATGTGATCGGAATCTCGTGTCTCTATCTGACACGATGCTAACTGGAATTCCATGCAGTCGAACAATTTCTTTCATATATTTATCTGCAAGAACTTCTATTGACTGACCTACTCTGAAAGGTAGGAAGTGAGCTGCTTTTGTGAGGCGATCAACGATCACCCATACTGCATTGTTACCCTTAGGACTGCGGGGTAGAGCTGTAACAAAATCCATGGTGATATGTTCCCACTTCCATTCGGGTATCGGCAACGGTTGTAGAAGTCCAGCTGTTCTCTGATGTTCTGCCTTTATTTGCTGACAAACCAAGCATTTTGCCACATACTGGGCTATCTCCCTCTTCATGGCATTCCACCAAAACTTCCGCTTCAAGTCTTGATACATTTTATTTCCTCCTGGGTGTATGGAATAAGCTGAACTGTGTGCCTCTGTCAAAACTTTCTGCCGAACTTCCCCTTGGGGTACACAAATTCTATCACCAAAATAAAGTGCATTATCCTAATGAATACAGATATCAGTCCTTAATCCAGCTTCTACTTGAGCCCTGAATTTCTGCAATCTGGGGTCCCCCTTTTGGGCTTCCTTAATTTCACTTATCAGGGTTGGTTGAATCTGGAAGGTCATTAGTTGACCTGACTCATCAGCTCCTTGTATCAGCATTAAGTCCAACTTCATGATTTCCTGAAGCAATTCCTTCTGTTGAGTAAGTTGTAATAATACTTTATTCTCTGGTCTCCTGCTTAACGCATCTGGGACTGTATTGTCCTTACCAGGATGGTACTGTAAGTCTATGTCATAGTCGGCCATCAGTTCAAGCCACCGCCTTTGCCTCATGTTTAATTCTTTCTGTGTGAAGATATACTTAAGACTCTTATGATCAGTATAGATCAATACTTTGTCCCCCAGAAGGTCGTGTCTCCAGATCTTCAATGCAAATATTACCGCCGCCAGTTCTAAGTCATGGGTTGGGTAATTTCTCTCATGTGGTTTCAATTGCCTAGATGCATAAGCTATGACATGACCATGCTGCATTAATACACATCCTAGGCCCTTTCCGGATGCATCACTATATATAACCATCCCTCCTGTTCCCGAGGGAGTCTTCAAGATTGGAGCTGAAATTAGTCTTTCCTTTAATTGTTCAAATGCTGCAGTACATTCCTCTGACCATTGATACCTTTCTCCCTTTCTGGTGAGCTTTGTTAATGGGGCTGCGATTTTGAAAAAGTCTTGGACAAATCTCCTGTAATACCCGGCTAATCCAATAAAGCTTTTAATTTCTGTTACTGTCCTTGGGATTGGCCAATCTTTTATTGCCTGGATCTTGTTAGGGTCGACTGAAATTCCTTCTTCTGAAACTACATGACCCAAGAAAGCTATACGGTCTAACCAGAACTCACACTTGCTTTGCTTTGCATAAAGTTGTTCCTGCCGGAGAGTCTGTAGCACTATTCTTAAGTGTTCTGCATGTTCTCTGTCGTTTTTTGAATATATCAAGATATCATCGATGAACACCACGACAAATTGGTCCAAATATGGCGAGAAAACTCGGTTCATTAAATCCATAAAGACAGATGGGGCATTGGTTACTCCGAAGGGCATGACTAGAAATTCGTAATGACCATAGCGAGTTAGGAATGCTGTCTTCGGAATATCTTCTTTCTTCACCTTTAGTTGGTGGTAACCCGATTGTAAATCCAACTTTGAAAACACCCGGGCCCCATGAAGTTGATCAAAAAGGTCATCAATTCTTGGTAAAGGATACTTATTCTTGATGGTAACCTTGTTTAATTCTCTGTAGTCTATACACAACCTCTTACCACCATCTTTCTTGTTGGCCAATAGCACTAGAGCTCCCCATGGTGAAGTACTTGGTCTTATCAATCTCTTGTCAGAATATTCCTGTAACTGCTTCTTTAGAACTTCTAATTCGGTGGGCGCCATTCTGTATGGAGCTTTAGATATTGGGACTGTACCCGGAATGATATCAATGGAGAACTCAATTACTCTGTCAGGTGGAAGTCCTGAGATCTCTTTAAATACTTCTGGAAACTCATTCCAAACTGGTACTCTCTTTTCCTGGATCTCAGCAGCAGTCATCTGTGTTTTACCCTTTGCAGGCTTATGTTCTCCTTCAAATTGGAACTCAGGCTGAAGCGGTATTCTGAAAATGACTTCTTGTTTCGACAATCAATAACAGCATGGTATTTGCTGAGCCAAGTCATGCCTAAGATTATGTCGTACCCTTTAGTATCTAGTACGAGCATATCCACTGTTAATGTCCTGTTACATAGTTCCACCGGACAATCTACACAAATTTTATTAGAGATGACCACCCCATTACCGGTACTAATCTCCCACTGGTGGTCTAAATACTCAACAGGTATAGAGTGCAAAGCAGTGAAACTATCTGATATGTAACAATGAGAAGCGCCAGAATCAAAGAGGGCTAAAACAGGTTTAGAGTGCACCATGATCTTACCTGTCACCACTTCTCAGAAGTTTGGGCCTCTTCTGCTGTCAAGTTGTAGGCCTGTCCTCTTCCACGACCTGCTGTTGTTCTTCCGCCCCTCGGAGCTGGGCGAAAAACCTGTTGTCGCGGAGGGAGAGGGGTCCTTCCAACCATCGGTCCTGGGTTTCTCTGTCCAATAGGTGCAGGAAGTGTCGGTAGGGTCCTGTTCATCATCCCAGTTCTCTTATGGGGACATCCTTCTATTGTGTGATCACCAGATCCACATGCCAGGCATAATCCGTTGGCCCTACGACACTCTTGCTGAGTGTGGCCTGTCCTCTTGCAATAAGCACATATAGGAAGTGGTTGAGTTATCTGAAGAGGGGCTGGTCGAAATGGTCTTCTAAACATCGGGGCTTTTGCAGCTCTGACTGGACCTCCTCCGCCCAATTGCTGGAATGGCCTCTTCATGGCCTGTTTCCTTCTCTGATCAAGATTCTTTTTCTCCAATCCTCGCTCCACTTCCCGAGCTACAGTGAGGACCTGGGAATATGTTTTCAGCTGCTGGGGAATCAAAAGGACTTGAATATCCATTTGTAAGCCCTGCTGAAATCTGCTTGCCCGTTTCTCCTCATCAGCTATCATATACGGAGCAAAACGACTCAGCCTTAAGAACTCAGCAGCATATTCATCAACAGACCGGTTCCATTGTTGAAGTCGGATGAATTGCTCTTCCATCTCCTTCTGAGCTGTGGTAGGAATGAATCTATCATAAAAGCTTTTAGAGAACTGGTCCCAAGTGATGGGTTTATCCAGTCTCGCTTCTTCAGCTAACCACCAGTTTCTAGCCACATCCTTTAGTTGGATCTTGGCGACCTCCACCCGATCTTCCTCTGGAACCCATGCTGCCTTCAAGAGATCTGTTGTGTCGATTAGCCATTGCTCGGCATCCAGCGGTCTCTCTTCCCCTGTAAATATAGTCGGCTGCAACCGCCTGAAGTCTGACACGTTGCCCGGCCTTCGTTCTTGAGGAGCTGCTATCAATCCTTGCCGAAGGAGTTCGGTCTGCCTTTGTTGATTCTCCACCATATTTTGGATAACTCTTAGAATATCAGCGTTTTCCCCTACGGGCCCGTCCTGTGACTGCCCGGAGTTGTTACGTCCTGACCTTCTATCCATATCTATGTTGGTAAAAGATGTCTGAAAGAGGAGCGAAAGCAAAAGATAGATGGACTTTAGGAATCAAGGGAAGGAATATCAAGAAGGAATGGATAACTTTGTACATTGTAGTTGGAATGTATAACTGAAACTCATGAATTCCAACTACAAATTAAGATCCTATTAATTTGCAATTGGGTTGTACTGTAGGTGTGAGAGCCTGGGCTCTGATACCAACCTGTAACGCCCCGATCCGAGGGATACGGAGACGTTACTGCGACGTACATACGCAGGTCAGAAATACCCTCACGTATATACGCTAAGCATCAGTACAGATAAGAATCAGAGTACGAAAACACGTGGCAATATACATTCCAACATAAGGATTACAAAGTTATCACAGAGCGTGATATATAGGTATATGTACATTATATCACAGTCAGGTACAAAAGTAAAAATTACAATCTGTACAGCAAAAGGTGCTCACGGGCTGAGAAGAAGATCTCCGAGCTAGCAGGAAGGTTCAGGAACAGAAGGAGCTAGGACAAGTCAGCCTGCTCCGAGAGATAGGCTTGGTCTTCAGTGGAGGGCTCCTCTTCAATCCAGGCTTCAGAACCTGAACATGCAAGTTCAGGGGAGTCAGAAACTCCCTAACGAATATGTAGGTGAAAGCCAAGTGTCATGTAAAGATAAGTACATGCATGTGTTAATATAATCAAACAGTATTAAGCATCAGAAACTGTGTTGAGTGTACATGTACAGTAAGCATGAAATGGAGGCATAAAGTGAAAGTAATAAGGCCTGAATAAATCTATCTCTGCCATTTTTAATATTTATACTTATTACTCGTTCTACCCGTATGTCTAGGTATGTGTAATAGCGTCCCAGTACACATACATCCACATATGAGTAA
This sequence comes from Agave tequilana, assembly GCA_038442645.1. Lineage (NCBI taxonomy): Eukaryota > Viridiplantae > Streptophyta > Magnoliopsida > Asparagales > Asparagaceae > Agave > Agave tequilana. The sequence continues at coordinate 166,920 of JAVJIF010031625.1, read as the reverse complement.
ATCGAGGCTGTTATTGGAAACCAACGGGGGTATCAATGAACAATGTTTACAGTGGGTCCCGTACATGCCCGGGACCACGGTCCAGGACGTTCCATTGCTGGTGCATGGAACCGGCCGCAAGGCCTACAGGAGGGTCTTATAGAATTCCCTTATCAAGGTGGTACCAAGAAGGAGGGAGCCAGCACTCCCCTCAGACGCCTGGAGGCCCACAGGTCAGACTGAAAATTTAGTTGCATAACATACCTATTGCCACTGTAAACACGAACATATATTGATAGCCGCAAATTTCCCCCGACCCGATGCAGTTGTTCCTTTTTATGATTTATTATTTAAATATCAATTTACGGGAAAGCAAGTGCCTGGCAAGATCAGGAGTTAAAGAGTCATGAATATTGTCATTTCAAGTCACTGTATATAATACAGGATGGCAAGAACAAGATTCCCGCAAATATGATAATCTAAAGTCAGGTATTAATGCGATATTGCGGGGTAAGTATCCAGTAGTAGCATGATGCATGCAAATGTGCCGGGAAAATAATGTACTATTAGTCAATAATGGCAAGGCATGAAAATCTGAAGGATGGCGAGAACACTCGCCTAAAGCTTTAAGAAATACACCGGGAAATTCCAAGCTCCGGAGTCCAAGTAACCAATATTATATATATATAAAAAGAGAGAAGGAGAAGGATGAATCAGAAAAGTGAGAATGAAGATGCAGGGGTCGTAGACGCGGGGATAGCGCCGCGTTGATGCTACAAACGCGGGGTCTGAGACCCGCGTTTTATAATACAGGAAAACGCAGACGCGAGAGTCGCGTTGCGAAGAGGTCACAAACGCAGGGTTCGAGACCTGCGTTTCAGCAAGGACACGAAGAGATCGTAGACGCGAGCGTAAACTCCGCATCGCGTTGACAAAAGAACGCGAGGATCGCGTTGAATAATTACTCGGACGCAAGGATATAATCCGCGTCTAGTAATTAACAAGAGAAAGTGAGTGACAGGGAAAGTGAGAGACGCAGGAAAGAGAGAGAGGAGAAGACGCAGGAAAGGGAGAGGGGTAGACGCAGGTTCTTTTTGAAAAGAAAAGAAAGGAAAAGAAAGTGGAAGAAAAGAAAGGAGGAAGGAATGAAAGATTTGCAAGGGAAAGAAAGAGAGAAAGAAAGAAGAGAAGGAGGGAGATATGACGATCGTGTCTTGGCCGGTGTTCGCCGGTGGCGACCGGAGTTGGCCGGAGTGGATGGACAAGGCCCCAAAAGAGAGGGTTGATAGTGGTGCAAGTGTAATTCAATATGGAGAAATGGAGTTTTGCAAACGATGTTTCGGAGGACGAACCTATAGTTCGTTGGAAAGAGAATGACGAGGAGAAGAAGATGGTGTGCTTGGTGGTGGTTTAGGTGGTGTAGGTGGTGGTGGAAATGGTGGTGAAGTTGGTAGAGATGATGGGTTGTTTGGTGGAAAAGAAGAGGAAGAAGATGGTGATGGAGATGATGTTTTGGTTTGTTGTTGTAGTTGGAATGGAGGAGTAGATGGAGAGGAGAATGGTGGAGGAGTTGGTGGAGTTTGGTGTTGGAAAAAAATGGAGAAAGTGGCCAGCCAAGAAGGGCTTGGCTGCTGTTTTTATGGGTGGTGCGTTTGCTGTTGGAGGAGGAAGGAAGAAATGAAAAGGAGAGGAGAAGATATAAAGGGGGGTGGTTATATATATAAGAGAGAGAAATTATATAATATTCTATTGAATGAAACAAGCCTTCATTCAAAGTTGCGTCTCCTCATAAAGGCCGCGTCTCATTGCAAACCTGCGTCTAGCAATTGCTGGACGCAGTAGAAAACTTTGCGTTCAAGAAATACGAGGTTGCGTTGGTAGAATAAGACGAAAAAGCATGGGTGTCATGATCTGAGTTGATTTCTTTTGAAGGACGGAACATTAAATGCGGGATAGAGAGAGTCTCCACATTAATTGCTGAGTTTAGAGTTGGTAGATCTCGCGTTAGGCAATGAGAGAGAAAATAATAAAATATACGGACAGAATTCCGGTATCTGGGAAAACACCGGAAACTCAAGAAAAGCCCAAAAAATAAAGTATCTCGAAAAGTCTCCCAAAAATTCTCAAAAATAAGAAATATTATTTTAAAATTTTTAGTGAAATCGGTTTTCAGAAATTCAATTCCATTTTCAAAATAAAAATCCTGGAATCCACTGGGAACGGTGTCTACACCGGGTAGGCTGGATTTTTGATAAAATCTGAAAAATCTCAGAAAATGCCTGAAGGAAGAAAATACAATTTTAAGAAGGAATGTGAAAGCGGAATCTAGAAATTTGATCCCAATTGTGAATTAAAATTCCTGGAATCAACCAGTGATACTGGCCGACACCAAATCCAGTGAAATTTTGATAAATTCTAAAAATTCTAAAAATTCATTTAGATAGAAAACATGATTTTAAGAAATACTGTGAAAGCCATTTTAATATTTTCAATTCCATTTGTAAATTAAAAATCTGAAAGTCGGTCAGCGAAACTGGCCGACACCGGTTTTGAAGATTTACAATTAAATTCTGAAAAATTCCAGAAAATCATGAAAAATCTAGAATATTAAAAAATAATATTTGAAACTGAAATTGGTCAAATCTGAATACCAAAAAGGTCAAATCATGCAGTACTGCTATATAAGTAAGAATTCAAATAACAGAAAATAAAATTAAAAAAATCACTCCAAAAATCAGGACATATAACTGTGTACGTATACTGAGGATGGGGTGTTACACGATGCCTCAGCTTCCTCGACAGTCAAGTTGTAGGCCCGGCCTCTCCCGCGGCCTATTCCAGTCCTGGGTCCCCTCTGACCCAGAGTCCGACGCTGGAGAGGAATTGGAGTTCCTCTGCCTATAGGCCCTGGATTTCTCCTCATCGGTGGTGCCGAAAGTGCTGGGGTGCCACTCGTGCTGGAAGTGCTGGTGGCACTGGAGCTGCATTCTATGTCTTCTTGAATGGACAATCACCCAATGAATGGTCACCAGATCTGCAAGCCAAACACAGTCCATTAGCCATACGATAGTCGCATTGATTGTTTCTGGCCTTCTGACAATATCCACATACAAGATGCTGAGGAGGAAGCTGAAACGGTCGCTTAGCTAATGGGCACCAATAGATCTGACTAGATTTTCTTTATTCACTTATTGGAATTGGCGCTTCATTTGCTTGTTCTGCAGCTTGCTTCTATTCTTCTTCTCCAATCCCTGCTCTACATCACGAGCTATAGTAAGAACTTGGGAGAATGTCTTCAGCTGAAAGGGTATAAGTAACATCTGGATATCCACCCTCAATCCTTGTTGAAACCTGCTATCTCTTTTCTCCTCGTCGGCCACCATATATAGTGCAAACCGACTATGTCTCAGGAATTCAGCAACATACTCATCCACTGATCGATTTCACTGTTGCAACCTAATAAACTGCTCCTTCATCTCTTTCTAAGCCGTTGCAGGAAAAAACCTCTCATAAAAGCCCTTCGAGAACTGGTCCCAAGAGATGGGCTTCTCCAGCCTCGCGTCTTCGGCTAGCCACCAGGTCCTTGCCACATCTTTTCAGCTGTATCTTGGCCACTTTCACTTGGTTCTCACTAGAAATTCTGGCTACATTCAGAAGATCGGTTATGTCAATCAGTCACTGTTCTGCATCCAGGGGCTTCTCAGTACCCGAAAAAAACTGCCGGTTGTAACCTCTTAAAATCTGACACAGTACCCAGCCTCTGTTCCCGGGGTACAGTCAACAATCCTTGTCGGAAGAGCTCTGTTTATTGTTGCTGGCTATTTAACATTCCCTGAAGTAATCTCATCATGTCATTGTTCTCCCCGTTAGAACTGTCACAAGAAGTGGTAGGGCCATTACGTGTTCCCCATCTATCTATATTTGAGTTGGATGAAAAGGTGAAGGAAATAAAGAGCTGCATGAAAAGATGGAAAGATTTCAGAAAGCAAGGGATGGATTTCAAGGGAAAAATAGATAGCTTCGTACTTGTGATTGGAATATATAGCAATGACTCGTGTGATCTAGTTACAAATTAATCCAACATTAATCTAGTGACTGGTTGTACTGAAGGTAGGAACCTAGGCTCTGATACCAACCTGTAGCGCCCAATCCCACGGATATGGAGACACTATTGCGACGTATATACGCAGGGCGATAGTACCATCATGTATGTACGCTAAGCATCAGTACAATACAGGAATTAGAGTACGAAATTGCGTGATAATATACATTCTAACACAAAAGTACAAGTACTCAGTCATCACAGATTGTTACATAATACTACATAAGTATTATATCACTAGGAAGCACAAAAGTAGATTATACAAGGTACAAAAAATAAAAACTCACCAGCTAAAAGAGAGAATCTCGCGAGCGAGGCAAGATGGGAGGAAGGAAGCTCCGGCTGATCCGCCTGCTCCTCGAAGAAGGCCTGGTCCTCGGCTGAAGGGTCCACCTCAGTCTAAGCTGCAAGGCTGAACATGCAAATCTAGGGTTGTTAGGAAGCAACTAGCGAGTGCAAGAAGTAACAAATGACAAGTATAAACAAAAGCAAGTGTATCAGGTCAAGTATTATGTACTCAAATCAGCAAGCATGGAATAACCACAATAAATAGTGAAATATGGAAAGATATTAAAATTCATGTGGCTTGATATCAATTATCAAGTTATTTTTAAGACTCGTTCAATTTGTATGTTTTGGTATATGTCCCATACCTATACCTCCGCACACAAGTCGAGCGAGGTTGGTTATTAGAAACTGATGGGGATCGACGAACCATGTTTAGAATGGGTCCCGTACATGCCCGGGACATCCTTGAGTATCCATACTGAGCCAAAATGTGCTGTTAGGTACAAGGTCTTACTATATACCTGTGGGACTTAGTATACGCCCGAACAGGAATAGGGTGTCACCGCTCCCCAAAGGAATATACCCATGGGATTACGGCACACCTGGCAGGAGGCAGGGGAGTATGGGTGCTAGTACACCCCACGAAAATACTCTGGTGGCCTCCAGGTCGAATCCCAGGAATTAGTTGTGTTGGCCCAAAAGCCTATCACCCTAGTTTTGATGATGATCAACTCATGAAGTTATGTTTACTAATGATCTTGTGTTTAATTAGTGACAGATTCATTATCAAGATCTTAGTAGGTGCATAGCTCAACAAAGGACAAAATATCAATATTTGGAGCTAGCACGGTGTGATCCAAGGAGCTTTGGATCAAGCATGGACCAAGTCAAGAAGATGAGAAGACTTCAAGTGAAGACTTCAAGAAAATGAAGACTTGTGTCTAGGTATAAGATTTTATTTTTGTTTTAGTTAAAAATGTAAAGGATAAATAGTTGGTGGATTGCTCAAATATATATCACACACACACTCTTGATTTACTTGTCTTTTCATAAAAGATTTTGTAGTTTAGAAAAGATTTTTCTTTGTGACAAAATACTATTTGGTTTTGGTATTTTCATATATACATATCTTTTATCCAAAACCTTATCTAGAGCTTTATGACAAAAACATAGATATTACATTATGATTGTGTAGTGGATCATATCCATACACACTATGCTTTAAAATGAAATCAAATATCTTGTTTTTATATTTGTGAAGTTATGAAAACCAAGTTTGAAAAATACATGTTTTGATTTTTGATAAAATTTGCAAGACGCTGAAATGATATGAATATGTTGATATATGTCTTGAAAATTTTGTCACAAGTTTGGTTTTCAATATAGAATGATTAAAACAAGTTTATGGAATTTTTATAAGTGTTAAAAGATTTTAAAAATATTTTTAAACCAGTTTTCCAGACCTGGAACTAGCTGACAGGCTGGTCGGTCGACCGCACCATGGCCGGTCGACCCACGGTCGACCGACGTGCACAGACTTGTGCATGTCTGTGCAGCACAGTGGTCCGGTCGACCGGACGGTCGACCGCTGCAGAGAGTTCTGCTCTCGGGTTTTCTGGGTCGACCGGGCGGTCGACCGGAGGCTCCAACGGTCGGATTTTCGACCGTTGGCGGTCGACCGGGCGGTCGACCGGCAGTACTGACAGATCCCAACGGTTATATTTTTCTGGCCTATAAATTTGGGGGTCTTGTCATTGTTTGGAAGAAGATTTTAGGAGAGCTTTGAGCCAGTTTTTCCCAGACTTTTTAAAGGGTTTTCTCCACAAAATAGAGTGCAAATATTTCCTATCTAAAGGGAAGTTTTTTTTATCAAGAGTGTTAAAAGAAAGTCTTTGAGTTTTCCTCCACCTTTCACATCCTTATTTTTCTCACACCACACTTGAGCATCCATTGATTATACATCCTATAGGTGTGTTGTAGTGAGAGTGCTTTAGGTGATCAAAGTGTTGTGATCACCAAAGATCTTTTCTTTGTTCCTTGAGGAGACGGGCAAGTGTGCTCGTCGTTGTTTTGAGTTCGGGTGCGGACTCGGTTGTTTGAGGTGCGGCCTCGGCGAGCCGGTGGGCTTGCGGTGTGTACGGGACTAGGGAGTCCGAGGGCTTGTAGGTGTTGTGGCACCGAGGAGAGATCCATTGGGATCTTGCATAGTGGAAATCCTTCGTGTGTCGAAGGCGGGGATGTAGAGCAAGTGTGCTCGAACCTCGAAACAAATCCCTTGTGTTTGCGATTGCTTACTCTCTCTCTCTCTCTTTGTCTCTTGTTTATATCTTGCATTCAATTATTGTCTATCTTTATATGCTTGATATATTCATTTGTGCTTAATTGATATACTTGCTTGGGATTGTTGTTAACACTAGTATTCAACCAAGAGAGCCAACGCGGCACCTCAACCCATTCAAGGGGAATCTAGAGGAGCTTGTCCAGAGCCCTGCAAAGGGAATTCGGCAACACTCTTGAGTTATACATAAGTGTTTAATTAAAAGAAGTTTTTAATTGGTCATATTTGTTATAGCTTCCGCATTACTTGCATTATTTACCATTAAGTGACCATTAGATTAGCCATCACCTATTCACCCCCCTTTAGGTGATTTACAATTGGTATCAGAGCTTGGTACTCTGATTTGGGTCTAACAACCTAGAGTAAAAGATCCTCACTTTAGGCTAATCACAAGATTTTGTACACACACACCATGGACTTCATGTCACCACCCACCTTTGACATCCTTAACATCCAAATTTGAAAGGTTAAGATGTCTTTGTACCTCAAAGCCTTAGGATTTCATGTCTATCTTGCCACCACTAATAATGCATATTCTTTAGATGGTAAGAATTTTGAGGCTAATGCAAAAGCCCTTCATGCTATCAAGTCAACCCTAAATGATGATTATTTATCTGGGGTTTCTAATGTTGAATCGGCTTTTGTAGTATGGAACATCATCACCTCCCTCGGCGAAAAAGATCTATACTATGCGGGGAGTGACTCGGACGTTGGAAGCGACACCTCCAACAAGTGCTACATGGTCCAAGGGGATAACCCCCGTGAGGTAAACACCGAATCCGATGATGAGGACATGTCATATGATGAGCTATCTACTTTTTGTCATCTATTGCTTGAAAAATATGACATGATTAAAAAGGAAAATAAAATTTGAAAAAGAATATTGCTTGCATGCATATAGAACAAGACTCTTTTAAATCTAACATTGCATGTTTAGAAAAAGACAACAATAATTTGAAAAAGAATTTTGATGCCATGCTTAATGAAAAAGATTCATTAGAAAATAAAATGGCATGCTTAGAAAAAGAAAACAATGATTTGAAAAATGAGAATGTTTCCTTACTTACAAAATTGAATGATTTATGTGAAGGGAACACTATTTTGAAAGATAAGATTGATTTGGTGGAAAAACAAAGAGAAAGTGTTTTTCAAGAAAATAAATCTTTAAAAAGAAAAATTTGTGAAAAAGAAAAAGATTTTGTTTCACAAAAGAAAAAGAAAAATGATTCTATATCTCACCATGCTTTACATGCCACAACTAATGAGATTAAGAATTTGAAAAATAAAATGGATGGTTTGAGTTCAACTTTGAACTCATGTGCATTTAATCATACTAAATTGGAGTCTTTGTTTTCAAAGAAACAAACTCCATCTATTCATGCACATCATCATGCTTATGTTGCACAACATGATCACACTCCTACACATAAGCATACTAAGGTGTACATATGTACACATTGTGGCCGCAAAGGCTATTTAGCAAAGTTTTGTTATGATAATTTTAATTCTCTAAATTTTGCTAATTATAAAAGATTTTGGGTTCCTTACAAGTCTAACCCCAAAGGACCCAAGAAAATATGGGTACCAAAACCCCCACCTTTTGCTTTTGATGTAGGTGAGGGCTCTCACAAAACGTGAGAGAATTGGTGCCTTGGTAGTGGATGCAATGGACTTGATGGACATACATTTGGACGCATCGCTATCAAGGAGCTTTGGTGGGACAACCACCATGATTGGAGCTTTGGAGTTGGTAACACTCTCTAAACTCCTACTTTTATTTACATGCTTTTAATTTCATATATCATATAGCATGCTCATGTTTTTATGATTTATCGTGCCTCAGGTGGTATTTACATGTTTAAATGTAGATTTTGTCAAACTTGCATGTATACATATACAAATAGTGAATTACAATTGATTCATATATAGTTGAACTTCATGCTCATTTGTATCCACTTTATGCATATGTATAATCTAGTTTTGATGATTCTCTTTTATACATGTTTTGCCTATTTTAGTAATTTACTTCATGTATATGTATTTTAAATTCAAATCTAATAAATATACATATATACCCGTGAGTCTCTTGCCTTCATGCAATTACATTTGATAGACTCTTTTAATATTTGGGATATGTATGTGTATTGTTAGGATTGGATAAATCATACATATACCTAGAAGTTTGTTGATTTTATGATTTTGAATTGAATTGTTAAAATTGTGTCTTATAAGCTTCTTTGTCTATTTTCATAAAAATGCTATTTACATGATCATTTAACACTCACACTTTTGTTAAAAATTATTTGAGCCTTATAGATCATGAGTGATTAAATTTTGTGTATCTAGTTATGTTTATGAAAAACATAAGATTTGACATATTTGAAGGATCTTTAACTAGTTTTTCAAAAACAATCTATACTAGTTATTTGTTCTTCAAATAATTTTTAAGATTTTCACATGATTCTATTTTTCTAAAAGATTTGATGCTTCATGATTTGAATATTAGTTTATATGTTAGTTTTATCAACACTAGGATTTATACTTATACATATCGTGGGCCACAAATAAATCTATTTATAATTGTGCTTGAATGCTTATTTGAACCCATGAAATGTGCTTGTATTGCTTGGTTTTGATAACACATACATCTTTAAACTTGTATTCCCACTTTTGGATTTGATTTATGATCATGTGTTTTTTCATTTCATGTATATGTGTATTTTGCCAAACTTTAAGATATACATGTATACCTCTTGAGTCTTTTGCCTTTAATGCAAATCTATTTATATGAACTCAATTGTGTTTAAGAGATATGTATGTATGCTTATTGTGTTGTCAAAACATACATATATCTTGAAATATAAATTTGTTTTTAATAAAAAAAATGTGTGATGATTTAAATGAATATTGAGATTTATTGACATTACTTTTTGCTTTATTCCTTGCTTGAAGGATTTCGTACTAGTTTTAAAATATTTTCATATTAACTAGTGCAATCTCTTCATATGATAGAGTATATGATTTGCTTACTCGTCAATTGGTATCATTGGATATTTTCAATTGGATATTTTCAATATGATTTCTATATACTCATATTTTGATTATATGTATGTGTGCCTTCAAATTCAAATTATATCAATTTTATTGGTATTATCTTTTCATACATATATGTGATCTATTTGCTAAGCTTAATTTAACTTTCCATTGTTCTTAAAGCTTATGCAATATGTTTTCAAGATTTGATATCAAAATAAAAAAATTATATATGTTGATTTGATATCTCAAAATGCGTTTATTAAGTAAGTTCAAAATTTTAAAGGAAAATTCAAAATTTTTGATTTGTATTTCCTATATGCAAGGAGAGCTTAACATCTCTCTTACATATAGATTCATGTTGAGTATATTATAAATTGAGGAGCTTGACAACTCTTCTTTATATGATATACGTGTGTAGGGGGAGCTTCACATCTCCTCTTATGCATTACATAATATGTGTTATGTGAGTTAGGGCTTGTCATCCCTTCTTCATGTAATGCATATGTGTAGGGAAGCTAACTTAGCGTCTTCCTCTTCATGGATGTATATCGCATATAAATCTCTATTGATTGATTTGTATTACCCCTTCTTGATCTTTTTGTTTTTGACAAAAAGGGGAGAAAAATTTGTTTGATTTGATTTTACTTTGAACCCTTTGTTGATGAGTGACAAAAAGGGGGAGAAGTATTTGAGTATATGCATGTTTTCATTGCTTAAGGGGGAGTAGTATTTGTCTTCCTTGTTATTTATGCATATATGTTCTTGTTTTGCAAATAGGAGAAAAAGATTTATTTTGTTTCATCTCCATCATTTGCATACATATTTATGAGCTTCATTGTCATATATTATTATTTATTTGTTATGCATGAGTTAAGGGGGAGCTTCCTTGAAGCTTTACTTTAATCCATGCATATATAACTCCATGAGTTTTGTCATCATCAAAAAGGGGGAGATTGTTGGCCCAAAGGCCTATCACCCTAGTTTTGATGATGATCAACTCATGAAGTTATGTTTACTAATGATCTTGTGTTTAATTAGTGACAGATTCATTATCAAGATCTTAGTAGGTGCATAGCTCAACAAAGGACAAAATAGCAATATTTGGAGCTAGCACGGTGTGATCCAAGGAGCTTTTGGATCAAGCATGGACCAAGTAAAGAAGATGAGAAGACTTCAAGTGAAGACTTCAAGAAGATGACTTGTGTCTAGGTATAAGATTTTGTTTTGTTTTAGTTAAAAATGTAAAGGATAGATAGTTGGTGGATTGCTCAAATATATATCACACACACACTCTTGATTTACTTGTCTTTTCATAAAAGATTTTGTAGTTTAGAAAAGATTTTTCTTTGTGACAAAATAATATTTGATTTTTGGTATTTTCATATATACATATCTTTTATCCAAAACCTTATCTAGAGCTTTATGACAAAAACATAGATATTACATTATGATTGTGTAGTGGATCATATCCATACACACTATGCTTTAAAATGAAATCAAATATCTTGTTTTTATATTTTGTGAAGTTATGAAAACCAAGTTTGAAAAATACATGTTTTGATTTTTGATAAAATTTGCAAGACGCTGAAATGATATGAATATGTTGATATATGTCTTGAAAATTTTTGTCACAAGTTTGGTTTTCAATATAGAATGATTAAAACAAGTTTATGGAATTTTATAAGTGTTAAAAGATTTTAAAAATATTTTTAAACCAGTTTTTCAGACCTGGAACTGGCTGACAGGCTGGTCGGTCGACCGAGCGGTCGACCGCACCATGGCCGGTCGACCCACGGTCGACCGACGTGCACAGACTTGTGCATGTCTATGCAGCACAGTGGTCCGGTCGACCGGACGGTCGACCGCTGCAGAGAGTTCTGCTCTCGGGTTTTCTGGGTCGACCGGGCGGTCGACCGGAGGCTCCAACGGTCGGATTTTCGACGTTGGCGGTCGACCGGGCGGTCGACCGGCAGTACTGACAGATCCCAACGGTTATATTTTTCTGGCCTATAAATTTGGGGGTCTTGTCATTGTTTTGGAAGAAGATTTTAGGAGAGCTTTGAGCCAGTTTTTCCCAGACTTTTTAAAGGGTTTTCTCCACAAAATAGAGTGCAAATATTTCCTATCTAAAGGGAAGTTTTTTTATCAAGAGCGTTAAAAGAAAGTCTTTGAGTTTTCCTCCACCTTTCACATCCTTATTTTTCTCACACCACACTTGAGCATCCATTGATTATACATCCTATAGGTGTGTTGTAGTGAGAGTGCTTTAGGTGATCAAAGTGTTGTGATCACCAAAGATCTTTTCTTTGTTCCTTGAGGAGACGGGCAAGTGTGCTCGTCGTTGTTTTGAATTCGGGTGCGGACTCGGTTGTTTGAGGTGCGGCCTCGGCGAGCCGGTGGTTTGCGGTGTGTACGGGACTAGGGAGTCCGAGGGCTTGTAGGTGTTGCGGCACCGAGGAGAGATCCATTGGGATCTTGCATAGTGAAAATCCTTCGTGTGTCGAAGGCGGGGATGTAGAGCAAGTGTGCTCGAACCTCGAAACAAATCCCTTGTGTTTGCGATTGCTTACTCTCTCTCTCTCTCTCTCTCTTGTTTATATCTTGCATTCAATTATTGTCTATCTTTATATGCTTGATATATTCATTTGTGCTTAATTGATATACTTGCTTGGGATTGTTGTTAACACTAGTATTCAACCAAGAGAGCCAACGCGACACCTCAACCCATTCAAGGGGAATCTAGAGGAGCTTGTCCAGAGCCCTGCAAAGGGAATTCGGCAACACTCTTGAGTTATACATAAGTGTTTAATTAAAAGAAGTTTTTAATTGGTCATATTTGTTATAGCTTCCGCATTACTTGCATTATTTACCATTAAGTGACCATTAGATTAGCCATCACCTATTCACCCCCCCTCTAGGTGATTTACAAGTTGTACAACATTTGTATGGCCACCATAAACACAAAAGCTATATCGGTACCCATCAGTTTCCCCCGTCCCAGTATAAGTTGTTCAATTATTACAGATTGTTCAGTGATAATGTCCACAGGGTATTCACAGTACTCCAATATCTATGGTTATCCTATTATGGGGATTAACAAGAGTATAATATAAGGAGTCTCCCTATTATAGGGGTTCAGGAATACAAGAGTTTAGGAGCACAGGAGTTCAGGAGTACTAGATGTCTGCTAACAGTATAATAATCATGCCAAGTCCCCGTAAAAGTGGTAATCATGAATAGACATTGTAATACAGGTGTAATAGTAATCCAGTTAGGTGTCACAAACATCAGGTCGAGTGTACTAGTATCATGTGATAGCATATGTCAAGTATCAAGTGATAGCATGTCAAATACCGGTGTCAGTATCAAGTGTCAGGGATCAGTGTCAAGTATAAATATATCAGTGTCAGATAATTAACATGTTGATATCAGGTGAGTTGAATACAGAGTTACAACATCATATATCAGGTAATCATCTGGTCATGTAATATAGTACAGGAGAATAGTATAGTTAAACATTTCAAACTCTTCACAACCATACTATGACAACAATAATTTAATCTATTAATTAGCTATGCGAAGCCGAGTGAAGCGGGAGCGTATTTAGGCATATATAATGCAAATATAATACTAGTTTAATGGATTATAATAACAGCCAACAGGTATTCATATAATATGTTAATTTTAGAAAATCACTCGCATATCATATATCAACTCGTATAGCGATGTATCATGTACTAAAAGCTAGAGTAACAATTGTCAGGCATGTAACGGTATTAACAAGACATCCACATATCAATATATCATACTATAAACGCTAGAGTGGCAGTTACTAAATATGAATTGATGATAAAAAAGCACTCGCCTAAAACTGGAACGCAATACCGAGTTAAAATCAAGGAAATCTGGGAACACGTGTGTGCATGCTACCAATCCATATATTAATATATATATATATATATATATATATATATATATATATATATATATATATATATATATATATATATATATATATATATTAGAGAGAGAATGAAAGATGAGAGACAGAGGAGAAAGAGAGAGGGGAGAGAGTGAGAGAATAATTAGTTAGAGAGAGAAGGAGGCTAAGAGCGAGAGAGAGACTTATGGAGAGAGAGGGGGGAGTGTGTGCTGGATAAGGTGGGGGTAATTAGAGAATGAAGGAGAGGGTAAAAGTGGAAACAAAGGAAAAAGGAAAAGAAGGAAAGAAAGAAAGAAGGAAAGAAGGAAAGAAGAAAGGAGAGGGAGAGGGGTGGCCGGCGGTTCTGGCCACCGCCGGTGGCTGGAAGGGCGGCGGCGCCACCAGAGGGGTGGCACGGCCTGAGCCCGGGGAGGAAGAGGTTTGGGTGTTGCTGTGTTGGAGATGCTATTGTTGAGGTTGGTGTTGTTGTTGAAGGTGGTGGTGTTGGTGAAGATGGTGGAGATGGTTGATGGGGTTGTGGTGGTTTAGAGAGTTGAAGGAGGAGGAGGAGATGGTGGTGTGGTGGTGGAAGTAGAGAAATTGATGGATTTGATGGTGAATTTTAGAGAAAAAGAGAATTAATGGTGATGGGTTTTAGAGAAATTGGAGGAGATGGAGTGGAGTTTGAAGAGGAGGGAAGAGAAGGGGGATCTTGGGGAGGCGGCGGCCCCAGCTAGGGTCAGCGGTGCTAGGGGTGACACTGGTGGAGGCGGCGGTCCCGGCTAGGATCAGCAGCGCTAGGGGTGACACTGGTGGAGGCGGCGGCCATTCAAGGAGGGGAGAGAGAGTGTGTGTTGGTTGGAGAGAAGGAGAATTGGAGAAGATGGTAAGAAGGAAAGAAAGAAGGGAGAAAATAAAAAGAAGGAGAGGGGGAGTATGGGAGAAGGAGTGGGGGGAGATGGCTGCTGGTGCTATCGGTTGTGGTTGGCAAGGGATGGGGGTGCCAGGGAGCAGGTAGGGAGAAAGAAAAAGAAAAAGAAAAGAAGAAAAAGAAAGAAAAGAAAAGAAAGGAAAAGGAAAAATAAAAAAAGGAAAAGAAATAAGAAAAATTAATGAATAAATATATTATTAAATAATTAAATTAATAGGATAACTTGAGAGTATTAAGTAGAGGAGTGGAGGAGGAAAAGGCAAAGAAAAAAAGAAAGGAAAATAATATTATTATTTAAATAGGGTAAAATTCGACTGTTTCAAAAGCGTTCCCAAAAATTTTTAAAAATAGAAAATATTATTTTTAGATATTTGGTGAAATCAGATTCGAGAAATTCAATCTAGTTTTTAAATTAAAAATCTTGGAATCTTCCGGCTATACTGGTTGACACCAAAATCGGTCGAATTTTGATAAATTCAGAAAATTCTCAAAAAATGTATTTAGATAGAAAATGAGATTCTAAGAAGTAATATGAAAGTTGTTTTTAAAAATTCAATTCCGTTTGAAAATTAAAAATCCTAGAATCGGTCAGTGATGCTTATCGACACCGGTTTTGAAGATTTTGCAGAATAATTCTGAAAATTTTCAGAAAATCATGAAAAATCTAAAATATTGAAAAATAGTATTTAAAATTAAAATTGGTCAATTGAACTAGTAAAAAGGTCAAATCAGATAGTATGCTGTATCAGATTCTTGGTCCAGGTCAGGGCTGATTTTAGGTCTGAGAATCCAGATCCGATACAAAATAATATAAGCAAACAACCCGAAAACAAATACTGAGAGAAAATTGAAACAATATGGTCGAAAAAATCAGGACACGCATCTGGGTACGTATCCCAGGAACGGGGTGCTACAACATATGTACAGCTTCACCGTCATTTTGTTTATAAGTGGGTAAAAGCACACTGAATAATAATTTTTATACGTAGACACTGAAAAGAGAAAATATTAGATGAAAATGACTAAGCAACCACATTAAGTTTAAGACATGAACTAAATCCTAGCTCACTATCAAGGTGTATCGTGTGTTCACAATTCAAGCTCGAACTCATGAACCAAACTCGAGTGACCTAGCTGGTTCAGATATCCTTTAGTTTAGTTTGGACGCAACCTTCAGAGCCCGCTACAAGGCCCCCTAACTGAAAAGTTTTTTCACTAGAAAAAGCTTCGCTAAAATTTTACTTGAAATTTCTAGCCTATCATTAACCCTTTTATAAAAATATAGTCCCCGACGCTCTTAAAATTTCGCTCTTAAAATTTCGCTCTCCTCCATTTATTACAACTTCAAACTTGCGGGACATATATTGACTTGAGTTGAATGGGTGCCCAAACTAGATTTTTCAAATTTTTTTGAAAATAAGGCCAATGTTTTTACATAATACCCCTATAATTTAAGAGTTTGGATCTAGTGAAATAATTATTTCGAAGTCACGCTATGATTCATGGGTTATGAAAATTCTTAGATATGGTTTTGCTTATGCTTTTTTACTCCTTTTCTCCGCCTATTTAGCCATATCAATACTCGAAGAAAAATAGATATAAATATATATATTTTTCATGATGTAAGGGAACAGGAAAAAAATTGTATCAATTAAATTTTGGAAACAATAAAACATTTTTATTGATGGATATTTTGTTAGATGCAAGAATAGATATGACAACTAATCAATGTCATATACAGTAACATTTATGAACATAAATATTTTCAGTATAACCCTATAAAGAACCTTAGTTAAATTATATAGCAATTGGAGTGAGGTACGTATGTAACGAATCTCCTTAAGACAATTATATTCCCTGCTACGGTGCTAACGGGTTACTGGACGCTGGTCTCCCAAGATACAACACTCCTTCACGATATTTGGATAGCACTACCAAATCACCGTATAATCGAACCGTACTTAATTCGTACCTTTACAAGGCATTCAAGATAGTTGGACGAAGACAAATTTCAAGAAGAATGTTTGTCTTAACTTTGGAGGATTATCCACTTTAGAGAAAGGAGGGAGAGAGAATAATTAATGTCTTTGAAAGACACAGATTCAGACAACAATTCTGTATTTCAGAATCTGTTAAATTTCCTACACTTCTTTCACACCGAATCTTGTTCCAGAATTTCCTTTAAAATCTGAATAGTAGAGAGGAGAGGAAAGAAAGAGAAGAGGATTCTTCTAATTCTGTGTGTTTTCAATCCACGGAGAGGAGTACTATAAATAGCACTCCTGAGAATCCATTGGAGGGCAAAACGGTCCTAGGAATCTAGGAGGAACGGTTGTGACGGTTCCCGTCTGAACTGTTGCAACTATTCCAGACAGGAACTGCTACAATGGTTCCTTCTAACCATTATAGCATGCGAGTATGGGTAGCAGAGTGGGTCTTATATCGCACCCGTGTGGCTCGGTTTAAAAAGAACCATGCCAGGTTGGATCTGCGCTCGCGCCCAGACCTGGACCCAGGCTCTGGGCTATGGCACCAGGACGGGTAGGCGGCGCGCGCGCTTGGCATAGTTTCTCCCAAACGCGAGCAAAAACTCCAAGTACCCAAAGCGCACACCCTTTGTTCCCATATTCTTCTATTTAAACACTTCAAATGTTCACTTTATATCCAATGTGGGACTAAATATTTTATCTACCTTTGTCTCCTTTAGCTTTTGAATTAGGCTAACTTTAGACTTGAATATCTCCTTCATTCGAAAAAGGAATTGAACATGTGAATACACTATGTTCATCCCCAATGGAAGGAGAACACACTCCAAGCATTATCCGGTTAATTTATCAACGGATCTCGCCTTAATTCAGCTCAAAAATTCACATAAAATTCTTTATTTTTCCCAACAATCCCCCACGATGAATGGAGATTAAAGAAATTGACATACAAAGAAACTGACTCTATAATGAAAGGTACTTTAAGAAAGAAACTGCATCAGGATAGGTGAACTAGGTTTTGAACCGTACATTGCAAAAGGTTTATCAGACTTATTGGCTAATCAGTGAACTAAGTCTTGAACTGTCAATCGTATGTGTAAGCCAAGTCAACAAGCTTCACACAGTAACTTTTCAAAATTAACTTTGACTCTTGGTTGTGTCCATTTTGGCCCTAGATATTCTTAGTTTCAGAGAGTATCCTTAGGAAATCACGGCCTCCATAGAGACTCCCAAATAGCTGACCCGGCTCTATACTCACATAAGTGATCGTCCTATTAAGATAGTCTACTCTACCCTCACTTATTTTAATAACAAGATATAGGTATCATTAAAAGCGTTAAGTTTATCCTTAATCCACTTGTAAAAAGAAAGCACTTGGGTGCACCATAAGAATGAGTTGGAGTCAAGCTCCTAAGTGCTTAATCGCAGAGTCAATCATAACTAGCTTTTCCTCTTGAACTTAGCCTATGAGATCTCCAGTTGTTAAGTAAGGTTTCCATTAAGCTGACTCGGTAAGGTTAGGTTTTTAGACCCATTCTTCTCGATACGCAGTTTATACGCTCTCTACTTAAACGTTTAGTAAACGGATCTGCAAAATTATCTTTTGACAATATAAAGTCAATAGAGATAATTTCATTTATAAGTAACTGCTTAATGGTATTATGTCTACGACGAATATTGATAGGTAGTCAAAATTGCATATTATCATCATATTTCCCTACTTATTCTTTTATAAAGCACTGCTACGTATTACATTTTATTGTTTAGTGTTGTGCAGACCTTGAGTAATTAAAGAATAAATAAATGAAGCCCAATTGAAGTCCAAAAGCCCAAAAAGCCCACAAGTTACATGCATAATTTATTTTAGTAATTAGAAGCTTCTATCTTATTTAACCTAATCTAAACTTAGATTTTAAATTATTAATTTAAAATCTAGGGGAGGAGGAGGAAGGATAAGTGTGACTCCTAATTTCTATTCAAATCTGGAGGAGAAGAAAGATAGAACAAGATGAATCATCATTCTAATTAAAGATAGAGATGGACTTCTATATGAACTAGGTTGCTTACACCACAAGATGAAGATAAAGAAGATAAAATCTGAATTTAATTCAGATTCAGACTGGACACTCTTCAGTATTTTAATCACAACTTTCTCTATAGAAACTCAAATTTGATGATTTAAGATGCTCCAGAAAGAAGACTGGAAGGAATACAACTCTTATGTTGATCACACTTTTCAATTCAGCTGTCTGATAAGTTATATTCAGCGATAAATATGATAACAAGTTGCAAGTCAGAATAGAATTTCTACGGATAAGTCAAAACAAGTTTGAAGAAAAGAGGAGAATTCAAATTCAGAGATATTTTGCTCCTTCTATCTTCTTACACTTCTTATCACTCTGATTTTCTCTTATAAATACCCCTGTAAAGCAACAGAGGAAGGGCAGATCTCAGAAGCTCAAGCTTAGGGTTTCTTTAGATTCTTTTTTCTTTCCGAATTTTCTTAAATTATTTTGTTTTTTTTATTTGGAGAAGAAGATTGTTGAAGAAGCAGAAAACTTTGTAATGGCCGGTGACATCCAATAAAATAAGGTTCTTTATTCTTTTTTCTTTTCTTGCTTTGCAATTCAATTTAATTTTCTGCTTATTTATTTTCTTATTTTAGTTTTATATGAGTAACTAATTAAACTTATAGTTTGCTAATCTCTCGATCAACCTAAGTTTAGTTTAAAAGATGAACTGATTGACATCTATGCTTATTAGAAACTCTAGGATTAAATCGGTGTTCTTGAAGATAAATCAATAATTAAGTTTAACTAATTTGGGTTGTACTTTTTAAATGGTTATTCATAGTTCATATTTAAATACTTTGATAGCATAATTTTAAGTAGACTTTTCTTATGTTATGCTTTGAAATTAGGATAACTATAGTTTAATTTTTATTAGTGCACACTAATTAGGGTTTACAACATTTTTGTTCATCTTGCTTGATCTCAATCAAAACCCTAGGGTAGATAATTCTTCATTTAATATGATGTTCACTCTTTTAGACTAATACTTTGATTGTGGTAGATGATTAGTAGACTATAATTCTTTTTTCTTGATTAAATCTAATTCTCACAATCAATATCTCTTTTTTCAAGCTAACTTTAGAGAAAATCATTTCGAAAGCTTCCATCGCATCCTTCCCAGTAGATCGACCCATCTAACCCTTGCTATACGGTTACATTAAGACAAGACAAAGAACTTCTAACTTTAACTCTTTCTTTATTATTTTTCTTTCTCAATAAAATTTTGGCGCCGTTGCCGGGGAAGGAACGGTATGATATTCTCTAAAACTAATTATTTGTTTCTATTTGCAAGATCTGCTAATAAGAAAATTTATTGCAGCAGAAAAATTGGCAAATTTGTGCCTCTGCCCTAGAAGGCGGTGCCAGAGGCAATACTAAAAAGCCGCGTTTCCATGGCTACTGCAGTGGTTCCGCGGTATTAGTAGCTTATTTGTGCTTCCAATTTTGCAGGGGCTGCTGCAAATTGCAAGTACTATTTTCTGCAGTTGATAATTTTTCTCTGTGATCACCCTGCATACTGCTAATTAATTAATGGTAACTTATTGGTTGACTAATTAAAAAAAAAATTAGACTCTTGCATCAGAGGTACGTGTCTAGTTAAATTTCTTAATTTCTGTTGAAGAGTGCTGGCGACAAGGTACGTTTGCATTGCATATAAACTAGGAAGCACCCTTAGCTGATTTACTGCTTTTGAGTGAATACTTATCTGTTGCTTTACACGTGCACTAAATCACTTTAAGGAAAAAATCATAAATAAGATAAGGTGGGACGTCATTACCCTTTCTTGGCCCACAAATCATCTCTGTTGCACTCACAACCCTAACCCTAAAATAAAAATTGAATAAACGTTGGCCTTAGGTTAACTCGGACTCGTTAGGAGATTGGCTGAAGGAGGAAGTTGTTCGAAATTAACTCTCACTAAATCAGTGTCTATGAAGGGGATTAAGGGCCGAAAGCTCGAAGGTTGGTGGTTACTTAATTAAGGAACATCTTTGACGGATAACCTCCCACCGATCTTGCCACCTACCGGCTGATTAACTTGTGGTTAAGGTCGACAAAATACCTCCTAAAGACAGTCTAAATTTAGGAGTCGTCTAGGTCCAAACTTATCCTAGATTAGGAATTTTTTCTTTTTGATTGATTGGGTGAACTTGTTTGTTAACTGCGCATGTCAGCTTGATTGAGAGATCTAGCACATCTAGGTTTAAAAAAAAAAACAATTCACCACTAACCACAAAAATGAAAATAGCCCATGGTCTATCCACACTTATTTGGTTAATGAGTTAGAGGTTGAGCAAGAGGAGGATTCATTTTTCACTCAACCTGTTCTTGATTCAAAATCAAAAATACCTATGTCAATCCAGGAACACATCAATCGATATAGAATGAAAAAAGTCTAAAGCGAGAAACCCATATCAATTCTAGATCATATTTTCTTCATGAAGCAAATGAGTTCAATAATGTTGATAAGCCCGATGAGGAAGTATGCATATTAGATGACTATCGTCGATTTCGAGACAAACTGATTAGAGATCATTTGGCCGAATATTCACGTCGTAGGGAACAAGTTGAGTCGTATAGTGAAGATAAATGTGACGATGAATCTTTGTGGTTGGATGAAGTGTTTCAAGATGATTGGGATACACATACACTTCCAAGGAGAAAGTTAAATCATATTGTGAGGATATTTGTGAAGATGATGAGCCTCTATTTCTTGATATATTGTTTAAAGATAAATGCGATCAAGTGGTGAGAAAACGTGTGTTACGTCTATAGTTCCCTTTAAAAGAGGGAAGTTTGATTTAAGTATCTTCTCATTCAATGAACCAACTAATGATCTATCGTTTGAAAATATTACTCAAGAACTTCAAATTGACAAAAGCTTTAAAAATCTAGTGAAAGATGAACTTAACTGTTTGGATGAATCAATTAGGGATGTTTTGGTTAGTTACACACCTCAGAAAGAAATAATTAATTCAATTTTGAGGAGATATACGAGGATGAGCTCAAAATTCTAGGTATTCATGTTGTGTATGCCCCAAAAGTGTTTTTGATGACGATGATGAATATATAAAGAGTGGAAGAGGGAAGAAGAGTAGGAGGAAATTGAGAAAATTGAAGAACAAACTAGAGAGGATGAACAACAAAATAATAAAAAGATTGGTCTCCCCATTGTACCCTATAAAGAGAACCCATTGGAATGATGGAAAACGAGCTAGAGGGATGAATCCTAAAAGATCTAGGTGAGAGAGATGTATGTTTGTACATATATTTGTATATTATTGTTATTATTTTTCTCTTTTTACACTTTACTTCATGCATTCATGCATTTCATTCATATATTAGGGGCAATACATGAGATAAGTGTGGGGGAGAGTACTAACGCTTAACTTTTAAAAAAACATATATAAATAAATAAATAAATAATACTAATAATAAAATAATAATAAACAAATAAACAAATATATTTATTTTAACATAAATTATTGACTAACTGTAGGTTGCTGTTAACATAACTCACTAACCTTAGGTTATTAACTTAACAAAATTTCTTTTTCTTTTTAAAAAAAATATATATATTTACTAACCAGACTAATATAATGATTAACTTACTAACTTTAGGTTAATATTAACTTAACAAATATATATATATATATATATATATATATATATATATATATATATATATATATATATATATATATATCTGTGTGTGTGTGGAAAAGGAAACAATATTTTGGCTTATCTTTTGAAAGAAATCCAAGTTGATCTTAAGAATTAGGAAAATCATGATTAGAATTTCTAAAAACTGGTCAAAATAAAATAAATTGTTGGCTTTTTAGGTATAGGAGGTAAAATTGAATAAATAATTAGTCTTGATTTTTACTTTAATGAAATGTGCATACATAATACACTTACACATTTAGGATTCTAAGACAAAGACTCTTGTGCCTTATAAAAAAAACAATAAATATAATATAAAATAATATAAATAAAAAATAAAAAATTTCACTAATTAAGTTGGATACTTGTGCCTCAAGAAGCATAACTATTCACGTCTAAAGGTGATTTTATAAATAAAGTCCTTAGTTTTGTGGCCTAGTTCACTTGAGTTCTTAAGTCTGTGGGGTATTTTCTTACCCGGTGCCCTAAAATCGACCGATTTGGGAGTCACCGACTTTAGGCTCGCGACAAGGTGAATTAGAAAGCCTAAGAAAACTAAGAAATATTATCTATATATATACTAATACATCTAATAGTCAATTAGTTGGCATGAGGGCCTCAAGAAGCCTTGATACTTTTACAAAAGAAAATTAAATGAGTTATACATATAAAAAAAATAATATATGTATATGTATAAAAATAATAAAGAGGTACTATCTACCGCTCCTCAACACGTGAAGGGAAAAAAAAAGATCAAGGAGGAAGAAGAAACCAAAGCAGGCAAAAGTGAAGAGGATGGGGTTTGTTGGCCTAGAGGCCCTTCACTCTAGTTTTGATGATGATTAACTCATGTAGTTATAGTTTACTAATAATCTTGTGTTATTTAGTTTCAGATATTTGATCAAGAAATTAGTAGGTGATTAACTTCAACAAAGGTGTTTTCGAGCTTTCACATGGTGATTCAAGAGCTCGAGCGTCAAGTTCACATCTAGCACTCATTTGGAGTCAAGCTCGGTGGATCATGTTTGGATCGATTCGACTTGGAGACAGAGTTCTACAAGAAGACATCAGTTTGTTTAGTTTAAGATTTTGTTTAGATCATTGTAAAGATTAGATAGTGTTGATATGCTCAAGTTCACAATACCCACACAAGTTTATAGTTTCATGTTTGTTTTCGATTTAACCAGTTTCAGTTTTTCATGAACAGATAGAATCAAAATAAGTTTACATGATTTAATGTATATTAGATTTGTTCTATATACATCTATGCTTCATCTATTTAGAAAAACTTATTTTGATAGTCTATTTCATGAGTTTGGGGTTTTGTATTTAAATAAAACTTATTTTTGGATTTCTTATCAAAAACATAGATATAAATCTTTATATGTATATTGGATTCTATCCATATACGATATGCTTAAAAGTTGTTTCAATATCATGTTTTTTGTATTTACATGTGTTTTGAAAAAATCGGATTTCCATTTCAAAAATTTAAGTTTGAAAAATACAGATTTTAGTTTAAGGCAAATTTTTAAGAACACAAAAATGGTTCAAATTGTTTATAATATGTGTTGAATTTTTATCACACATATTTGTATTTCAAAGATATAATAAGAACTGATTTTTGTGGAAGTTATGTGATTTTATGAGATTTATTTGATAATAAAAAACCAAGTTTTTAATCCCCATAATAGTCTGACCTGGTTGTCTGCCGGTCGACCGGACCGGTCGACCGAGGCAGAAGTCGGTCAATCGGTCCGGTCGACCGACATGCACAGGACATGCACGCAGCCAAGGCTGGTGGACCGGTCGACCGGGCAGTCGACCGTCCAGAGAGCTTTGTTCTCTAGAAATATCCCTGGTCAATTGGCCCGGTCGACCAACGAGAGCTGCTGCACTCTGTATCCAGTCCCGGTCGATTGGGCGGTCGACCGGAGGCACAACGGTCAGAAACCTGACCATTGGGCCGGTCGACCGGGCGGTCGAAATTGCCATTTCCTGCTGCCAACGGGTAGAATTCTTTTGGGGCTATAAATACCCCATTCCTTGACTGTTTTAAACAAGAATTTTAAGAGCAAAAATTTTCACATCCTTTAAGTATTTTTTAGCAAAAGTTTTAATCTTTATTTGTTTTTAAAGTGTTGGAAATTCAAAGAAATTAGAGTCTTTTGGGAATTAGTTTTTGGTCTAAAATTCTATATCTATTTGAAGATTTTTTCAAGCATTTTTCTTTGTTCCAAATACTTTATTTCTCACACTTGAGTTTATCTATCTATCCTATCTATTAGGATCGTTGTTTGTGATAAAGAAGTGATTTGTGGTTGAGAAAGACCACCAAGTGTTATAACCTTCCATACTTTGTGATATCCCTCTACTGAGAGATGATTGAGTTGATATCCCTCTAGTGAGAGGTGATTGTAAAAGTGGTATTTGTATCCCTCTAAGTGTAGAGGTGATTGTGGTTGTGTGGCTAAGTGCCTTATCCCTCAAGTGTGAGGTTGATAGTTGTTGGCTTAGTGCCTTGCCTCTATTGAGAGGTTGTATTTGAGGGAGGAGTTGTGCACCCCCAAATTGTATTTGCCCAAAATCCTCAGTGGAGGTTCCCTGTGTGGGAAGTCCTGTGTGGACGCTATAGTGAAAATTCTTCTGTGTGAAGGCGGGGACGTAGAGTTGGGTGCTCGAACCTCAAAACATATCTTTGTGTTTGCGTTTGATCCACTATCTCTTACTCTCTCTCTCTTTCTCATATTGTGCATTAATTCATATTATTCATATCATATACATGCTTGGTTTGTTTGTGTGCCATACCTGTGTTAACCAAGAGAGCTTCATATAGCACCTCAACTCTTATTCAGAGGAATCAAGAGGAGTTAGTCCGGAGCCCTTCACGGGGAATTCGGCTACACTCTTTGGTTACACTAAGTGTATTGCATTTAGTTCTAAATTCTGCATCATTTGTCATTAGATTAGCCTTACACCTATTCACCCCCCCTCTAGGTATACTTTCATTTGGTATCAGAGGCTACGTTCCTGATATTAGGTTTCACCACCTAGGAGTGAGATCTTGGTTGCTAATCTAATTTTTGCATTTGCACATACTTGTTTAAATACACTCATGGACTTCATGACTCCTCCCATGTATGATACTTCCAACATTGATATTTAGAAAGCTAGGATGTCCATGTACCTAAAAATCCTAACCTTGCATGTTTCCTTGCTGCTACTAAGAAATCCTATCTTAGTAATAGCAAGCATATATAGGCCAATGCACAAGCCCTAATGGCACTTAGAAGTACTCTAAGTAAAGATTAATGTTTCTATGATTTCTCATTGTGATTCCGCATTTAGAGTGTGAAACACGTTGACCTCTCCCGCGCTCCAAAAGACGAATCATGTGGAAATGAAATCTAGTGAAGGAGAATCCGAACAAAAATGCTACATGGTCCAAGGAAATAACTCCCTTGAGGTAAATTCGAAAACTCAACTCGATGATTGTGCTAGTTCTTCCGGCGATGATCATATTGATGTCGATACTTTAAATGAAGAATTATCAATTGTTTGTGAAAAATTACTAGAAAAATATAATCTTTTGAAAAAGAAAAACTTTAGATTAAAAGAAAAAATAAAAATGTCTTCTAAACTTGATTTGATTTTGCAAGAGAGGGATGAGATTTCAAGTGAACGTGACTCACTTAAATCCCAACTTAACCTTGTCCTAAAAGAAAATGAAATTTTGAAAACCAAAAATGATTGTGACATTGTTTTGAAGAAAAATGAGGTTATATCTTCAAAACTTGATTTTATATTAAAAGAAAATGAATCTTTGAAAAATAAAATTATTTCTATTTCAAAGGAATTAGATTTAATTTCTAATAAGAATATTTCTTTGAAAAATGATTTAGACACACATGTTTACCATGCTTCACCACCTAGTGTATCTATTGCATGCACCTCTTCTACTATTATTGAAAATAATATAAATGTTTTAAAGAAGAGTGTTGATTGTTTGGGCTCCACTTTGAGCTAATGTGCCATGAATCACACACGTTTGGAATCCATGTTTTGCAAGAAATAAGTTCTACCTATGCATGCACACAAACCATGGCATACACATGCTTCCCACGTTCACACACATAACACTAAGTATGCTCATGTATACACTTGTACACATTGTGGACGTAAGGGCCACGTTGCAAAATTTTGTTATGATAGGATACATGATTCAAATTTTGCAAATAGATTTGTTTGAGTTAGAAAAGGTGCTAACCCCATGGACCCAAAAGAGTATGGGTATCAAAAGTCACTCCTATTTTTGATGTAGGTGTGGGCTCTCACTTGAAGTAAGATGCGTTGGTGCCTTGAGGTGGATGCATTCCGAGCTTAATGGTGACTATTTTGAATGCATCACTTTCAAGGGGAGTTTGGTGGGAGGACCACCTTAGTTTGGAGACCTAGAGATGTGCCCTCATGGTTTTGGTAACGATCTCTAACTCCCAATTAGTTTACATGCTTTCATAATTAATTTTTAGCATATTTTGATGTTTCATGATTATTATGTTGAATGTCATGAAATTTAGATTAGTGATATACATGTATAGTATTTGAGATACACCCATGTTCATATGAATTATTTCTTTTGTGTTCTCACCATAGTTTAACTATTGTGCATATCATAATTCTAAATCATGTGCATGTACATACTAATCATATTGGTTCATGTTTTGTTTTATACTTCATAATTTGATCACATGTTTAAGATGTAATTTTCATTAAAATTTGTGTATATACTTGTACAACTAGTGGGCCACAAATTGATTATTATATGTTTGTGCTTGATTGCTCATTTATACCCATTAGATTTACTAGTATAGCCTAGTTTTGATGATTCATGTATTTCAAACTTGTATTCCCTTTTGTACATGTTTTCAAATGTTTACCCTTCATGTATATGTTAATTTTGCCAAAATTATTAAATATACATGTATAAACTTGAGTCATTTGCCTTTCATGCAAAATCTCTTTATAAACTCAAATTGTGTTTGGATATATATGTATACCTTTAGTTTTGACAAATCATACATATACCTTAAAGGATTCTTAGTTTTGATGATTTTCATGTTTTTGATAAGGAATTTCATATTTGAGCTTAATTGCCTATTTTCATGACTATGTCTTTCACATAATACTTGTACACTTACATCATTATTGTTTTCTCATGACATTATTTTCATGAGTCTCATATTTGCTTTATATTCCTTGAGTGTTGATGATTGTATAATTTTCAAATTTTTATGGATATATTCTTATTTTATTTCTTACTTAAAGGATTTCGTACTAGTTTTCAAGATTATCATAAAACTAGTTGCGTTATTCTTTATTTGGTAGAGTTTTCAATTATACTAAAATTACTTTCAAACTTATTTTTAAGAACACTACCCATAAAGGGTGGTTGGATGGGCGACCATACCTTGTATGCTCAAATTGAAAATCATTTTAATATGTGCATGATAGGGTGGAAGGTATGAGTTATACACTTGATCCTCATTATATTTTCAATTGGTATCACAATTGATATCTATTTTGTATACTCATATTTGTTTCTATATATGTATGCTTCAACTTCAAATAATATCAATTTCGATTGGTATTTAATTTTTCATGCATATATATGTGTTTTGATTGTGCTTACTATATCTTTATATCTTTGAGCACAAATTTTGCCATGCTAAGCTTGATTTAGTCTTTAATGATAATTACTTTTCAATTGGTATCTTATACAAGCTTATGCATCGTTTTCCTTAGTATTTCATAAAGGGGGAGAAAATTCATGTTTTACCTTTTAATCGGTTTTGTTTACAATTGGTATCTTACTCCCACTCTTTATGTTGAAAAATGATATCTTAGTTTTCATTTGGTTTCCTATGGTCCTAATGAAAATTATTTTCAATTGGTATATGTTTCATTTTCAATATTGGTATTAAGAATATTAAATTGATATTATTCTCTATTTTGTATCTCTATTGTAAAATGATTTTAGTGTTTAACCAAAAAGATTGGTTTATGTTTTTCTATTGGTATCAAAAGTGTAAAATATTTTCAATTGGTACTAATTTTTACACTTGGTATCAAGACTTCCTATATATTTATATCTTTCAATTGGTATCAAAATTTTTGTTGGTATCTTTAAAATATTTTGTTTATTTTCAATTGGTGTCATAAATTGGTATCATGATGTTTCGATGTATACATTCATACTAAATTGATATATTTTTCCATTGGTATCATAATGTTTTGATGTGTATTGCTTATATGCAAGGGAAGCTTAACATCTTCTCTATATATAGATTCATGTTGAGTGTATGTCATATTGAAGTGACTGACCTTTCTTTGGTATGTAGTACACGTGTGTAGTAGGAGCTTCATATCTCTTTTTATACATTGCATATTATATTTTATGTGGTTAGGGTTTAGTCATCTCTTTTCATATAAATGCATGTATGCAGGGGGAGTTAACTTCACGTCTCTCCTCTTCATGAATGTATACAACATATATACCTTCATTGTTTTGATTTATGCAAAAAAGGAGAAAAATATTATTTGTGCCTTTTATTGTTTATACCCCTTTGTTGATGAATTGACAAAAAAGGGAGAGATATTTTGGAGTTTGATATATGCATGTTTGTTTAATACATGTTTGTTTAAATTTGTTATCTCTTACCATTGGTATCAAGAGAATCTTTTGTTGGTATCAAGAGCTTTTATTTGGTATCTAGAGCAACATTTTTTAAGAACATTCTTATTTTATATCAAGAGCATATTTAATTCATTGGTATCAAATATCATGCTTATGCATATGTATATTGAGCATTCATTACATATCTTTATTGTTTATTGCTATGCATAAGTTAAGGGGGAGCTTCTATGAAGCTTAACTTTAATCCATGCATATATAACTCCATGAGTTTTGTCATCATCAAAAAGGGGGAGATTATTGGCCAAGAGGCCCTTCACTCTAGTTTTGATAATGATTAACTCATGTAGTTATAGTTTACTAATAATCTTGTGTTATTTAGTTTCAGATACTTGATCAAGATATTAGTAAGTGATTAGCTTCAACAAAGGTTTTTTAGAGCTTTTACATGGTGATTCAAGAGCTCGAGCGTCAAGTTCACATCTAGCACTCGTTTGGAGTCAAGCTCGGTGGATCATGTTTGGATCGAGTCGACTTGGAGACGGAGTTTTACAAGAAGACATCGGTTTGCTTAGTTTAAGATTTTGTTTAGATCATTGTAAAGATTAGATAGTGTTGATATGCTCAAGTTCACAATACATACACAAGTTTATAGTTTCATGTTTGTTTTCGGTTTAACCGGTTTTGGTTTTTCATATATATGTATTTCATGAATAGATAGAATCAAAACAAGTTTACATGGTTTAATATATATTAGATTTGTTCTATATACATCTATACTTCATCTATTTAGAAAAACTTATTTGGATAGTCTATTTTATAAGTTTGGAGTTTTGTATTTAAACAAAACAGTTTTGGATTTCTTGTCGAAAACATAGACATAAATCTTTATATGTATATTGGATTCTATCTATATACGATAGACTTAAAAGTTGTTTCAATATCATGTTTTTGTATTTACACGTGTTTTGAAAAAATCGGATTTTCATTTCAAAAATCTAAGTTTTGGAAAATACAGATTTTGGTTTAAGGCAAATTTTCAAGAACACAAAAATGGTTCAAATTGTTTATAATATGTGTTGAATTTTTATCACACATATTTGTATTTCAAAGATATAATAAGAACTAATTTTTTTAGAATTTATGTGATTTTATGGGATTAATTTGATAATAAATGTCAAGTTTTTAATCCTTATAATAGTCTGACCTAGCTGTCTGCCGGTCGACCGAGGCAGAAATCGGTCGACTGGTTCGGTTGACCGACGTGCACAGGACGTGCACGCAGCCAAGCCTAATGGGCCGGTCGACCGGGCGGTCGAACGTCCAGAGAGCTCTACTCTCTTGAAATGGCCCCGGTCGGCCGGTCCGGTCGACCGGCAGAGAGCTGCTGCTCTCTGTATCCAGTCCCGGTCGACCGAGCGGTTGACCAGAAGGGCAAAACTGCCCTTTCCTGCTGCCAACTGGCAGAATTCTTTTGGGGCTATAAATAACCCATTCCTTGGCTGTTTAAATAAGAATTTTACGAGCAAAAATTTTCACATTCTTTAAGTGTTTTTCAGTAAAAATTTTTGGGTTCAAAAGTTTTAATCTTTATTTGTTTTTAAAGTGTTGAAAATTCAAAGAAATTAGAGTCTTTTGAGAATTGGTTTTTGGTCTAAAATTCTATATGTATATGGAGATTTTTTCAAGCATTTTTCGTTGTTCCAAACACTTTATTTTCTCACACTTAGCTTATCTATCTATCCTATCTATTAGGATCATTGTTTTGTGAGAAAGAAGTGGTTTGTGGTTGAGAGAGACCACCAAGTGTTATAACCTTCCATACTTTGTGATATCCCTCTAGTGAGAAGTGATTGAGTTGATATCCCTCTAGTGAGAGGTGATTGTGGAAGTGGTGTTTGTATCCCTCTAAGTGTAGAGGTGATTGTGGTTGTATGGCTAAGTGCCTTATCCCTCAAGTGTGAGGTTGATAGTTGTTTGTTGACACTTAAAAAGACAAGATTCTTATTGGTCCGAACAATGTCTAAACTTGTTGACATTTACAAAAGACAAGTGACAGACAAGCTGACGACCAGTTCTGTACTTGTTGACATTTACAAAAGATAAGTAACAGATAAGCTGACGACCAGTTTCCACACATCTCCGAGGGACAAAGCAGCAACTTGGACTCTACTGATCCAGTGAAGCAGAAAATGAGCCGGATTGTTTCTAAACAGACCTATGCAGGTCTAAGATGCTAGCACTTAGCATCGCATGAGCCCAAAGGGATGGCATCGCTTGAGAGGCTAAGATCACCTAACTTCACCTTGAAGCCATTCACAGCTCCGTCAGGAAGCTAACTCATAGCTTCGTCGAAAGTGCTCAGCTAACTCCGCAGAGAGTTAACTTCGCTTGAAGCAAATGCAACCGCACAAAAGGATGTTCGGTAACTTCGCCACAGACGATATCTAGCTCCGCTTGAGGGCTATCCTCTGATTTCGTCACATGCGCCATCCAGCTCTGCTGTGAGCTCAATGCGGGCAGCGTCGCTGCAGGTCTGCTATGGTCAACCTATTGACCATTTAAATCTCAGGATGAGATCAAATCTGATCGAATCAAGACCAAATCTAATCAAGATCAGATCTGGGATCAAATTTGGCAGTTGATTGCCGTAATCTCTTGACTCTTCTAAAACGAGTAAGAGGATCAGGGGAAATCCTCCAACGATATGGAAAGGATCAAAACAGATCAAGAGGATCAACCGACCTGCCACTTCTAGCTTTGCAGAAGCCGATCCTAGCCTCGCAGCAGGGCTACTTTCCAGATTTAAACAGATTTAATTCAATCTGTTTCTATATTTTCAAGGGACAATTATACCCTTGCTCTTCCTATAAATAGCCCACCAGGGGCACAAGGAGAGAGGACTTCCAGAGGCGCTCACGAAGAGCTCCACACACGCAAGGACTTCTTCACGACTTCTCGAGAGGACGCACCGCGCGTACAGACAGAGATCTATTCTCTTGAATTCAGAGACTTTTAGAGAGCTTCTTCTCTAATCAGGGTGCCGATACCCTAATACCTTCCTTCCTCTCAAGGAATCTCCGGAACCAGGCGAGAAGGAATACCTAAGCGAAGGTGGTTTTGAGAAGTAACAAGAAGGTTCTACCAGCCTTCTGTTCTCTGATTCCCCGAACCAGGCGAGAAGGGAATCTCATCGCTCGCATCGTCAAAGGGACAAAGTGGTCGCGTGCTGACCAGACTCCTATCGGCCCACTTCTCCAGAATCTCTAAGGAGATCTACTTGTAATCTTCTGTGTTACTTGTAATTTAGCTCCTCGACTCTTTTTTGTAAGTTTTCCCCTTTTGTAAATCAATGAAAAATATTGTTTGGCTTAGTGCCTTGCCTCTAGTGAGAGGTTGTGTTTGAGGGAGGAGTTGTGAACTCCCAAATTGTATTTGCCCAAAATCCTCAGTGGAGGTTCCCTATGTGGGAAGTCCTGTATGGATGCTATAGTGAAAATTCTTCTGTGTGAATGCGGGAACGTAGAGCTGAGTGCTCGAACCTCGAAACATATCTTTGTGTTTGCGTTTGATCCACTATCTCTTACTCTCTCTCTCATATTATGCATTAATTCATATTGTTTATATCATATATATGCTTGGTTTGTTTGTGTGCCATACTTGTGTTAACCAAGAAAGCTTCATATAGCACCTCAACTCTTATTCAGAGGAATCAAGAGGAGTTAGTCCAGAGCCCTTCACCGGAAATTCGACTACACTCTTTGGTTACACTAAGTGTGTTGCGTTTAGTTTTAAATTTCGCATCATTTGTCATTAGATTAGCCTTACACCTATTCACCCCCCCTCTAGGTGTACTTTCAGGGTTGGCCCCTACAACTTGTAGCACCGAAGACTCAAAGGGAGAAGTACGAAGAGACATATAGAGGGAAGAAAATGAAAACCAAATCCTTTGAAAATGTGCTATCAAAAGGATCTCTGGATTTATAGAAGAGGGAAGCAAGCCACCACTACCAGACAATCACATACCCAAGCAGACCCTCTAGGAGCAGCAACCCCGAACATGAGGATTATGCAACTTGGCCCCTACAACTTGTGTCACCGAAGACTCAAAGGGTGGTTGTTGTTTTTGCTGTTTGTTTTACTGTCGTCCTCCCGTTATAGTCGTAGTCCCACCCCGACTCTTCCAGAGGGAGGTGCTGCCCCCTCGCTCGTTGAGGGGTGCATAGTTCCCCATCAGTGAGGAGTAGTAGTAGAGGGTCTGTTCTGGAACATGTGCCTTTGTCAGTGAGGAGCAGCGGTGGCTAGTCAGCCTTTAAAACTAGTCTCCCTTTACTTGTTGAGGAGCGGTAGATAGTCTGCTCGGGCACGTGTCTGACCGCGAGTGTGTATGGGCGGTAGAGGGTCTGCTCGGGCACGTGTTTGTCTGGCAATGGTGGTAGGCTCGGGCACGCGTCTGTCTGCCAGTGTTTACGGGCGCGTGCCTATCCGCGAGTGATTAGGGTTGTTTCGCTGGCAAGTCACTGTCCTTGCTGCCCACCAAACTTTGTTACGCGGTGCCACCTATAGCTCTAGTAATAGGCGGCGTCGCGTCATCGTCTGATTGGCCATTTTTGGGGCCCTTTTCACTCAGTGGACCACCCTCTTTTTGCAGACGATGCTCCGCCGGAGAATCGTCTGATCAGACAATGCTCCAATTAATTACGCAATTTCTGGTCGGTTATCGTCTGTTTTGCCTTTTTTTAGTCGTCCTCGGTCCATCAGTCGAGTCCCCCACATAAGGCTATCTCTATTCGGTATATCTTTAGTTGTTCTTCCCTGGGTTCCTCTATTTGTTTGAGTATGCCCCTTACTCTTCCCCACCAGATGTCATGCGCTTCCCTTTCCCACTCTCCCCGGGGTTGATCACCCGTCTGTATTAGGGCGCCCCATGTCCTTCTTTTTATTTGATTTTCATTTTTCTTCCCTCTATATGTCTCTTCGTCCTTCTCCTTTGAGTCTTCGGTGCTACAAGTTGTAGGGGCCAAGTTGCATAATCCTCATGTTCGGGGTTGCTGCTATAAATAAGAGCCCCTAGGGTCTCCTTATTCCAGAGTAGTCTTGTTTGGGTGGCGTATTGCACTCCCCCCCAGAGTCCAAGTTAAAGAATCTCTAGTAAAGATTCACGTTCACAAGGATGCATATGACTTATGGTAACAAAAGAGACTATATAAAAATTTAATTTTAATCCTTACCTAAAATTGATAACGAATTACTGTATAGAGACTAAGTTCAAGAATGAATAAAAATGATAATCCTAAAACTTATAGATTGCTTAGTTTCTTCAAACATATTTCAAATATTTCTCTCCTTTTTCCCAAAAAAAAATTAATCACTAACTTTTTCTTTTTCTTTTATGGATTTTGTGGGTGTAATCTACTGAAAACTCTCACGAGACAACACTCGTCCTCTAGGGGTAACATAGAGGTTTAACGGCTTATTACACATGCTAAATGCAATCGTGATTCCTACGAAAGTGAGTTAGAATAGGTTAGTTTTATTTTCTTATCCTTTTTCTTTTTATTTTTACTCGAGGATGAGCAAAAGATAAGTGTAGGGGTGTGATATGTAATCAAAATTGTATATTTATTATCATATTTAACATCATATTTCACTGCTATGTAAAGTTTATTGTTTAGTGTTGTGCAGACCTTGAGTAATTAAAGAATAAATAAATGAAGCCCAATTGAAGCCCAAAAGCCCAAAAAACTCACAATCCCACATGCATAATTTATTTTAGTAATTTAGAAGCTTCTATCTTATCTAACTTAATCTAAATTTAGATTTTAAATTATTAATTTAAAATCGAGGGGAGGAGGAGGAAGAATAAAGTGGGACTCCTAATTGCTATTTAAATCTAGAGGAGGAGAAGATAGAACAAAATGAATCATCATCCTAATTAAAGATTGAAATGAACTTCTATTTGAACCAGGTTGCTGCACCACAAGATGAAGATAAAGGAGAGAAAATCTGAATTTAATTCGAATTCAGACTGAACACTCTTTAGTATTTCAATCACAACTTTCTCTATAAAAACTCAAATTTGATAATTCAAGATGCTCTAGAAAAAAGACTGAAAGGATTATAACTCTTATGTTGATCACACTTTCCAATTCAGGCATCTGATAAGTCATATTTAGTAATCAATATGATAACAAGTTGCAGGTCAGAATTGAATTTCTACGGATAAGTCAAAACAAGTTTGGAGATAAGAGGAGAATTCAAATTCAGAGATATTTTGCTCCTCCTATCTTCATACGCTTCTTATCTCTCCGGTTTTCTCCTATAAATACCCCGCAGAGCAACAGAGGAAGGGCAGATCTCAGGAGCTCAAGCTTAGGGTTTCTTTAGATTCTCTTTTCTTTTCGAATTTTCTTGTATTATTTTATTTTTTTTATTTGGAGAAGAAGATTGTTGAAGAAGCAGAAGAACTTTGTAATTGGCCGGTGACATCTAATACAATAAGGTTCTTTATTCTTTTTTCTCTTCTTACTTTGCAATTCAATTTAGTTTTCTGCTTATTTGTTTTTCTTATTTTAGTTTGATGCAACTTTTTTTATTCATAAAAATTGAAAATAAATATGAGTAATTAATTAAACTTATATTTTGCTAATCTCTCGATCAACTTAAGTTTAGTTTAAAAGATGAACTGATTGATATCTATACTTGTTAGAAACCCTAGGATTAAATTGGTGTTCTTGAAGACGAATCAATAATTAAGTTTAACTAATTTGGGTTGCACTTTTTAAATGGTTATTTATAGTTCATATTTAAATACTTTGATAGCATAATTTTAAGTAGACTTTTCTTATGCTATGCTTTGAAATTAGGATGAACTATAGTTTAATTATTAGTGTACACTAATTAGGCTTTACAACATTTTTATTCATCTTTCTTGATTCTCAATCAAAACCTTAGGGTAGATAATTCTTCATTCAATATGATGTTCACTCTTTTATGCTAATACTTTGGTTGTGGTAGATGATTAGTAGATTATAATTCTTTTTTCTTGATTAAATCTAATTCTCACAATCAATATCGCTTTTTTCCAAGCTAATTTTAGAGAAAATCGTTCCAAAAAGCTTCCATCACATCCTTCCCTGTGGATCGACCCATCTAACGCTTTCTACACGGTTACATTGAGACAAGACAAAGACCTTCTAACTTTAATTCTTTATTTATTATTTTTTTGTCTCAATCAAATATGTCTAGACTTACCGTTATATATAAAATTTTGTGTCCTAAATATCGCTGCTTGATTATCGCAGTGAATGCATATGGCGGGCATTGCTTTGGTCATAATGGTATATCTTTCAAAAATTATCGAAGCCATTCTGCTTCTTCTCCATCTTTATCTAAGGCTATAAATTTCGATTCCATTGTGGAACGGGCAATACAAGTTTTGTAACCCCCTGATCCCTGATGTACGTATCACAGTATCAGTACTCGATATGGCATATACTTATTTCCTGCTGGAACTCTTATAAATATGGAGGTGATTTCCTGTACTGAGACTTAGCGTACGTACGTGAAGGTTTTTCGCCCTGCGTATGTACGTAGCCATAACGTCCCCGTACCTGCGGGATCGGGGCGTTACAAGTTTGTTTGTAAGATTTTCAAGATACCATTGCGCCTCCAAGAGTAAATACGTATCCGCTATTTGATTTTGATTCCTCAGAATCTGCAATCCAATTAGCATCGGTGTAACCTTCAAGTAAAGGTGGATACTGTCCATATCTCAAGGTATATTCCTTGGTATGTGATACATAACCTAATACTCGTAGTAAAGCAGTCCAATTATCATCACTAAGGTTACTAGTGTATCTGCTTAATTTGCTTACAGCATAAGCAATATCAAGTCTAGTACAATTCATTAAATATATTAGACTTCTGATTATGTGAGAATACTCCAACTATTGTATTCCAGTTCCTATATTCTTATGATGGTGGATGTGTGGGAGAAAAGAATTTGTATTCTCTTTTATCCCATACTTCTTGAATCTTTCTATCGTCTTATTTAAGTAGTGAGATTGAGATAAACTAATTCTATCTGATGCTTTTGTAATTTTAGTTTCTAATACATCAACAACCTCCAGATTCTTCATGTCAAAATTGTTGGATAACATTCTTTTAGTGGACTTAATAACTTCAATATTAGTCCAAAGTATCAGCACATCGTCTATATATAGACAAATAATGATACATGCATCTCCAACTGTTTTAGTGTATGCACACTTATCGCATTCATTGATAGTGAATCCATCTTTGATCATAACACTATCGAATTTCTCATGTCATTCTTTTGGAGCCTGCTTTAGACTATATAAGGATTTAACCAATTTACATACTTTATGTTCTTGGCCCGTGGCTATAAATCCTTCAGGTTGCTCCATATATATTTTTTTCATTTAATTTATCATTTAAGAATGCAGTCTTGACATCCATTTGATGGATATCTAAGTTGTACAATACTGTAATCGCAATTAACATACGAATGGAAGTTATTCTTGTTACTGGTGAATAAGTATCGAAGTAGTCAAGTTCTTCTTTTTATCGATAACCCTTGGCTACTAACCTAGCCTTGTACTTATCGATAGATCCATCGGGTTTTAATTTCTTTAGAAAACTTATTTACTCCCAATTGATTTACTTTCAAGAGGCAAATTTGTCAATTCTCAAGTATGATTGCTTAAGATGGATTCTATTTCGCTATTTATAGCTTCTTTCTATATTTGTGCTTCTGGGGTAGACATAACCTCTTTAAATGTTTGAAGCTCGCTTTCAATAGCATATGTGAAATCTGAACCAAAAGATTTTGATATTCTTGATCTCTGACTTATTCTTGATTCAATTTCTGTATGAACAATTGGTTCATTGGAGCTTTCGTCCCTTAACGTAAATCGTATGTTCTTTTCTTAGAAGTCTTATCTACTTTCCGTTTATATGAAAAGATGTCTTCAAAGAACATAGCATCTCTAGATTCGATAATCATATTTACATGAATATTTAGTATTCTGATTTATGTACCAGAAATCTATAGGCATTGCTATTCAAAGCATAACCTATGAATATGCAGTCCATTGTTTTTACGCTCAACTTAGTCTTTTAGGCAGTGGTGCTAGTACTTTTGCAAGGTACCCCATATTTTGAGGTAATGATAGGAATGTGTCCTTCCATGCCATAACTCAAATGGTATAAGACCAAGTTTTTGTGGGGTACTCTATTTAGAATATAATTTACAGTTAACAGAGCTTCCCTTCACAAGTTCCGTGGAGCTCTAGAACTTATGAGCATAGAATTAACCATCTTCTTCAAAGTTTTGCTCTTCCGTTCAGCAATCCCATTTCACTGAGGATATATGGTGCTGTAGTTTGATGGATTATATCAAATTTAACACATAACTCACTAAATTCATTTGAATCATATTCTCCGCCTTGATCGAATTTTAGAATCTTTATATTCTTGTTTAGTTGATTCTCAACTTCAGCTTTATATATTATAAACATATTTATTGTCTCATCCTTACTGTTTAGAAGATACACATAACAATATCTTGTACAGTCATCTATAAAAGTAATAAAATATTTTTTTCATCTATTGTTGGCGCCAATTTCAAGTCACACAAGTCGCTATGAATTAACCCTAAAGGTTCTGCATGTCAATTAATTGAGTGAATGAATTTTTTTCGAACTTGGACTCAACACAAATCTCACAATTGTGAATTTCTTCAAACTTAAGCTTAGGAATATATCATAAATTAGACAATTTTTGCAATGACTTGTAATTTACATGCCCTAATCTAGCATGTCATAAAATAGGAGACTCAAGCAAATAAACAGAAATTTTTCCTTTATTGATAAGCTTAGGGAATAAATACACAGACTTTTTGTCTAATATAGCTACATTGGCCTTAAATATGCCATCAACAGATAACATTTACCCACATACACCCCACACTTAGTAAGTACAAATTAATCTAATTCGAAAATCATTCTAAAATCTTTCTTACTAAGTATTGATTTAGAGATTATGTTTTTGCAGATATCTGAAACATGTAGGACATCGTTCAGAGTGAGCTCATTCCCAGATGTCCACTTTTAGATGATCTTTCCATTTCCCTCAACCTTGGAGATAGCTGAGTTGCCCATGAAGAGTTGCTCATCATACTCTAGTTTTTATATTTAGAGAATAATATTTTCGCAGAGCAGATTGCCGAGAAGCCCCAATGTCTACCCAACAATTCTTATTATTGGTTGTCATATTCACCTCTGATATCACAGCTGATAGGCTTGATCAGTCAGGTTTGCCTGTAGATGGTCCTTCTTGTTCTTTTTGGGACGACTGTGACATTCATTCGCCTTGTGTCCCTCTTTGTTGCAGATGTAGCAAATTCTCTTGAAGTGCTTGTTCTTACCTTTTTGGTCCTTGCCTTTGTACCCTTGGGTAGTCTTTTTTTGCCTCAAGTCTTTGGAAATAGACGCTTTCCCCTTTGACTCTTCGATCACAATGGCCATAAATTTATAGGAGTTTTGTTGCTCCTTTTCTCGGACTATCAGTTATCCTCCTCAATCCGAAGCCTCACAATGAGATCTTCCAACTTCAGCTTCTTGCGCTTGTGCTTTATGTAGTTCTTGAAATCTCTCTACGCAGGTGGGAGTTTCTCCACGATAGTAGCAATCTGAAAAGTTTCAAGTAGAATCATACCTTCAGCCTCTATCTCATGTAAGATAAGTTAGAATTCTTGTACCTGACCGATAACAGTCTTGTTTTTCATCATCTTATACTCCAAAAATCGTCCCACAGCGAACTTCTTGGTACCATCATCTTCAGTTCTGTACTTCTTATCAAGACTTGCCCATAACTTCTTTGTCGCTTGAATAAGACTGTAGACATTGTACAGAGAGTCGTCCAGTCCATTTAAGATATAATTCTAGCAAAGAAAGTCACATTATCTCCATGTATCAACTGCAAGACAGAGTCCCAATCAGTTCCGGTTTCCGGTGGATCCTCTTGCAAGAATTTGGCCAAATGCAGAGTGATCAAGTAGAAGAGCATATTCTGTTGCCATCTCTTGAATTTAGTGCTATCGAATTTTTCTGACTTCTCCGGCTTTGAGTTAGAAAGTAGAACATGCACCAGTATTTGAATTTGCATGTCTGGTGCCTTACTGGTACTGTCTTAATTAGTCTCAGACAGCTTCTGCAATTTCAAGCAGAATAGAAGTAAGTTACTTCAAATAACATAATTGTTTTAAGAATGTTAGATGCAAGAATAGATCTGACAACTAATCAATGTCATATACAGTCACATTTATGAACACAAATATTTCAGTATAACCCTATAAAAAGAACGTTAATTCATTTATATAGCAATTGGAGTGAGGTACGTATGTAGAGAATCTCCTTAAGACAATTACATCCCCCGCTAAGGTGCTAACGGGTTACTGGTCACTGTTCTCCCAAGATACAATACTTCTTCACAGTATTTGGATAGCACTATCAAATCACCGTACAGTCAAATCGTAGTTAATTAGTACCTTCACATAGAATTCAAGACAGTGGGACGAAGACAAATTTCAGGGAGAATATTTGTCTTAACTTTGGAGGATTATCCGCTGTAGAGAAAGGAGGGAGAGAGAATAATTAATGTCTTTGAAAGACACAGATTCAGATAACAATTCTGTATTTCAAAATCTGTTGAATTTTCTGCACTTCTTTTAGACTGAATCTTGCTCCAAATTTTCCTTTAAAATCTGATCAGAAGAGAGGAAAGGAGAGGATTCTTCTAATTCTGTGTGTTTTCAATCCACGGAGAGGAGCGCTACTCCTGAGAATCCGTTGGAGGAAAGGTTGCGACAGTTCGCACCCGTGTGGCCTGGTTCAAAAAGAAACAGACCAGGTTGGATCTGCGCACGCGCGAGGGCGGCGGCGCGCGCAGGCATGATTTCCCCCAAACGCGTGCGAAAACTCCAAGTATCCAAAAGACACACCCTTTGTTCACATATTCCTCTATTTAACCACTTCAAATGTCCACTCCAATGTGTGACTAAATATTTTTAGTTACCTTTAATCCCCTTTAACTTTTGAATCAGGCTAACTTTATACCTGAATATCTCATTCATTAGAAAACGGAATTGAACATGTGAATATACCATTCCCAATGGAAGGAGAACACACTCCAAATTTAGCTGATTCTATCAACAGATCTAATCTTAATTCAGCTCAAAAATTTACATAAAATTCTTCGTTCTCTTCCAACATATTTTACTGAAAAGTGAATTCCTTTAAACTTCAAAACAATGAACCGTTTTGATTTGGAGAAAATTAGAAAAGAATCGTGTTCTTTACTTATTTTTACGTAATCTTTTAATTTTATACTGATGTTGACCAGTTTTGAAAAATTTACCAAGATTTAATGCCCAATAAGAGAGAAACAAAAAGAAATGAAAATAAATATCGGGTCCATAAACGAAATCCTACCCATTTTTCCGGAGACCCGCGCGCGGCGTCCGCTCGCTGATATTGACGCAGCAGAGACGTAACAGACCTGCCACAGTGGGCAGTTTCGTAAATTCTCCTCCCGCCGGCGGGAATTTCGACACGTGCGCTGGGACAGCGCGCTGAAAACGACAAAATTTCATTGCCGACCTCCCAATTTTATATTTATTTACCCAAAAAATGAAAAATTTCCCCAACTTTATTATTTATTTATTATTTCCATTTCGAAGCCCACCGCCACCGCGGCGATTCTTCTTCCCTTTTCTCTTTCTCATCTCGAGTTCATCGCTTTCATTTTCTTCTACTCAAAATTAAGGTTAGGGTTTCTTTGAAATCAGCGGCGGTGATAAGGAATTGGGGAGAAGTAGGCGGAGATTTGGTGGTGGAAGCTAGGGTTTCGGTGAATCTTGAGAGGAAGTGATGGTCCAGCTGGCGAATCTGGGGAAAATCCGGCCGCATACCGAGCCGCCAGATAAGAAGGAGGCGGCGGAGGCGGCGGCACCGGCACCGGCGGTGGTGAAGCTGGAGATCGAGGATCCGTTGGAAGAAGAGCACGGTCCTCTTAATAAGAAGCCCAAGGGTCCTGCTGCTGCTTCTTTTCAACAGGTATCATTAGTTTTTTCCATTCTTATAGATCTAGCGTAGATTTTGAGTGCTTGAATTGGTGTCTGTTTTTATTATACAAGGGATTGGAGGATTAGTTTTTGTGGGGTTTGGAATAAAAATGGGTATTTTTAGGAAAAGTAATTTGGTGAGAAATGGATAAGGACTGATTGTGCTATTGTCTGTTTTTCACTAAGAAATTTTTGATTAGTTTTCGGGGTTCTAGGTTCTGTGACTAAATGGTGGGACGAATTTTAATTCAAGATTTGATTTTTAGGTTTTTTGGATAAGGATGGGTACTGGGTAAATGTTTGCAATTTTTGTTTGTAAATTACGTGGTCTTTTGTTTTTTTTCCTTTTTAAGGATAATTGTATAATTGTAGTTTTAGGAGATATTTAACTTTAATATCTAGTGGACATAATTCTTTATTACATTGTGCACTAATATGCAAAAGAATTGTAATGCTTGCTGAGTTCTATGTTCATGAAGTATGGTGTGGAATGAAATATTTTTTGGGCATTGAACAAAATTGTTGCTTTTTATTTGTAGTTTGTACATGTCTGTGAATTTGACTGCAGATTGTGTTCAAGCTAAAGGAAAAGATACTCCATAACAACTTATTTTTCAAGTAGAATTTTAATTAGAAAACTGTACATGGACATACTTGGTTGATTATAGCTTATTACAAGTTAAAAAAATAAATCATCTATCACTTGCATGTACTAGATTCACTTCTTTTGTTACTGATATTGGGTGCCCTAGCTGGAGACGTGTTGTTGTTAGGTTTTTTGGCTACACTTTTTTTTTTCCTTCTAATCCAAAGTTCTTGATATTATCTTTTCCAATTACATTGCTTCGTTAACATTTTGTTATTAGGAGTTTTTTAAATTTATGGAACATTTTGCATGTCATGAATTCTTGGTGCAGTTATGTATTTGATGCTTAATGCAGACTCATGAGTGTTGCATTCTTTAGGACAAGTACTGTTGGCTTTTATCTCTTGCTGTTCATATTGTAATTCATTTTTCTTTTTTTTTTCATATCACTATATAGTACTTTTGTTTCAAGAGGAAAAGATAAGGTTGTGGATGCTCTTCAGTTTTCCTTGGCATGGAATTTTGAAATCAAATATATATTTTTGTAGTTGGTTGTTGTGTATTGTGTTAATGACAGTTATGTGTTAAATCTGTTGATGTGCTCTATGGTCTCCTCCTTTCTATCTCGATAAAGCAAGATTTAGTGCCTCGTGGAGCCATAGATAATTATTTAGTTTCCCGGGCTGTGCTTATCATTATGTTTCATCTTTTTCTTTTTTGTGTGCTCAATACCTTGTGTCTCCACAACAGTGGGGAGCAGATGCTGGAATGGCCCCACCACAATCTGTACAATGCACCTTGCTTGAGGAACCTAGTCCACTCGGTCTACGCCTAAGAAAGAGTCCATCTTTATTGGATTTGATTCAGATGAGGCTTTCTCAGGGAAATTCTTCTACTGCTTCATGTTTCACAAGCAACAGGGATTTTGAATCTGGGAAAAAGAAGGATCTGAAGTCTACAGCCATCTCAGGGACTACTGACAAGTTAAAGGCTTCCAATTTTCCTGCTTCTCTTTTGAAAATTGGTTCTTGGGAGGTAACCACAACTTCACCTTTTGTTGGCTTTCTACTCTTTAATATATTAAGTTTAACAAAATTTTGTAATTATTTGAAAACTTAGTAGATAATTCAACATTATTAGCACGTCTTTTCATGTTTGTAATTATAATTGAATGCAGAAAATAGTGTTCTGTAGTCCCATAGCTACGGTGAGGGGTTGCCTACTATAACATCAGACAGTTTTTTTATGCCCTTATTAAATATCTGGGGAGACATTCATAGAGTACTAATTTTCTTAGGTTGTTCTAAGTTGTTCTTTGTGGTCCTCTTGAGCAGTCTGCAATCTGTTGTGTAGTCTCCAATTTGTATTAATTGTGTTTCTTATTGGTAATAGTGGAGAAATGGGAAATCTTTGCTTAACTGGATGACTCAAGATAATCAACTAGTTTATTGAGTACCTATTTCTTTTCTGTTTAAATCTTCTCTTTGTCATGATTAGTCGGAATGCCTAATGGATTCTATTGATAAACAGTGTATATCAAGATATGAAGGTGATTTAGTAGCGAAGTGCTATTATGCAAAACATAAGCTCGTATGGGAAGTTCTTAATGGTGGTCTTAAAAGTAAGATCGAGATTCAGTGGTCAGATATCACAGCTCTGAAGGCAACTTGCCCTGAGAATGGGCCTGGGACCCTGGATATAGTGGTAATGTCAATGTTATATGTGGCATAAAAGTTTTTACCTTCAATCTCCCCCTTCTTCTTTCTAATTTTTTTTTTGCTCTAACATGGTTTGGTTGTTTCTTTATTCAGTTGGCTAGGCTGCCTCTTTTCTTCAGAGAAACCAATCCACAACCTCGGAAACATACCTTGTGGCAGGCTACTTCAGATTTCACTGATGGTCAAGCAAGCATGCATAGGTGAATCTATTTCTTTGTATGTTAGTTGATTATACTGGTTGATGATTCATATGCTACGTTTCAAAATTTTAATAGT
Source organism: Agave tequilana (assembly GCA_038442645.1). Lineage (NCBI taxonomy): Eukaryota > Viridiplantae > Streptophyta > Magnoliopsida > Asparagales > Asparagaceae > Agave > Agave tequilana. The sequence goes on along the minus strand of JAVJIF010031625.1, from coordinate 122,186 downwards.
TCAATCAGAAGGCTGCATGGTTGTGATTTGATCTAGGTGTCTGTTATTTGATGGTTGCTGCATTTTAAAAAAAAATTGAACTTTATTTGTGATTGTTGATATCTTGACACTCAGCATAATGGAGACCTAATTTATCTTTGCTGGATATCAATGTCTTATGCCAATGGTACCTGACTATGTTTCTTCTTTTGTCTTCTGTCACTATGTGACTTTATCTGACAGCTTTATCCCCTCTCTTTATGTTACATAACCAGTTTTTTTGTTCTATGTTTGAGAATTTTATACTGGTAGTTGTGTCCTTTACATGACCAATATTGCTCTTGACAATGCCAATGCATTCTTTACTTCAATAAGAAAACCACAATTTGTTGCAGGTTCTAATTTGACAGTTATCTTGAGCAATGTAGGCTTAGGCAACCAAAATTTCATGGTTTGAAATATTTATCCAATATGAAGTTTACATTGGTACTGATATGATTGAGATGATATGGATATCATCACTTGACTAAGACGAAACGGCTTTTGATACCAATAAGGTAAAAATGTACGCCAATATCATTATTGATATATATATTGCAAACCCTGTAAAATTTCTCTAGGAGTCTCTTGCATCAGCACGGAGGTTCAGCAGTTCTTCATGACTAGAGAATTATTCTCCTCATCCTACGTCTATGCATCCACATTAAACAACAAAAACAAGTACAATGTTCCTCATGAAAGTGTAGGAGATTAAGTATGAACAAACTGGAAGTGTTGTTTTTAGTAAATTACATGTTACAATAACTGAGAAGTTTCGAGTCAGCCCATATGTCTACAATGGAGTTCATAAACTCACGCAAAGCTGAAAATATTCTATTCTATTTCTTTCAGTCTGCAAAATCTAATCAAATGATATGTCTAGTTTTACTACCATCAACACTGTTTATGTTAAAAATGTAGCGGTGGGTGGGAACTATAACACTTTACTGTTGCAAAGGGTGGCTGCAGATCTCTTAATACATTGCTTTTATCTTTTCAAACTTGTGATCTTTTGAGGCCTTAATGAGAATATATGTTGCGCGGATAATTTGATTAAGGGGTCGTGCCCATATCATTATCAGAGAAGTATCTGATACTTGGATACTTTGATACTTGATGGATACTTGCCGACACTAGTTTTAAGGGTCAAAATTACATATTCTAAACATACTAGAGATGTATCCGATACTGGGAGTTGAGAAATTCTAATGCATGATGATGATTTTATACTTCTATTGGATTCCTAGATGCAATTATATTTTTTTGTGCACTTTCTTAATACAAAATTTTAATTGATCCGGTAAGTATTAATGTGTATAATTTAAGCATATATTATAATATCCGATTTTATGTGTTTCTGTAACCATTATAGTCTTGCAAATTCATATTGTAAATAAAACATTAACTCAAATACATAATTTTATTATCGCCATATCCATGATGCACCCATATCCTGGACTTTTTGGATTTGAATACGTAACTTTATTTGTATCTCATTATAGGACACCCTTATCCCATCTGTGTACTAGTACACCAAATGAAAGCCATTCTCTTGTTATTCATTAATGTTATACCTTAAGAAATATTTAAATAATTGCTTTGTCTATCTATATCTTTATCTATTCTTTTTGCAGTGGTCAGATTTTGGCCCTCATCAAGATTGACCCTTGTCAAGATCACGACACGTGTCCGGACACCTGGAGGCTTCGCTTCTCTGCCGGCGGGCCCAACTCACTTACAAGTCTAACATGGGCCTAAGAAGAAAGTCTCGGGCACATGGGCCCAAGAAGAAGGCCTCCGGTCTCCCCCCGAGCCCACATCTGATCAGACATCATTCACCCGGATACATTACTCAATCGGAGCTGTACAACTCTTCGGGACGCCAATAATCGGTACAATGATCCTTTCCTATCAGCACAAGGACCCTTCTTGGAGCCACCCAAGGCTCCGACACGAAAACCTTCCGGAACTTGCTACTCCTACGCTACTTATAACTGGATAGCGCGATCCCCGCGATTCACGGATCCAACTGTACTGCCAAATTATCTCACATTCTAAACGTTGTAACGCCTCTATATCAATACAAGTTGTTATGGATAGTGGCAGAAGTTTATGCCCAACAATCAAGCAATGCCGATCTGGGCGGTTGCAAGAAGATCATAATGTGTGAATTATGCAGTAATGTGGATCCAAAATATTTGCACCCATGAAGACATCTCAGGCGAGTAAAAATACATCTCCATCGAGAAGGGGTTGGCTTCTGATTATTACATCAAGCCCTAAAAGTTGTAATCATAGTATCACTCTGCAGAATTCATTGTAATTCTCAAACATTATAGTGAATTCTCTCCCTTTTGTGATTTTTTCCTTTCGGACTTTCCACGTAAATTCTCTGTTGTTTGCGAATGCGTACATCTGATCCACTCACTTACAATTCGTGGTGCGGAGAATTCTCTGAGAATTTTCCTCCACATTTTGGTGTTTTCATTGAGATCTCTTGAATCCATACTCAAGATTCCTTCCTTTCCCAAATCCTTCCTCAAAAAGCCTTGTCAAAACGGATATGGCCCACCAAGGAAGAGCACATCCTTGGCCACGTCGCCACTTCAAAAGGCAAGTCGATGGCTGCTGGGGGCACGGGGCCTACCGACGCTATCCGCCCCATCTCGATGCTCACATCGAAGACGTCAGAGAAGAACACTCTTCCTCAGCTACTGCGCCGGAGGCATAGACCAATAGACACGAAACTCGGCTTCCCGCTGAAGGTCAGCTCCTCCAAATGCTTGCCAACCTTCAAAGGTAATTGGACTAGCAACGGGCGGAGGAGATGCGTGAACGCGATAAAGCTGCTCCAGAGGGAGACGTGGCGTCCCGCGTTCAGAATCAACACATCACTCAGATCGAGATCCTTTGGAAGTCGTAGTCCAGAAGAAATCAGGGGCAGAGGGGTCTTAGGCTCCCAAGTCACCACGTCTTACCGCGGGAAACCCCTACACCGAAAGCAATCGGAGGCACGCCAAATCTTACTTCCCGAGTGATGACGAGCACTCAGAGACTTCTGGTCCCCACAAGGCTCTGAAGATCCCTCGCATTGAGGACATTGAGGAGATTGTTCGGAAGCAGATCGAGAAAGCAAGTCAACAACTCTGAAAGGTGGAGACTTGGGGCTTGAGAACCTTCGACTCACCACTCTCGGAGAAAATCAACCCTCACCGTTTTCCCAAAAAGTTCATAATGTCGAGCTTCAAATGCTACTCAGGGGCGACCGATCTCGTTCAACACTTTCGGCAATACTAAAGATGATGGTTCACTCTCACGATGACCTCCTATTGAGTTGCGTGTTCCCATCTAGTCTCAAAGGCGCCTACGAATCGTTATACTTTCTCCTGAGGTACTCACTCTAGAGTTTTGAAGAGGTGAAGCATGCCTTCTATCACCAATACGCTTCCCGACGAGAGCTCAAGAAAAACATCAATCACTTTCTCACGATCAAGATGAAGCCCGGAGAGAGCCTCAAATATTACGTCAGTTACTTCTAAGGATAAATGGCCTAAGTGTATAACTGCAATGACGATGTGGCCGCCGTCGCATTCATCGGTGAGTTGCAAGTCTCCTACTCCTACAAGCACTTGGTGAAGTACAAAGTCACCAAGATGAGAGACATCTTCTTTCGGCTCAGAAATACATTCAGATCGAGGATGCGACTCACGATCGCTCTTCCAGAAGGGAGGACAAGGGCAGAAGCCTAAGCCACAATCTGTCTTCTCAAAAAAGAATCAGAATCGAGCTTCTGGCGCAATCAACAAACAACCCTTATGGAACCCTGCCAAGGCCTACGGAGAAGAAGCCGACTTCACTCTGTTCAAAATCTACGTAGACCATGTCTTCAATGCCATCAAAGATCAAGACTGGGTGAGGCGCACGAGGCCACTCCCATCTAACCCGAAGGGGCCAGAAGTCGGAGAATATTGTGCTTTTCATGATGGAATGGGTCACCGTACCGTTGATTGCCGCTCTCTCTGGAGCTTGTGAACTGAAGATATCTCAAGGAGGTCATTCTCAACCCGGACAATCCTCGGAGACCACAGTGCAGAAGGAAGTGAATCAGACTCCGCATCAAGAGTCAGGTAAACCAGGCTCTCATGCATTATATTTTCGGCACTTTCTCGATAGAGGGCAATACACCTTAGTCGATCAAGACGGAAAAACCCTCAGAAAGCAATGTAACTCTTTTCATTTAAAACAATAACGTATGATCCTATTACATTCAATGAAAAAGTTCGCAATTGTGCACCATCTCTTTCCCTACAATCTCAGAAATGCGTCAAAAAGCTTATACTGAGTCCTTACTGTGACAGCTCAGACCTATACAGAGCCACTCCTGAATGACGGAAGCGTACCTGATGGTCGCTCTTACAGCTTATATCGAGTACTCATCCTGACGTCTCAGACTTATACGGAGCCACTCCCGTCCTGAATGACGGAAGTGCTCTTGATGGTCACTCTTACAGCTTATATCAGACCCTCATCCTGACGACTCGGACCTATACGGAGTCCCTCCTGAATAACAGAACCGCTCATGATGGTCGCTCTTACAGCCTATATTGGGTCCTCACCCCAGCGGCTAGACCTACACGGAGACTCTCTTGAAAGATGAAAGTGCTCATGACGATCACTTTGATAGTCTATATCGGGTCCTCATCCTGACGGCTAGACCTACACAGAGGCTCTTTGAAAGACGGAAGCGCTCTTGACGGTCACTTTGATAGCCTATGTTGGGTCCTCGCCCTGACGACTGAGACCTATACAGAGTCACTCTTGAATGAAGAAAGCACTCATGACGGTCGCTTACAGCCTGCATCAGGTCCTCACCTTGGCGACTCAGATCTATACAGAGTCGCTCCTGAATGATGGAAGCGCTCTTGATGGTCGTTCTTACAGCCTACATTGGGTCCTCACCTTAACATCTCAGACCTATACAGAGTCACTCTTGAATGACGGAAGCGCTCATGATGGTCGCTCATATAGTCTATATTGGGTCCTTACTCACCCTGATGGCTCAGACATATACAGAGTTGCTCCTGGATAACGAAAGCGCTCATGATGGTCGCTCTTGCAGCCTATATCGGATCCTCACCCTGAGATTGAGACCTAGACGGAGTCACTTGAATGATGAAAGCACTCATGATGGTCGCACTTACAGCCTATATCGGGTCCTCACCCTGACGGCTTAGACATACATGGAGTCACTCCTGAATGACGGAAGCACTCTTGACGGTCACTCATACAACCTATATCGGGTCCTCATCCTGACGGCTAAGCTTGCACAGAGACTCTCCTAAAGGATGAAAGTCCTGATAACTCCTACTTACATCAGACTATCGGCCTGACAACTAAAAGGAGCTGCAGTTTCATTGAAATGTATCACCCAGCGGGCAAGCTCCGACAACTGTCGACTCCGCGTCCTAACTCTCATTCCCTTGGGTCGAACGTAATAAGACAATCAAGTCACTCCGACGACTGTCGACTTTGCGTTTTAACTCTCACTTTCTCGGGTCGAACGCAGTCAGACAAATGCAACAAATCGTGCAAACACGCAGAAAAAGTAGGACTCAGAATTGAAGGAATCATAACATGTTTATTCCAAATACATTGTTACAAATGGAGTATAAGTGCCAACAAGCTGGCTATTATCTCCCTCTATACTCGGTCCTGACCCGGTGTGCCTCAAAGAGTGATGCCTACTCAAAGGAGTAGATCCTGAGCTTTTTGGAAGGACTCGCGGTAACGATCATTCAATTGCACCACTTCTGCCTGCAAATCCACAATCTCATGCTCGTGATGCTGCAAATTCAGCCCAATTGTTGGACCTTTCCTTTGAGCTCTAGCTTTTCTTCAACTCGCGACTGGAGCGAATCGATCATCGATTGCCTCTCAAGGATTATATCGCGCAAGCCCGAGGCATCCTCCATCGCCTTCTTCAGCGCCGCCAACTTTTTTAGGAGAGCCTCAGAGAGTTCGAGTTTTTTTTTCTTCAGCTCCTTCAGAGCCTCAGATAGCTTGATCTTCTCCTTCTTTAGCTTCTTCAGTTGTCAGGCCTGCTCCGATCACTTATCCATCCATTTGGACAGCTAGTTTCGGAGGTTGCTCGCCTTAGACCGATGGCAATTCAGCTCACGGTCCAGCTGATAGATAAGACAATCAAGCAACGCGAGTTCCATGAGGAGAGGCAGGTCGGACATCTATTGGAAAAGGCTCCTCGCCACTCTCTTGTGTCAAGCGCGTATGTAGTCAAGCAGAGATTTGGGCATCTCCCCGAGACCTAGGTCGGGACCTTCCTTCGAGTCTTCGAAGTCGTCGAATTCGGAGTCATCTGGGTTCTCCACGGGCTCTTCGATAAGCTTAATACCCGTGGCTCTACGTCTCACACGACTTTCAAGACCCGGAGTCCCATATTCAACACCCAGAGTGGATCTGACTAGGCCTGGGAAGTCCCTCGGGAGGCGGGAGTCATACCTTCCACAACCTCATCAAGCTACAACCAACAACAGAATGCCAAGATAAGAAAACAATCTAAAGTTTGAGAAATTCAGACATTTAAGCAAAAATTTTCTATCCATTAATGATGAGGAGATTACAAAATATAACCAGAGAAACTACAACTCACTCAAATACTCACAATATTCGAGTGAGGTGCCTCGACAGCTCCAGAAGCAAGATCCACCTCGGAGTCCCGACAGGCTTCAACAGACAGACCCTCAACAGGAGGATCCCGAGAAGCTCTAACCACCATAGCCGTGGCGAAGGCGTCAGGCATTGAAGGAGCATGGGAAATCAAGACTTCCATCATCCCTTGGTCAGTGCGGAGGCTCTCAGCCCCGAGAGGGTATCTCGGTGGTTTGCCTTGCGCCCCATCGTTGTACTCGGTACTTCATGAGCTTGAAGACCTTGACCTCCTTCTACAGCCTCGCGACGTCCTTATTTGTATGCTTCTCGGCCTCCGCCTTATCGGCAAGTGCCTGCTCTAACTCACGCAAGATGCCATCCTTCTTGCTCTAGAAGACGTTCCTCTCGCGCTCGAGCTCAGCCTTGACACCTTTGACTAGCCGATTGGCAGCCTCCAGCCCTTGGGAAGCCGCCTGGAGCTCAGAGTCTCTCTTTTCTAGCTTCAAGCCCTTCTTCTCTAGCTCCTTCCGAGCCTGAGACAGTTCCTGCCGCAGTACCGACTTTGTCGCCTAGAAATCCTTTCGAAGCCGATCTAATTCACCCTCCCAGCTTCTTTGGGCCACCAGTTCACGATCCAAGTCAGCATGAAGCCTGGCGTGCTTCTCATTCGCCTCCCTCTTCTCGACGAACAAGGCGTTGACCCTCTATAAATGAACATTAGACCTATCTTTCTACTTCACGACGACCTGTTGACTGCTTCAGAGCTTGACAATGAATACGACATTCTGCAAAAGAAGAGATTCTGGATGAGCTACATGATTACCAGAAGATAAAGTACACTCTGAACTTACCCGGAAGATCTCGTTCTCTAGCATTCTTCGTTGATCCCTCGACGGGAGAGCTTTAAACTCCGCCAATCCTTGGAGGAAGTCACCATGCCGGAGAGCCACCTCGCTGTCTCCATTTCGCAGAAGCAAGCTCAGTCCAGAGCTCACTCCTTGAGGCTCTAGAGCTATCATCTGGGAGGGGGATCAACCCTGAGGGCCCGACAGCAGTGCTGACCTCGCCCACTTTTGTCACTCTGAGTGCGTGCTCCTCAGTCGGAGGCACAAATCCGAAGGTACCCTCTGGAGGACATCACCTCTTCGAGAACTTCGACCTCAGAGGCGAGATCCAGTATTTTGAAGGCCAGAAACTCCACTGGTTCGACGAAGTCAATCAGGTCGGAGGATTCTGACCTCTCAGACACGGCGGATGAAGCTGCTCCTAGATCTGTCTCCCTCTGTCGGGTCAGAACCTTCCTCCAACTCCGCCAACATCCTCTCCAACTCATCATTGTCGGAGCCATAGTCTACCCGACATCTCTTCTGCAAAACGAGAGTTAAGACCAAACCGAATATAGAAGAACTCAAAAACAAAATCATACCTCAAGGGCCTCTGGTTGAGAAAACTCCAGCGCGTCTCTCCTCTTCGGGCCACCAGAGCTGGGTGTTTTCTTTTGTGCATCACAAGCTCCGAACTGGTGCTCAGTGTAGAGGCCCCGCCCCCTTAGGCGGTACGCCACTCAAGCCAACACCTCTCTTCTCGACGACGGGTGCAGTGCTCGGGCAGACTTCACATCATCTCGAGCCGATGCCGAAGGTCTCGGAGCGACTAAAGGACTGAGAGTGTTCGGATCTAACAATCAACTCCAGTTGCGAAGATTGTAATCAATCTAGAACAGCCTCTGCACCTCTCCCGGTCCTCCTCCGAAACCTACACACTCCCTTGTGAGATCTCTCCCACTCCACGAGATTGGAACGACACCTCAGCTTTTTGTAGTCTCAAGGCCCAGAGACCCGAATGACGATACCATGTCATCCAGGGTCGTTGTCTACTATGTTGACGATCGATCAATCTATCACAACTGCTCCGAGGGATGAAGCGGTCATCGTTGGTTGGTCTTCCTCATGGAATAGATGGCGCAGAAGTCCTCACGCCGGCATGAGTTGGGGGTAAAAGAAACACACAGGGCTTCGAAGCCCAGAACGGTGCGCTAAGCCCCCGCCGACAACTGCGAGGGGGCAACCTTAAAGTGACACAGGATGTCACGGATGAAGTTCGTTAAAGGGAGCTTCGACCCCAACACTAAGATCTGGGATGAAGGTATCGTCGCCTGCTGGGGGCCACCATGAAGTTTGTATCAGCAGGGCTCTGCTCCACCTGGATGTTCGATGGCAAGCAGACGTCGTACTTCGCCAAGTAAGCATCGACCTCCTTCTGACTACGGAGGATCGACGTCTTGGGATCGAAATCCATGACTTCTCTCGTTTGGAAGTGCTTTCTTGTCTCTCTTCAGCACCCTTCTTGCAACTTACCTTGCCGCTAGCAGCAACAAATTTTCCTCCTCCAGCCATTTGCAGAATACATATGGCAGATTCAGAGAGAAATCAGAAGCAAAGGGGAAACAAAGAGGCAGAAAACTCAAGGGAATTTAGGGTTTGTGAAAAGCTTAAGCCTTCAAGTTTCCCCTCAATTTAAAAGCAGATGTTGACGTCAATGATGACCAAGGGCTAAAGCGTCTTTTTGCACGCCATCTAGCTCTAAATCTCAATCATTGCGCGAATCTCAACTTGTTTTGATAATCCCAATTGACTGCTATCAGCCCAAGATGTGACTTTTCTCAGTCCCTACAGACGTGACATTAAATACAAGAGTACGGAAAGGTGCTTCAATTACTCTCTCAAAAGTGCTTTCCAGCTGTTCACCCACGAAGCACAAGGAAACCCTCTAACTATTCAGCGAAGGATCATGCCTGATGATAAGATTAGTCTGCTCCCCTCCTTCTTGCTCGGAGACTCTGAGGACGCGACGGAGGGGGCATATGTAGTGGTCAAATTATGACTCTCGTCAAGATCACGACACATGTTCGGACATCTGGAGGCTTCGCTTTTCTGCCAGTGAGCCTAGCTCACTTACAAGTCTGACATGGGCCCAAGAAGAAAGCCTCGTGCACATGGGCCCAACAAGAAAGCTTCGGACCTCGCCTCGAGCCCACATCTGATCATACATCACTCACCTGGATCCGTTACTCAACTGGAGCTGCACAACTCTCCGGGACTTCAATAATCGATACAAGGATCCTTTCCTATCAGTACAAGGACTCTTCCCGTAGCCAGCCAAGACTCCGACACGAAAACCCTCCAGAACTTGCTACTCCTGCGTTACTTACACGCTACTTACAGCTAAATAGAGTTATTCTCGTGATTTACGAATCTAGCTACGCTGCCAGATTATCCCAACGTTCTAAACATTGTAAACGCCCCTTTATCAATGCAAGCTGTTATGGATAATGGTAGAAATCTTTGCATGGCGATCCCAACTCGATCTGGGCGGTTACAAGAAGATCATAACGTGTAAATCATGCATTTATGTGAATCCAAAATATTCACATTTACAAAGATAGCTCAGACAGTTATAAATACATCTCCTTCTCCATCGAGAAGGGGGTTGGCTTTTGATTATTACATCAAGCCTAGAAATTGTAATCGCAGCATCACTCTGAAGAATTTATTGTAATCCTATGATATTATAGTGAATTCTCTCCTTCTATCGTGGTTTTTTCTTTTCGGGTTTTTCACGTAAATTCTTCGTTGTTTGTGATTGTCTACATCTAATTTACTCACTTACAATTCGTGATGTGGAGAAATTCCTTAAGAATTTTCCTCAACACTTTTCTAGGTGGCAAAGCATCGTATCATCTTTTCTTATTCAGTTTGTGCTTCAAAAGCTTGAGGCATGGTTGATTGGGTAATGAAGTTAAAGGAGGAAGCTCTTGAAGTTCATTAAGTTATTACAGTTAATGTTGCCCCTTAAAGAATATTTATATAATCGATCGGCTACCGACGGTAGCGAGCCAGGATTATATTCCTGATGGAACACACTAATTTCTAATTGAAATTTAAAATGTACTAATACAAAATTTTAATACATAATTATATCCGTGATATGATTTGATATATATAGTTTCTAAGGATAATAAATATTCATTTCTTAGTGATATGATTTTATAAAATGCATAACTAGTTATTTTGCGACTCACTTCTGCAAAAATACATGCTAAGAAAGTTGAATTTGCCATCCTATCTGAAAGATTCAAATTAGGGAAGAATTAAAGTATTCCAATTTTGATTTTGGAACAGGAGACTAAAAGTTGATCGGTTCTGTTCATTGAATGTTTTTATGTATGTTTCAGTTTACAAATCCTTAGTAGTAAGAGTTTAATGCAAGTCCTGAACCAATAGTTGGATAATACCATAACATTGTGGTTGGAAAGTAGTAATCTCTAGAGGATAACGCCAACAGAAGCAATCTCTGAAGGAAGAGTATGCACCTGTCTTTGGCACTCATCCTTGAAGAGCCCCTTTAATGGGTTTAGAACTTTAGATTGTATATATACGGTTAAAAAAATGTATCTTGTGCCCTTCAAATATTGATTGACCTTGAACAAAATAGTTTATAGCTTTCTTCATTCAAGCGGAAGGAATGTGCAATGAAGGATCATGGGCACATGGGCCTACATGACTGAGGTAGGGCACTAGTATAGTGTTCAGGGAGATGGCCATTAGCCTGTATGTGTATCCTCGCCTTTTGAAATTCTAGGTGGGTATAACTTCACCCCTGCCTACCTGTATCTTTCAATCTTTCAACTGAGGTTTCTTTCAGTTACTGTGTGATAATAACTAATTTTCCTTTTCCTTCTGGTGTATGTTTTTGTTGGATTTTCTTTCTTTCTTTTTTAATTTTTTCCCATTGAATTGGGGGTTTCTTTTTTTCTTTTCTTTTCTTTTTTTTTTTTTGTGTGGGGGTTGGGGGTTGTGGAAGTGCGCTGGGAATGGGGATGGGATGTATCTTTATTTTATGCCTACAGAAGTTTGATTGAGGTAGAACAAACGATTTGCCTCGAGGTTATATTTCATAGTTTGATTGAGGGGGAACAATCGATTTGCTTAGAGGTATATTTCATTTGTCAGTCTGAGGGTAAGTTGTAATCTAGTGATATCAAAGCTTAGAAGGGCTGATTTATATTTCGGAGGCAGCAACCATTTAATTTCACGTAAACAATTATAGATAATCTGAATCTTCTATTAAATGAACACAAATTATTGAAAGACATCATTATCTTTATAATGTAGAATTTACTAATGAAATTCCTTTTGGAACTGTGAGCATATTATCTCTCTTATAATGGTTATGACCTCCTTTTTGCAGGAGGCATTTTCTACAGTGTCCCCCGGGCTCGTTAAGCAAACATTTTGAAAAGCTTATCCAGTGTGATCCACGGCTAAACTCACTGAGTCGGCAGCCAGAGATTGTCTTAGAATCTCCCTATTTTGAACCACGATGTTCTGTTTTCGAGGATCAGAATGAATCTAAATGCCATGGTTTTGACGTTCCGATGGATGAATTTGGTTCCACAATGTCGGGATTCCAGGATTCTGTCTCGCCCCCTGCTGCTCCATCAACATCAACTAAGAATGAAACAAGGCTTCCTATTGGTAGAACACCAGACGGTATGCCACGAGAAACTCTTTCACCGAGCTCAGGTACATGTAAAATTGTTCCCCCTCTGCCTTTTTTCTTTTTCATAATAGCATATACTCTGGGTCCCGGTAGAACCACTGATGTTCAACTATTCCACATAATTCATGTTTAATAGTTTCTTTCAAGAAATTTTCTGATTTCTTTGAAAAATTGCTGACTATCTTCATTGTACTACATATTTTTGGGGTCCCAGTTGAACCACTGATGCTCAACTATTCCACATTATTCATGTTTAATAGTTTATTTCAAGAGATTTTCTGATTTCTTTAAAAAATTGCTGGCTACATGAATCTTAATGCACATTGGTGATAGACTCCTTGGTTTGGGAATTTCCAATATTCTAGCAGACTCGCCCTTTTATCTTCCCCACCTACTTTATGTCTTTATATCTGCTATTTATTTATAGTAGCATTTTCCAATATTCTAGCAGACTCGCCCTTTTTTCTTTCCCCCCTCTATTTTGTCTTTATATTTGCTATTTATTTATAGTAGCATGCTTTGACTATTGTCTAGTCGTGAAGTCTTTGACACCCAAGTAACATACACACTTTTTTCTGCACAGTTTTTTTTTCTTTTTTTCTTTCCTATTTTCTTTCTTTTCCTTCTTTTGTTGGTTGACATTGTGATTTGATAAGTATGAATGTTTAGGCTTTTAGAGTCTGTTTTCTTGTTCCCGCCGATGTTTCTCAGCGATTAACTGTTATTTTAACTATAATTCAGTGATGGACAGCCGGGTCATAGAAGAGAACCCAACAAGTAGTGGAACAAAAGAGTTGAACGATCCCAGACGTTGTGATCAGATCAAAGTTCCGGGTCTTCGGTCATCCATGTCTATGAGCGACCTAGTGAACCACATTGGACACTGCATCACTGGACAGACGACTCCTGGCAATCCACTCGTACCAACCAACACTTCACTGAACAAAACTATGCTGGAAGAGCTGACACAGTACCTTCTTAGTGATTCCCAAGTCAGTTCTGCTTCTGATGAACGATCCCTCATGACGAGGGTGAATTCCCTCTGCTGCCTCATCCAACACAAGGACCCCGCGACTGCTCAAACTCTTCAGACAAATCACGAGAATGTTGCAGCAGGCAATGATAATGACTCCCATGATGATGAACAGGAAGCAGAAAGGAAGCCATTGCTTTCAGATGGGGCAGAGGAGTCATCTAATGACGCTTCTGGCTGCAAGCCGCCGAGCATGTCAAGAAAGGAATCGTATGGTGAGCTCCTGATGCATCTTCCTCGGATTGCATCGCTGCCACAGTTCTTTTTTAACATTGCGGAGGATTGTGAAAACCAGGCTAGATAAACTTATCGGCCTATCTGTTTGTATATAATGTCTGTGAATAGAACTCTGTAGGCGTACTTCTGTTGGCTAGAAAGTGGTTAGGGTTAAGAAATTGTTGGTATGTTGAACCCTAAGTCTAAGGGCTTGTTTGGTTCTTGTAAGTTGTCGTAAGTCATAAGTGATAAAACTTTTTTACAGTTATAAGTGAGTTTAATTTATTCGGTGTTAGGTTGGTAATGTTAAATTGTAAGTGAAAAAGTATATTGTGTTTTACGATGCTTGGTTGGTAATGTGTAAGTCATAATATAAAAGATGATTATAAAATTAACTATTTGGTGATTTAAACATATTAAAATTTAAAAATAGTAAAAAGAATAAATATTAAAAGGAAAATTCGGGCTACAATCACTTACTTTCCTTCATCATTAGGAAAAAAAGATGTGCCATTTTATTTTTATCCATTACAGGCTTATTTACTGAGCATAAATTTATTTCTTCCAATCATTTTTTTACATATTTTCATTTCCTCTTTTATCTTTCTCCATCGCCTCAATGTTGCTCGCCCCTCAATCCTGACCCCGAAGCAGAGTAATTTGTGGTCGAGCACTTAGTATTTACACCGGTACTCGATATATGGACCCGATATTCGAGATATGACATACTTGACACCCGTACCTGACACATGGTTTATGATATGTTTTCATGCGGTACAAATACATGGACTTGACATCATGACTCTTGACTGGACACTACCACCCCTGATGCCTGATTATATGACATATCCATGACTATCACTTTTACGGGGACATGACATGATTATTATATTATTAATTGCCAGATATTTGGTACTCCTTAACTCCTGTACTCTTGTATACTTGGACCCCTGAAATAGGGGACCTGCGCGATCAGGTCATCGTGGGGGTTGGAAGGGGGCGAAGAGCCCCCTCCTGGGGGTTTCAGGGGGCGAGGCCCCCGAATCAATTTTTTGGAGATCGATTTTTTACACCTTGTTTGTTCGTGCTCACGATGAGTTTTGTATGTGTTTGTAATCGATATAGTTTTTAAATCTGAAAAGCATTGAGCATCATTCAATGTCAATAAATAGGATTTGTTGATGATGGTGAAACTGATATAAGGATTGCGACTCATGATCGCAGTCCTCTTTGAGAATTACAACCATGGTCAAACTCTTTTATTAGGAGACTGCAACCAGCAATAGGGTTCTGTTCTGAAACGTGTGCCTCTGTCAGAGAGGAGCAGCGGTGGGGAGTCAGCCTTAGAACTAGTCTCCTTTCACGCATCGAGGAGCGATAGAGAGGGCACTTTGCGAGGACTACGATCACTGTCGCAGTCAATATAGGCTAGTAATTGTGTTTCTGCTAAAAACAAGACATTTTGGTGAGGAATACGATCATGGTCGCAATTTTAATAAAGAGGACTGCTGTAATACCCCGTTCCTGGAATACGTACTTAGTTGCGTATTCAATTTTTCGATCGTATTTTTTCGATTTACTTCCTGTATTTGACCGATTTCAGTTTCAAATATTATTTTCCAATATTTTAGATTTTATATGATTTTCTGGAATTTTCCTGAATTAATTGAAAATCTTCAAAACCGGTGTCGACCAGTGTCGCTGATCGATTCCCGGATTTTTATCTTACAAACAGTTAGGAAATTCTAGAAAGTCCTTTAGGCATTATTTTTAGAATCGTATTTCTTACCTAAATACTTTTTCTGGGAATTTTATGATTTTATGAAAATTCCACCGGAGTCGGTAGCTAACTGATTCCGGGATTTTTAGTTTTAAAACTATAAATTATTTCTCCAAACGAATTTCACCATGAGTCTTAAAATATTATTATTGATTTTTGGTAAATTTTACGAGTCGTTCCAAGATACTTGATTTCGGGACGATTTCGGTATTTTCCGAAATGTTTTCCGCATCTTCGACTTAAACCCGGGAAATTGTCTTTTCAATATTTTCATTTTCCAAGCCAAAGAAAATATCTTCTCCTTTTTAAATTCTTTTCTTTTTCCTTTTCTTTATTTCTCTTCCTTCCTCCACAAACCACAAGATTTTCCAATTTTCCAAAATTCCAACCTTTTCCAAAATTCCAACAAACTCCACACACTTCCACCATTAATGCCCCTCTTTCTCTCTCTTCCATGGCCGGCCAAGTGGCCAAAAGAGGGACACCTCATCCTCTCCTATTTGCAAAAAACCCCCTCTCTTCTACATAAATTGCACCTCCTTCACAAAATCAAAATCTTATATAAACTTTTCCTTTACATTTTCATTTCTTTTCTTCACTTCAACAAAGATTTGGCCTTCACCAAAATCCCTCCTTCATCTCAACCTCAACCCCAACTCCAAAAACACCACAAAGTCATCATCTCCATCTCAAGCAACTACAACTTTTGGATTGGGATCGTGTCTATTATCGCCGAGGATCAAGTTTGTCGGCAACGCTCCTTTCGAACGCGTATAGCTCCAATTAACCATTCGAGTGAGTATTTTTACTCACCAAGACTTGTAAACTTTTTAGTATACTTGTGTTTACAATTCATGTACACTTGTGCCTTCAAAATCATGCTTTTGGCCTTCAAATTCAACCATCAAATTCTGTTCTGTACCCTGTTTTCAGACCACGATTAGTCGACTTGACCTAGGAGTTAGTCGACTTGAAATCCTTATTTGAAACGACCCCTGTTCTGAAACACAGTTTTAGTCGACTTATCTTGATTATTAGTCGACTAACTTTTCCTAAAAATAAACCCCAACTCTCTGGAAATCACTGTTAGTCGACTTACCTTAACTATTAGTCGACTATAGATCATTGTTAGTCGACTACTCTTTCCACCATAGTCGACTAACTTTTCCTGAAACAGAAACCCAACTCTCTGTTGCACAGTTTTAGTCGACTTACGTGTCTGTTAGTCGACTTGAGATCACTGTTAGTCGGCTACCCTTTCCACCCTAGTCGACTAACTTTTCCTGAAATAGAAAATCAACTCTCTGGAACCCAGTTTTAGTCGACTAGACCAGACTGTTAGTCGACTTGAGACCACTATTAGTCGACTACTCCTCCCACCTAGTCGACTAATTTTGGCTGTCTGTTATAATTGATTTCTTTCTTGAATGTGAATCTTATCTTTGGTGCATGTGCTATATATTATTCATGCTTATGCTTCATGACTGGTACTTTATGACCTGTTACTTGATGGATGTTACCTCTTGTTACTTCATGGCTTGTTATTGTATATTCTCATTTCATAACTTGTTAATTAATGAATATCACCACTTATCATGCTATCACTTGACACCAAGCATGATACACTTGACTTTTGTATAAAATTGGACCAACTTACATTGGGTCGGGGGAAACGTGCGACTATCAATACATGTTCATGTTTACAGTGGTATTAGGTATGTTGTGCAACTATATTTCCGGTCTGACCTGAGGGCCTCCAGGGGACCGAGGGGAGTGCTTGCTCCCTCATTACTGGTACCATCATGATAAAGGGCATACATAAGTCCCTCCTGTTAGCCTAGCGGCTGGTTTCCGTCACCAAGCAACGGAACAATCCTGGACCGTTGTCCCGGGCATGTACGGGACCCACTGTAAACATAGTTCGTTGATACCCCCGCTGGTTTCCAATAACAACCTTGCTTTACTAGGATATGGATCTATGTGCGCTGGGACGCTGGTTCACATAGCTAGATATCACAGTAAGACAAGTAATAATAATAAAGGACGTTAACTGTGGATCTATTGTATTCGGACTTTTACTCTGTATGCTTCCATTACTTGTTGATTGGTATTCATTATACTGTTCCAATTCTCATATTCTTGTCTCTTAGCCATTTGGCTGTAGCCTGTTCGTTGTTGGGTGACTCCCTTGGATTTGTATATTCAGGTTCCGAAGCTTGGATCGAAGTGGAGCCTTCCACAGAGGATCAAGCTTTTCTTAGTGAGCAGGCAGACTAGTCCCAGTCCTTTGTGCCAGATTTCTCTTTTTGACTCACGGGATCTTCATCCTACTCGTGAGCATTTTGTGTTCATATTGTATCTTTTACTTTTGGACTTGGTTGTGATAAAAGATACATGTAATGTGTAATATTTTATCATATCTTGTGATAACTTGTACTTGTACTTTTAAGTTGGCATATGTATGAATATCACGCTTTGTCGTGTACTCTGATCCTTGTTGTACTAAATGCTTAGCGTATATACGTGGGGGCATTTTCTGACCTACGTATATACGTCGCAGTGACGTTCCCGTATCCGTGGGATCGGGGCGTTACAGGTTGGTATCAGAGCCTAGGATCTCACACCTATAGTACAATCAAGCAGCAAATTAATGAAATTTGCTATTGTCAACTACAATGTACAAAGTTATCTAGTCCTTCTTGATTCCTTCTTGATTCCTTCCCTTATATCCTAAAATCCTTCCATTTTCCAAATTCCAGTTATCTTTTACCAACTAAGTATGGATAGAAGGTCGGGTCGTAACAACTCTGGGCAAGCATCAAACGGACCCACGGGAGAGAATGTCGATATTCTGAGGGTTATTCAGACAATGATGGAGAATCAGCAACAACAGACGGAACTCCTTCGGCAAGAGTTAGCAGCTCCAAAGGAACAGAGGCCGGGAAATATTTCAGACTTCAGACGGCTGCAACCAGCCATATTCACGGGTGAAGAGAAACCCCTGGATGCTGAGCAATGGCTGATAGATACCTCAGACTTGTTGAATGCAGCTCGAGTTCCAAAGGAGAATCAGGTGGAGGTTGCTAAGATTCAATTGAAGGATATAGCCAGAACATGGTGGCTAGCTGAGGAGGCAAGATTGGAGAAGCCTGTCACCTGGGACACATTCTCCAAGAGTTTCTATAGCAGATTCTTCCCTGCCACTGCTCAGAAGGACATGGAAGAGCAGTTTATCCGACTTCAGCAATGGAATAGGTCCGTGGACGAGTATGCCGCGAAATTTCTCAGACTTAGCCGCTTTGCTCCATACATGGTAACTGATGAGGAGAAGCGGGCAAGTAGATTTCAGCAGGGCTTGCAGATGGACATCCAGGTCTTCTTAATACCCCAGCAGCTGAAGACTTATTCAGAAGTTCTCACCATAGCTCGAGAAGTGGAGCGTGGGCTAGAGAAGAAGCAAGTGAACCAGATGAGGAACCAGGCCATGAAGAGGCCATTTCCACCAATAGGAAGAGGAGGCTCATACAGAGCAGCAAAAGGTTCAGACAATGAGGCAACCATTCCGACCAGCTCCTTACCAGACGGCCCAACCATTATCCTTCTGTACCTATTGTCAGAAACCAGGTCACATTCGACAGAATTGCCGTAGGGCAAATGGATTATGCTTGGTATGTGGTTCCCGAGACCATTCCATAGAAGCCTGTCCACACAGAAGAATGGGGATAGCCGGCCAAGCTTTGCCAGCACTACAGGGACCAAATGGACAGAGATCACTTCCAGGGCCACTTGGACAGAGGAACCAAGGACCGATGATCAGGAGAGCTCCTCCCCCTCCTCCACAACAAGCTATTCGCCCAGTCCAAAGAGGAGCTAGGACTGCTGCAGGGCGTGGAAGGGGTCAAGCTTACAACTTGATGGAAGAAGAGGCTGAGACTTCTGAGGAAGTGATAACAGGTAAAATCAGGGTACACTCAAAACCTGTTTTAGCCCTCTTCGATTCAGGAGCTTCTCATTGTTATATCTCAGACCATTTTGTGGCATTGCATTCTATACCTGTTAAATCTTTAGACCACAAATGGGAGATTAGTACAGGGAATGGAGTAGTCATATCTACTAGAGTTTGCACTGATTGTCCAGTAGAACTTTGTAACAAGACCTTGGCCATAGATATGCTCGTACTAGACACCAAAGGGTACGACGTAATCTTAGGCATGACCTGGCTCAGTCAATATTATGCAGTTATTGACTGTAGGGAGAAGAAGATTAATTTCAGAATCCCTCTTCAGCCTGAATTCCAATTTAGTGGAGAAGTGAAGTCTACCAAGAGAAAGACTCGGATGACTAGTTCAGAGGTTCAGAAGGGCACACCGGTGTGGGATGAATTCCCGGGAGTGTTTGCTGAAATCTCAGGACTTCCACCTGAAAGGATGATTGAGTTCTCTATTGGTACTGTGCCTGGAGCAGCTCCTATATCCAAGGCTCCGTACAGGATGGCACCGACGGAGTTAGAGATTCTAAAGAAGCAGCTGCAAGAGTACTCTGACAAGGGATTAATTCGACCAAGCACTTCACCATGGGGAGCTCCAGTACTATTGGCAAACAAAAAGGATGGTGGTAAAAGGCTTTGTATTGATTATAGAGGATTGAACAAAGTTACCATCAAGAACAAGTATCCCTTACCAAGGATTGATGATCTGTTTGATCAGCTTCATGGAGCCCGAGTATTCTCTAAATTAGATTTACAATCGGGTTACCATCAGCTTAGGGTGAAGAAAGAGGATATTCCGAAGACGGCATTCAGGACCCGTTATGGCCACTATGAGTTTCTAGTTATGCCTTTCGGAGTCACCAATGCCCCTGCAGTTTTCATGGATTTGATGAACAGAGTGTTCTCGCCCTATTTGGATCAGTTTGTAGTTGTTTTTATAGATGACATCTTGATCTATTCAAAGAACAACAGGGAGCATGCAGAACACTTGAGGATAGTATTGCAGACTCTCCAGCAGGAGCAGCTTCATGCTAAGAGGAGCAAGTGTGACTTTTGGTTGGACAGTATAGCCTTCCTTGGACACATGGTTTCAGCAGAAGGAATTTCAGTTGATCCCAGCAAAGTCCAGGCAGTGAAGGATTGGCCTATTCCAAAGACGGTGACTGAAATTAAGAGTTTTATTGGACTAACCGGATATTACAGACGCTTTGTCCAAGATTTCTCTAAGATTGCAGCCCCGTTAACCAAGCTCACCCGGAAAGGAGAAAGGTACATATGGACAGAGGAATGTACTGCAGCATTTGAGCAATTGAAGCAAAGACTCATTTCAGCTCCAATCTTGAGGACTCCCTCAGGTAGAGGGGGATGGTCATATTCAGTGATGCGTCCGGAAAAGGCCTGGGGTGTGTACTAATGCAACATGATCATGTTATAGCCTATGCATCCAGGCAACTGAAGCCTCATGAGCGAAATTACCCAACTCATGACTTGGAGCTAGCAGCTGTTATATTTGCCTTAAAGATCTGGAGGCATTATCTTCTGGGAGACAAGGTGTTAATATACACGGATCACAAGAGCCTCAAATATATTTTCACACAGAAGGAATTGAACATGAGGCAGAGGCGGTGGCTGGAGCTAATGGCGGACTATGATATAGACTTGCAATATCATCCGGGCAAGGTCAATACAGTTCCAGATGCACTGAGCAGGAAGCCAGAGAATAGAGTACTAGTCCAACTTACTCAACAGAACGAGTTGATCCAAGACATCATAAGATTGGACTTGATGATAGTTCAAGGAACTGATAAGGCAGGACAGTTCATGACCTTGCAGATTCAGTCAACATTGATAGATGAGATCAGGGAAGCTCAAAAGGAAGACCCCAGATTACAGCAATTCCGAGCTCAAGTAGAGGCTGGATTGAGGACTGATATCAGTATTCATCCGGATGATGCCTTGTATTTTGGTAGCAGACTTTGTGTTCCCCAAGGAGAAGTTCGACAGAAGATTCTAGCAGAAGCACACAGTTCAGCCTATTCCATACACCCAGGGGGAAACAAAATGTATCAAGACATAAAGAAGCAGTTTTGGTGGAATGCTATGAAGAGGGAGATAGCCCAGTATGTAGCCAAGTGCTTAGTTTGTCAGCAGATAAAGATAGAACATCAGAGGACAGCTGGACTTCTACAACCCTTACCAATACCCGAATGGAAGTGGGAGCACATCACCATGGATTTTGTTACGGCATTACCTCGTAGTCCTAAGGGTAATAATGCTGTATGGGTAATCATTGATCGCCTCACCAAATCAGCTCACTTCATACCGTTCAGGGTAGGTCAGACAACAGAGGTTTTGGCAGACAAGTACATGAAGGAGATAGTTCGTCTACATGGAGTTCCAGTTAGTATTGTATCAGACAGAGACACAAGATTCAGATCACATTTCTGGGAAAGTCTCCAAGACAGTCTAGGAACTCGTCTGAAATTCAGTACTTCCTATCACCCTCAGACAGACGGACAATCTGAAAGGACTATCCAGATTCTTGAAGACATGTTGCGGGCTTGCATGATTGAATTCAAGGGATCATGGGAAGATCATCTTCACTTGGCTGAATTTTCTTATAATAACAGCTATCAGGCAAGTATCAAGATGGCACCATTTGAAGCATTGTATGGAAGGAAGTGTAGGTCACCGATATGTTGGGACGAAGTCGGTGAGAGGAGACTTTTGGGACCAGAGATCCTGATTCAGACAACAGATAAAGTCAGAATCATCAGAGATCACCTCAGGGCAGCTCAGAGTCGGCAGAAAAGTTGGGCTGACACTCAGAGAAGGCCATTGGAATTCCAGACAGGAGATCATGTGTTTTTGAAGATATCACCTACAAAAGGAGTAATCCGGTTCGGTACTCGTGGAAAGCTTAGTCCGAGATATATCGGCCCATTCGAGATTTTGGACCGTGTGGGAGATGTGTCTTATCGATTGGCGTTACCGCCATCGTTGGACGGAGTTCACAATGTATTCCACGTATCACAGTTGAGGAAGTATGTCAAGGATGATAGTCATATCCTGGATCACTCCGAACTGGAACTACAACCGGATTTGTCATACCAAGAGCAACCGATGGCCATTTTGGACAGAAGTGTCAAGACATTGAAGAATAAGGCAATACCATTAGTGTTGGTGTCTTGGAACAGGCATGCGCCAGGAGAGGCCACGTGGGAACGAGAGGATGTTATCCGTGAGCGTTATCCGCAACTCTTCACAACTTGATTGGTAAAATTCTTTCTTCTTATCCTTCTCTACCGTTATCTTTCATTTCCTGAAATTTCGAGGACGAAATTTTTTGTAAGGTGGATGGATTGTAATACCCCGTTCCTGGAATACGTACTTAGTTGCGTATTCAATTTTTCGATCGTATTTTTTCGATTTACTTCCTGTATTTGACCGATTTCAGTTTCAAATATTATTTTCCAATATTTTAGATTTTATATGATTTTCTGGAATTTTCCTGAATTAATTGAAAATCTTCAAAACCGGTGTCGAACAGTGTCGCTGATCGATTCCCGGATTTTTATCTTACAAACAGTTAGGAAATTCTAGAAAGTCCTTTAGGCATTATTTTTTAGAATCGTATTTCTTACCTAAATACTTTTTCTGGAAATTTTATGATTTTATGAAAATTCCACCGGAGTCGGTAGCTAACTGATTCCGGGATTTTTAGTTTTAAAACTATAAATTATTTCTCCAAACGAATTTCACCATGAGTCTTAAAATATTATTATTGATTTTTGGTAAATTTTACGAGTCGTTCCAAGATACTTGATTTCGGGACGATTTCGGTATTTTCCGAAATGTTTTCCGCATCTTCGACTTAAACCCGGGAAATTGTCTTTTCAATATTTTCATTTTTCAAGCCAAAGAAAATATCTTCTCCTTTTTAAATTCTTTTCTTTTTCCTTTTCTTTATTTCTCTTCCTTCCTCCACAAACCACAAGATTTTCCAATTTTCCAAAATTCCAACCTTTTCCAAAATTCCAACAAACTCCACACACTTCCACCATTAATGCCCCTCTTTCTCTCTCTTCCATGGCCGGCCAAGTGGCCAAAAGAGGGACACCTCATCCTCTCCTATTTGCAAAAAACCCCCTCTCTTTTACATAAATTGCACCTCCTTCACAAAATCAAAATCTTATATAAACTTTTCCTTTACATTTTCATTTCTTTTCTTCACTTCAACAAAGATTTGGCCTTCACCAAAATCCCTCCTTCATCTCAACCTCAACCCCAACTCCAAAAACACCACAAAGTCATCATCTCCATCTCAAGCAACTACAACTTTTGGATTGGGATCGTGTCTATTATCGCCGAGGATCAAGTTTGTCGGCAACGCTCCTTTCGAACGCGTATAGCTCCAATTAACCATTCGAATGAGTATTTTTACTCACCAAGACTTGTAAACTTTTTAGTATACTTGTGTTTACAATTCATGTACACTTGTGCCTTCAAAATCATGCTTTTGGCCTTCAAATTCAACCATCAAATTCTGTTCTGTACCCTGTTTTCAGACCACGATTAGTCGACTTGACCTAGGAGTTAGTCGACTTGAAATCCTTATTTGAAACGACCCCTGTTCTGAAACACAGTTTTAGTCGACTTATCTTGATTATTAGTCGACTAACTTTTCCTGAAAATAAACCCCAACTCTCTGGAAATCACTGTTAGTCGACTTACCTTAACTATTAGTCGACTATAGATCATTGTTAGTCGACTACTCTTTCCACCATAGTCGACTAACTTTTCCTGAAACAGAAACCCAACTCTCTGTTGCACAGTTTTAGTCGACTTACGTGTCTGTTAGTCGACTTGAGATCACTGTTAGTCGGCTACCCTTTCCACCCTAGTCGACTAACTTTTCCTGAAATAGAAAATCAACTCTCTGGAACCCAGTTTTAGTCGACTAGACCAGACTGTTAGTCGACTTGAGACCACTATTAGTCGACTACTCCTCCCACCTAGTCGACTAATTTTGGCTGTCTGTTATAATTGATTTCTTTCTTGAATGTGAATCTTATCTTTGGTGCATGTGCTATATATTATTCATGCTTATGCTTCATGACTGGTACTTTATGACCTGTTACTTGATGGATGTTACCTCTTGTTACTTCATGGCTTGTTATTGTATATTCTCATTTCATAACTTGTTAATTAATGAATATCACCACTTATCATGCTATCACTTGACACCAAGCATGATACACTTGACTTTTGTATAAAATTGGACCAACTTACATTGGGTCGGGGGAAACGTGCGACTATCAATACATGTTCATGTTTACAGTGGTATTAGGTATGTTGTGCAACTATATTTCCGGTCTGACCTGAGGGCCTCCAGGGGACCGAGGGGAGTGCTTGCTCCCTCATTACTGGTACCATCATGATAAAGGGCATACATAAGTCCCTCCTGTTAGCCTAGCGGCTGGTTTCCGTCACCAAGCAACGGAACAATCCTGGACCGTTGTCCCGGGCATGTACGGGACCCACTGTAAACATAGTTCGTTGATACCCCCGCTGGTTTCCAATAACAACCTTGCTTTACTAGGATATGGATCTATGTGCGCTGGGACGCTGGTTCACATAGCTAGATATCACAGTAAGACAAGTAATAATAATAAAGGACGTTAACTGTGGATCTATTGTATTCGGACTTTTACTCTGTATGCTTCCATTACTTGTTGATTGGTATTCATTATACTGTTCCAATTCTCATATTCTTGTCTCTTAGCCATTTGGCTGTAGCCTGTTCGTTGTTGGGAGGTCCTGACTCCCTTGGATTTGTATATTCAGGTTCCGAAGCTTGGATCGAAGTGGAGCCTTCCACAGAGGATCAAGCTTTTCTTAGTGAGCAGGCAGACTAGTCCCAGTCCTTTGTGCCAGATTTCTCTTTTTGACTCACGGGATCTTCATCCTACTCGTGAGCATTTTGTGTTCATATTGTATCTTTTACTTTTGGACTTGGTTGTGATAAAAGATACATGTAATGTGTAATATTTTATCATATCTTGTGATAACTTGTACTTGTACTTTTAAGTTGGCATATGTATGAATATCACGCTTTGTCGTGTACTCTGATCCTTGTTGTACTAAATGCTTAGCGTATATACGTGGGGGCATTTTCTGACCTACGTATATACGTCGCAGTGACGTTCCCGTATCCGTGGGATCGGGGCGTTACAACTGCGATCATGGTCGCAGTCCTATAAAGACCCAGAAACATGCCATTTTTATGAGGATTGTGATCATGGTCCCAGTCTTATGAAGACTTAGAAATATCACATTTTTTTGAGGAGTGTGATCATGGTCGCGGTGTTAATAACGACTCAGAAATATGATATTTTTGTGAGGATTGCGATCATGGTAACAGGGCTCTATATCCATCATTCCGCATTTTCTAAGTGATCCGTTTTTCAAAGCGATTAATGCGGAACATTTGTCTCTTACGTTATTGAGAATCGCTTCTGCGCTTGACACGTGGGCGCACCTGATTAGCTTAAAAAAGACGGTTGTAGCGAATTAAATTATGAAGCAGAGTTTTTTTCCTAATTACGGTTTGACATAGGGGTTGTAGCGAAAATCCTGATATTAAAAAATGTAAATATTAAAAATATTAAAAATGTAAAATAAATAATAAGAATAGTAAATATTAAATATTAAAATATTAAGTATTAATATTAAAAAATTAAAAATATTAGATTACTAAAATATTAATAGTATTCTAATATTAATTATTAAAAAATTTTAATATTGCATATAATATTATATATTATTAAATTCAATAAATTAAGAATATTAGATTTCAAAATAAAAAATTAATTTTATAATAAATATTACTAAACTAGTAATAAAAAAGATTTTAATAATAAAAATTATTAGAATAATTAATAAAAATTTTAATCTAATAATAAATTTAATATAATAATAAAAAATATTAATCTAATTATAATTAGACTGTCTATAATACAGATTTGCATGACCACAAGATTAACTATTTGTGCTACAAATGGACTGTAAGAGGAATTTGTGTGACCAAAAAATTAATTGATTAGGCTGCAAATGAACTACAAGTTCATTTTATGACTTACGGCCCCAAATAAATATCCTAAGTGATTTTACTGCAATTGTATTTTACTACTTACGGGCTACTTACGAGAAACATACACGCCCTACATCCAGTTGGATGCCATAGCATGTAGGATGGCATAGTATGTTGCGTTTGCTTCTGTTTATGTTTGTCCAAATGGGAACTCTCGATGTTTGAGTCAGAGCCAGTATTTAGCAAAGTTGTGAAAAATTTCTGGGTCTCGTCCTCGTTTCCTTTTGTTGGCTATGAGGAAAATTGTCAGATCAAGTGCTGAAACCGGGACCAAGGAAAAATTGCTGTACGAATCGATTGCGTTGCCGCTACAGAGGTGGTCGATCTCGAAGTTGGGCAAAATACATAAAGATTTGAGTTGAGTTCCACAATTCGAAACCCTAATTCTGCTGCCTCTAGATGAGCAAGAAGATCTGTTACCTGCAGATGAACAAGAAGACCTTACAGTGGCCAAAAAAATTCAGCAGACTGAGGCAAAGAAATGCCGAGGACAAGCACACAGGCAAGTGCGGGCCGCCCGAGCAATCAGACTGTTCGACTACACTACTCATACGATATACTCCGTAGAGCAAGCAGAAGAAAATTTTGGCACTCTTTTTATTTCTTTTTTCTTGTCTACGAGCATGAATGTGCATTAATAGAATCTAAAAATATTCACATCCTATACTTGCAAAGGATCAGGAGGTTGGGTGGTATATGTACACAAGGGTAGTATATGTACACAAAGAAAGTAGAAAATATAGTATAGTCTATATCTGTACAAAAGACGATACCCCCCACCACGACGAGAGTCTTTACACTTGATATAATCTTTACTTCCTTCATTTCAGCCGCGGGCAAAAAGGAGATCAGGAAGGAGATGAACGAGTGGTGGTGTCTGGTAGCATCGCAACTGTCACTATGAAATATTCACAGCCAGCACGAAGGCCGTAAGGGTTTGGTATGTCAATGCTAACTGAAGACAGCCGGTTGCTGCAGCCTTCAGAATTCGTGATGTCAGTCTTGGCTTCAACCTCGGTCCTTGGGGATGCTGGCAGCGTCACGATCCTCCGTTCAATGTGCACGATCTGCCCGATTACGTATGGTGGTCGTCCAGAGTACTGAGCAGTGAATAGGGCTACGGATTCTGCGGAGAGGTAGTAGTTTGAACAGTTCCGGTGGATGGCCTTGTAGTGTCCGGCAGAGTTGAGAACAAAACAAGCAAGCTCATGGACCTCCAGACAAACAAAAGATATCTTTTCCTTGCTTGCCTGTGTTTACGTAATTCATCCATCAGTCAGGATGAACCGAAAATGAAAACCCAAACTCTCAATTTCCCTTTTATTTTTTTAATTATTTCTAGTTTTCCCAAAAATTCTAATTATATTTGATCAAAATCGACAAAATCTACATAAAATGGTTAGTCTACGGCAAAGGGACTGAACACTAATCTCAAACCTTAAATTGGCGGCAAACAAATAAGAAGATAGAATCAGGGGAACCAACCTGCTTTTCAAGCTGAAGTTTTGTATATAAACTTTTGACCTGCCCGGTTTTTCCTTCCAATGCAGCTTCAGCTCTTGAGCAGCGTTCCAGAAGCTCAGAACGATGACGGGACAAGAGCCCAACTTTGTCTGAAAGAACCTTAATAGATAATCGAAATTCTGCAGTGCCATCGTCTTCATCCTCACTACCAGAACTGCAAAATATAATATACAGTATAAAACAGAAACCCAGTGGAAGAGGCCATATAAAACAAACTATGACGAGTTAAAAAATAATTATTCTTCATGATAACTACCATATAGTAATCCAAATAAAAATAAATATGAATGTAGGAGAAAATTTCCATAATAGCAGATCAGAGAAACATCTGGATGGATGATCCGCTCTGTTCTCCATGATTTCAACAAGAAAAGCAAAATATTTGTATCAACTTTGGGTCAACTGTGAACAACCTTTTTCGCGCTCAGCTTTGTTAAGGACATCTCCACTATTAAAATAACAATTAGTTCATCCTTAATATACACCCACAATCCATGTTCATCAAGGTCTCCAACCCCATAATATTTATGGATGAAAAGATCATGGTGAAGGCGTCTTTGTCTTACCCATGCATTGGGTTGTTATAAAATGATCAGTTTTTTTCAGTAATAAATGGCACCACTTGGTTCACTGGATAAAAAACCCAAGCTATATGATCTTCCAACATACATAATACATATGTAGGTAGCTATGCAGACGTACACTCGTATGTAGGTACCAACCCTATGTCAATGGATGACTTTAGCTGAAATACTATAATACTATACACACAAAATACGCTGGTGGACCATCAAAATTCAAAGATCACCTTTTTAAATTTGGGCTATGATATCTATAAAAAAAAACAGATTTACACCTTTTTAAACCCTCCTCAAACCTTACAAATAGAAAGAGGAATGAAATTGCATGTCAAACAAAACCATGGCCTGTAGCATATAAAATGAAAAATTCTAAGCAGTAATGATGATCTAAAACATTTTCCATATTATCAAATTGGAAACAACTTCTAGACTAAACCACATATTATGTGGTCATTTGATGTGCAAAGAGAACTCAAAAGAATCTAGGTTTTGTGTGCAAGTATTGACTAATATAATCACGATATTTGCTATAGATCTTCCATTTGGATTGCACATAAAGCAGTTTGTGCTTATAAGATGAGACACCAAACTCACAAAAAACAGTTTGCATGGCTTTTAATATTAGCCAATTTTGAATATATATATATCAGCATGTCTGAGGTTTTGTGGCATCCAATACGATCTTAACGTGTAATATTGGCTGATATTGCCAACATGGTTGGCATTACCACTATTGATATCCGATATTAATGATATTTATACAAACACAATCTGATGGGGACATCACACCAGTGCTAGTTATCTTTTTATGTCTTGGTCTATATTTTAGTTTATTTTTTCTTTTATTATGAAACTTACTCTCACAACGGTTGTAATGGGGAAGTTCACTTAGTAAGAGCCTATATAAAGAGGCTCAACTCAATGAATAAGTAGACACCGAAGAATTTTAACTTTTTCTAGTTAAATTCTCTTGAGAGTGCTCTTGAGTTTTGGGCGCGAAGCCCGTGGTGCAAGGAGTGTGAAACCAAATTAAGAGGTGGGAAGCTCAAATCTATCAGGTTCTTTTCTAAATCCTAATCCCTCTTTTCTAGTTCTTTAATTCAAAACCCTAGTTTTCAGTTTTTAATTTGAAAGTGATTGTGATCTTATCCCGTGTTACATCAATTCGGTATCAGAGCTTTTGCTCCAATCCCCTTCAAATCTTTCTTTCTCCCCTTCTAAAATCCTATATCTATTTCAAACCTCAGATCTAGATCTATTCAAAAAAATTTACTATTCACCGAGAACAGTAACCGCAATTACTGTTCACCATGAACAATAATCACGAAACAGTAATTACTGTTCATCTCCCACCCCGACCAATTCGGAGTTCATTTCTCCCCCTGTTCGAAGTGTGTTTTGAGCTCTGTTTGAAGCGCTGGGTTCGTGACTGAGCCACAAAAATTTCATAGCACTTGAGCAGCAGATCCGACCTCCACGAGTTTGTATTTGGCACCAGTATTGTCCCAGCAATAGAGAATCAGCGTTCTGACATATCTTCAGCCCAATTTGAGTCCAATTCGTGCCAGTGAGTTACTGGGTAACATTTGATCTTATGCATTGAGTTTTATTCATGAGATTTTACTTTTGTGAAAAATACATTTATACTGATGGGATGAAAAAGAGGTTGAAAGGAACATGTATGCAGCTCTCCTGTGTTTTCGGTTTTTTTATGATCAGGATATGTATGAAAAATGGAAAAATCATCTTAAGAATTTCTTCGGGTATCTCCTTGGCACATACGCATAACTGCCATTACGCCCAAATGAAGCTAGCTGGAAAAACTTATTGGTGGTGAAAAGACAGTCATATCAACTATCGAGATTGGCTTATCTTACAAGAACTTCATACTCGGTATGCACCACACCTCGAGGGTCACAATTCAGCGATCTGATCGCTGAATGTAAGGAGATCCTCGCTGGCATGGTGAAGATGCTAGAAAGCAGAGCGGTAAAAGCTATTGACAATCCAGAATCAGAGCCGGAAGTTGATGACAATCCAGAATCAGAGTCAGAAGTTTATATAAGCCAGAGCTAGGGTCAGAAGTTATTGCTGAGTAGGTGTCACAGCAAGAAGAGATTTTTTCACAGCCTATGAAAGTTGAAGAGCTCCCTATTAAGACCTTTGTAGATCTCTAGCGGAGCCTACTTTGGAGCTAGTATCA
Organism: Agave tequilana; assembly: GCA_038442645.1. Taxonomy (NCBI): domain Eukaryota; kingdom Viridiplantae; phylum Streptophyta; class Magnoliopsida; order Asparagales; family Asparagaceae; genus Agave; species Agave tequilana. The sequence goes on along the minus strand of JAVJIF010031625.1, from coordinate 91,462 downwards.
TCTTTGGCAGCTATGAGTAAGGTTCTAAATATCGGATATCGGGATCGTATCGGATGGGGGTTTTTCATATCGGATTTCGGATATCGGGGGAGATATCGGGGATAGGAGCGCATATCGGGCGTTCATATCAAACACTATATATAATGAAATATTAATAACTAAAAGTTAGTTTAGAGCCATAGATATCAACCTAATAAAAATGATGTAATGCTTACAAAGACAGTAAAAAATAATGTATATTTGCATGCAGTCGTACAATAAATAAGTTATTTCAAATCGGGCGATATATCAGGCGATTTATCGGCCAATATCGGGCGATTTATCGGCCAATATTTCAAATATCGGTCATTTTTGTTGCAAACGATATGGCGAACGATTTCTCATATCGTATCGACAACAGCCAAAAAAGAGATATCAGACGATATCTCGGCTGACGGTCGATATTTAAAACAGGAGCTACGAGGATATCATTTTTCTTGAGCGCCTGATGTGTACGAACCATTGTAGATAGGTCTATAAGAGTCAGGCTCACAGGAGATCAGGCCACTTATGGTGCAAAGTGCAGTCGGTTCAGTTTTTATTATGGATGACGTGCCTCAGCCTGCTATTGGTGCCTTAATCAAGCTGCCATCTTTTATCGATTTGACATGGAGACCAGTTCTACTTCCACCACCTTGATCTCAATGTGATGCATTAGTGCTACTGTCACGGCCACCATCATGACCCGATTTAGATGCTTCATGAGAGGTGTCCTCACTCGACAGGGTCGACTCTCTCCCACCCCAAGGGAAATGATGGGGACATCACACCAGTGCTAGTTATTTTTTTATGCCTTAGTCTATTTTTGAGTTTAGCCTTTTCTTTTATTATGAAACTTAATCCCGCATCGGTTGTGATGGGGAAGTTCACTTTGTAAGAGTCTATATAAAGAGGCTCAACTCAATGAATAAGTAGACAATGAAGAATTAAAACTTTTTTCAGTTAAATTTTCTTAAGGGTGCGCTCTTGAGTTTGGGTGCGAAGCCCGGGGTGCAAGGGGTATGAAACCAGATTAAGGGGTATGAAGCCCAAATCTATCCGGTTTTTTTCTAAACTCTAATCCCTCTTTTCTAATTCTTCAATTCATAACCCTAGTTTTCAGTTTTTAGTTTGAAGGTGATTGTGATCCTGTCCCGAGTTACATCACAATCAGCCAATACTGATACCAATACAGATTTTAAACTATGGTAGTTTGCTTTTAGTAAAAATAGTCAAAATAGATGCTAAAGATTGTTAAACCATTTTAGCGAAAAGTAAAAGCCTAAGAGTTTTAGGCCAACTTTGTATGTCAAGCAACCATAACACCTAAGAAAAAGACTCTGGTAAGATGTTAACTTGGAAAGCAAAATAAATGAATTCCAATAATAGGGTTTGAACCAATCAACTCTTAAAACCTGGTGCTCTCTTACCGTGTCCCTTTACTACATCAGATAAACCATTTTGCCTAAAATATATCAAACAAGTTTAACACTTTAAACATTCATCTCTTGGTGTTTGTTCAATTAAGAAAGAGGCTGAAAAGCGGCAAAAGTTAATTAGAGCTCCTATGTAGGCGAGAATGTGAGATATGGTATGTGTGTACGTACATGTTAAGTTAAGTTATTAGTATTTGAGTTATTAAATTATTAGCCATATTTACCCATACACCCTCCTTGTCTTCTATATATATCTTGCAACTCTCTTTTATCTAATATACAATCTTCTTTTAGGATTTTCTATTCTCTACATGGTATCAGAGCAAAAGAAATATTAACCCTAAAATCTACCATCTTCTTCTCTTCCTCTCCTCAACCATCACCCTTCCATCTCTCCAAATTAGTGCCTCCACATCTCCAAGTAGCCGCAGGCCCTCCATCTTCTTCAGGAAGTGCCGTAAGTCCTCCAAGGTAGGGGTGAGCAGAGTTCGGTTATAACCGAAATAACCGACTAAAAACCGAAACCCGAACCCGAACCGAACCGAACCGCTCTAATTCGGTCGGGTTTGGTTTTGTGTTCCAAAACCCGAATAGACCGAACCGAACCGAATTTCTCACCCTATATATTAATCTACTCAAATTCAATTTAGTGAATCATATAGTTCATAATAAAAACTGGTGGAAGCTTATCTCATTAGTTTTAGTAATACCATCTTTTTTATGTTGAATATGTGAAAGCAATATTAAGTACACCATCACAATTGAGAATAATATTTATATTAATATAGTTCTTTTTTCATTCTTATCATTAAAAATTAGTAATAATTATATGAGTTTTGATATAAGAGCACAAATACGGTGTAAAAGTTTTAGAATATGAAATTTTCAATTCACATTAAGTTTAGAATCTTTTTCTTATTTCTAATTGGGTAATAGATATTTGAGATTATAATATTAAAGGATGATAACATAATGGTGATTAAAAAATGTAAGAAATGATGACAATATATTGACCTAACCGAAAAAACCGAAAAACCGAACCGAACTGAGTTGATTCGGTTCGGTTCGGTTACTAAGTCTAATCGGTTCGGTTCGGTTTTGCAAAAATTAGCAAAAACCGAACCGAACCGACCGATGCTCACCCCTACTCCAAGGGCTTTAAAAATTGCCGCCATCTCTTCAAGGACTGTCGCAAGCTCTCCATCTTCTTCAAGAACTGTCGCAAGCTCTTCAAGAAGTGTCGCAAGCCTTCCACCTTCTCCAAGAAGTGTCGTAACCTCTCAAAAATCAGATTTTTTTACCTCTGATCTAGCTATTTACATGATCTACAAGTCTTCTTTAGTGAGATCTGCTCTGTTTACTGCTTAAAAATCAGATTTTTAGATCTGATCTGATTTTTTTAAGGCTGTCTATGCTACTAACTGGTGACAAAGTTACTAGCTTTTCTTCATTGTTGGTTGTTTACTGCTACTACTGGCTATCTTTCTGGTGATTTCTCTTTATGTCTGAGACTACAAGTTCATCCTCCACTATGACCCCCTCTTCGATGGTTGAAACTTCTGTCCCCAAGACGATATTGGGGACTACGGTGAAGTTGAATGGCTCCAACTACCTATTATGGATGCAGACGTTTCACATATTCATTGGAGCTCAGAATAAATTAGCTTAACTCCTACAGCCTCCACCTTCAGATACAGATCCCACATATGTGACTTGGCTTACTGGAGATTATTCTGTGATGACATGACTTCTCAACAGTTTGGAGGAGAATATTAGTGGTAGTGTCATATTCCTGACTACTGCTAAGAACATGTGGAATACATTGAAAATGATGTATGAAAATAAGAAGAATACCTCGAGGGTACTTGAGATCTATGAGCGCCTGTTTGAGCTCAAACAGGAAGACAAATCTATGCCTGAGTTCTATGGCGAACTCAAATGTCTGATTGATGAGCTAGAGATGCATCAGCCTGTTGTTACGGATTGCAGCAACACTGGGGGGTATCGTCCGGATCTCGCAGTGTCAAAGTTTCTATCTGGCTTGAGTCCTACACTACAATCCCAGGCGTGGGGTCAGATTCTGGGATACAACATTCCCATGTTAACTGTCACCTTCTCGAGAGTTATGCGAGTATCTACTGAAGCTGATGTTTCCTCTGCACCATCCATTGAGCATTCTGCCATTATTTCTGGACGTGGCAGAAGTCATGGTCGTGGCCGCGATTTTGGAGGACATGACGTGGATTTGTTAGAGGTGGACGTGGCTCGTATGGAGGCAAACAGATGCCTCCCAGAAATAACCCCGGCAATGCAGACACTATGGACGCAATAATCACATCTCCAAGAAGTGCTGGGACCAAGGTTCTAAATATTGGATATCAGGATCGTATCGGATGGGATTTTTTTATATCAGATATCGGATATCGGGGGAGATATCGGGGATACGCGCGCATATCGGGCGTACATATTAAACATTATACACAATAAAATATTGATAAAAAGTTGGTTTAGAGTCATAGATATCTACCTAATAAAAATGATGTAATCTGCTTGCAAAGACAGTAAAAAACATGTACATTTGCATGCAGTCATGCAATAAATAACTTATTTCATATCGGGCGATATGTCAGGCAAATATCGGGCGATTTATCGACCGATTTTCAAATAGAAGTATCTCCTTTAGATATTTTTTTACTCTTTATTGATGACTTCTCTCGCATGACTCGGTTGTATCTCCTAAAAGAGAAGCCAAAAGTGTCCAGTGTAATTGAGTCTTTCTTTAATGAAATAAAAAATCAGTTTTCTATTTCTATTCGTGTGCTTCGTACTGACAATGCCCTAGAGTATGTAAAAAAAGATGCATCTAGTTTTTGTTCCAAAAATAGAATTATTCATCAGACCTCTTGTTCTCATACATCCCAACAAAATGAAGTTGCTGAAAGAAAACATAGACATATTCTAAATATAGCTAGAACCTTAATGATCAATATGAGTGTTCCGAAATATTTATGGTCTGATGTTGTGTCAAGTGCTTGTTATCTAATTAATAAGATGCCTTCTTCTGTTCTCAATAAAAGATCTCCATTTTCTTGTCTCTATGCTAACAAAACCCCCTTCTCCATGACTCCCCGTGTTTTTAGATGCACTTATTTTGTTCAGAACTTGTCTCTTATATCTATAAAGTGTGTCTTCGTTAGGTATTCTAAAACACAAAAAGGATATCAGTGCTATAATCCCTCGACTAGTAAGTATTTGGTGTCTGCTGATGACACATTCTTTGAGTCTGTTTCATATTTCTCACAGGCTTCTGTCAGCATATCTGAGACTGTCCCTCCTTCACTGTCTATGTCATTGCCTACACCTGTTGATAAAGTTTCTTTGCCAGTACCGCCAACAGAAACTACAAATCCACCTGCATTAAAGCCAGTTCCGGATTTCAGATACGTCTACACTCATCGTCCAAAGGTTCCTGCCTCCGAACCAGGTCCGGCTAACCCAGTAGATGGTTCTCCTCCACCATCAGCTTCTGCCTCTGATCTTGATATTCCTATTGCCTCGAAAAGGTAAACGGTCTTGCATTGATCACCCTATTTCAAATTTCGAAATTTGTTTCTTATGATCACCTAAACCCCACTTTTTGACAGTTTACTCTCTCTTTGTCTTCTGAGTCTATATTCACGTCTTATACAGAGGCTTTATTGGTACCTATCTGGAAACAGGTTATGGATGAAGAGATGAAAGCTCTTACTTTTAGAGAAACTTGAGAGTTGGTTTCAGCACCAACAGATGTAGTAGTTGGTTGTCGCTGGGTCTTTGCTTTAAAGTACCACCCAGATGGATCTATGGATAGATATAAGGCCAGGCTCATGGCCAAAAGTTATACTCAGACATATGGCATTGACTATTTTGAGACGTTCTCGCCAGTTGCCAGGATGAACTCTATCAGAATTCTATTCTCTATTGTTGTTAACTTGTCATGGCCATTGTTCTAGCTGGATGTCAAGAACGCCTTCTTATATGGGGATTTTCAGGAGGAAGTGTATATGGAGCAACCTCCAGGTTATGTTGTTCAGGAGACTAAAGTCTATCGTCTAAAGAAGGCTATATATGGACTCAAGCAGATCCAAGGGCGTGATTTAAGAAGTTCAGTCTTACAATTTCTGGTATTAGCTTTCGCCGATGTCATTCAGATCACTCTGTCTTCGTTCGGCGCAGTCTGACATTGTAGTTCTGGTTGTTTATGTTGATAACATTTTGCTGACTAGTAGTGACTCAGCTGGAATAGTGGAGACTAAAATGTATCTCAAACGTCATTTTGTGACCAAGGACATGGGACATCCAAAATACTTTCTGAGAATTACAGTTGCACATTAAAAACATAGTGTACTTCTTTCTCAGCGAAATATGCTCTAGACCTTCTGGAGGAAACAAGATTTTTAGGATGCAAGCCTGCCAATACACCAATGGAGGCCAATGTGGATTTATACTTTGATGACAGTCATACCTTGATAATCCAGGAAGATATAGGAGATTGATTGGGAAGCTGCTCTATCTTACGGTGACTAGGCCAGATATAACTTTTGTTGTATGAGTTCTGAGTAGATTCATGCATCAGCCCAGAGAGACCTATTGGTTAGCTGCGATGAGGGTTCTAACTTACATCAAGAGTTATCCAAGAATAGGGTTGATGTATAAGAAACATGAACATGTACGCATTTCTGAATACTCTGATATAGAGAATGCTGGTGATCGAGAGGATATGAAGTCTACTACTGGCTATTGCACCTTTATTGGAGGAAATCTGGTAACTTGGAAGGGAAAGAAACAAGATGTGTCTCGCTCAAGTGCTGAAGCTGAGTATAGAATTATGCCTCATATAACATGCGAGATGGTGCGGTTAAAAAAATTTACTGATGGAGTTTGGTTTCAGATAGCTTGGTTCTATGCCTATGCATTGTGATAATCAGTTTGCCATCTATATTGCCTAGAATCTAGTGTTTCATGAAAGGACCAAACACGTTGAGATTGACTGTCACTTTGTCAGAGATGCTTGGACCAAGAAGGTGGTTAAGTTCCAGTTCACACCATCTTCGAAGCAGTTAGCTGATTTACTTACCAAAGCTGTCTCACCTCAGGTATTTTCTAATCTTTGTAACAAGCTGGACATGTTGGATGTCTATGCTCCAGCTTGAGGGAGAGTGTTAAGTCATTAGTATTTGGATTATTGGGTTATTACCCATATATCCTCCTTGTCTTCTATATATATATATATCTTATAACTCTCTTTCATCTAATATACAATCTTCTTTTAGAATTTTCTATTTCTCTAGAGTGTGATTGTGCATATGTGTTCAAAAACATGTGTGCTTTCATCTATGCATGTGGGTCGGTGAGCAGGCACATGTTTGTGCCCTCGCTTATCAAGAGGGATGGACATCTTTAAAATTTCCCATGGATTCACCCTATTTGCAACAGTAGAAAAAGGATGCTCATCACTTTCCTAGGTATTATACAATTTCCTACGCATTCCATTATCCATGTAGTTCTCATAGAATTTCCCGGTACATGAACATTAATATAACTCTGATCAGAAGATCCCCCCCCCCCCTATTATGATGATAAAATAATATACCACAAGAATGTTTCGTCAGCGCCTTCTTAATTTTCCTTGAGGATTCCCCTATTCACAAGGCTTCCCGTCCTCTTCCCTCTTTCTGGATGGTGGGTAGAAGAGGATTAAAAAATTAATTTCTTTGTTAGCAGTGTGCGAGCTTAGCAGTGATGCTATCAGTTGGCAAGTGTAGTGACCGTAAAATATACCAGTGGTCACATTAGCATTTCTCCTAGAAAGTATTCTACATATGAAGCAACACAGAAAAATAAATAACTAAGCGTAGATGATTCGCAAAGATCAACTGATTGCTCGATGATAGCTTATGGCATGGCAGCATAAGCAAAAAACAATAATATGAATTTATAATTGCATGAATACCTGGCCAAAGAAAGAGCTAAAGAGCGTAATGTGTCTGCAAAATTAGCCACTCCAACTTGTGCAGTAACACAACTACGGAACCTTTCAAATAGACTATGCATTCTCAAAGCACTTGTACGAAGAGCACTATACTCAGAGGCCCTTCGATCAGCGGCACATAAATTTGTGCGTGCTTCTTCTCTCGCTTCATGCAGACAGTTCTCCAAATGTGCACAATTCAACTGCTTGGAGGATAATAAATAACAAGAAACATCAGCAAATATCCCAAATGATGGTTAGCAAAAAGATAAAAATAAAATAAAAGCATAAACCAATATATTAACACAGACATCTAACAGAATGTTAGCTGAATTACAAGCTGAAAATTCTATATAGTAAAATAAATTCCAGTAGACCTGGAACTTGAGGAGGAAGCGGCGTGAGGGACAAGACGATGCAATATCACAGTTGCATAGCACTCACATCTCGTGTGGCAGCATGCAGTTGCGCACATATTGACCCTTCGAACCCAAAACACATCCTTACTTTGACGTTCATGTCAAAAAATGGTGTGCGCCCATTTTATTTTATTTTATTTTTCTAGTATAATTTGCATATTCAAACCATTTAGGCTTATCTCAGTTAACAGCTGTTACCTAGAATTGTTATTTAGATGTCACAAGGAAAATCAGTGGCTCAGCAATTTAATGCACAAATCCATCCACAAGGCTTGAGAAAGCATTTGCAATGTAACTACTTGAATTTGACAAATAGAAAAAGTCTTTTCTTACTCTCACATGCTTTTTTTAACCTTTGGCACTTTACTTTTAGATTTATGATAGAAATTTCTATACAACTATCCAACATGCAATCTGACTTTTGCTCACAAAGAAATTTCACGGGGGCATTTATTCAAAAAGAAATGTCATAACTTACTTGTACAAGTGAAAATCCATAATGCGTGTTAAGTACCATGCGATTGTTTAATTGAAAATGTCCTTTTAGATAGTAGAACAACAACATCAACAACAAAGCTTTTACCCCAAATTTTTGGGGTCAGCTAATCCTTTTCTTCCATTTAGCTCTGTTAAGGATCATCTCCTTAGTAACATTAACATGAAGTATTAACATATCCTCCTTAATTGCCTCCATCCAACATCGTTTAGGCCGCCTCCTCAGTCTCATTGCCCCATTAATGATAATCCTATCACTTCTCTTAAAAGGCGCATTTACTGGTGTGTATTGCACATGTCAAAACTATCTCAATTGATTAGAAGCAACCTCTAACTTTCTACAGATATACTCATTTCTTATCCTATCTCTCAGTGTATTGCCATTCATTTTATCACAGTATTCTCATTTCTACTACATTCATATTTTTTAGACATGTTTGTTAATTGATCCCAAAAAATGAAAGTGAGCACTCTGAGATATTTATTGACAATCAATCTGTACTATGCGTTCATGATACACAAAAGTCACAAGGTATTTATCTAACAAAGCTAAACATTTAAAGACACAGCTACAATCTGAGAAGAATATTGCATCTATTTTCATTTACTAATTATCTACTCAAACCAAAGAGCACAAATTGTAGAACCAAAAAGAAAATAAAAGAAAAGAAATCTCCAAGAGCATTTAACAAGAAGTAAAAGGGAAAAAAAAGACAGACAGATTTTAAAGACTAAAAGTTCTTAAACTCCGGAAAGACACACCAGCAGGGACCTCTTTGATCTATTAAGTAAAACACTGATGGAAGCCAACTGGAATTTAATTTTGGAAGACTGTACGAGTGATCACAGTGAAGAGCAAAGAAATGTATATGCGATTAATTCTAACCAGCCACAGTTTGCGTAGTGCATGCATGCAGCAGTGACAGCTTCCATTACACTTGACAGAAGAAGACAGTAAAAGAAGTGAATCCATTTACTCCCAAGCAAATTTTACTACATCCTAAAAAGTCTTAAAGCCTTTTATCTGTTTTACCTGAGATTCATCAAGGAGAGTCCGGTTAACTTCCAATTCTCTCCTAAGAGATATGAGCTCCTCCATAGCAGCTTTCAGCTGGTTTTCTGTTTCAATGAACTGATTTGACTTGTCTGCCAGGGCATTTTGCAACTCCAGTACAAGACCATCCCTTGATTTTGACTCCAAGCAAACTTCAGCAGCAGCTTCACAAGGTAACATGTCTAAAGCATCTCTAGCACTGTTACCAGAACTGTTTGCTGCAGTCATCATTTTCATTTCCCTGTTTGTATCTTCAACCAGGTTTTGTCTTCGTGGCCAACTTGGTGATTGTCAGTATCATCTTGTTGTTCATCCCGAGGAGTTTCCCGCATTGACGCATCCATAAAATTGCGGGCAGAATCCGTTGACTGCATATTCACAATACCTGATAGATCTTGCATGTTTTCATCACCACCTTCTCCATGGGTGCTTGTTTGCCCAGTTGCAAAATCATGTTTTGGGTCAAGTGCAGATATAGAAGATGCCTCATCCATAGAAAGAGTTGATATGAAAGGCATTTGAGTTTCGCCATCCCCAAACATACCTTCCGCGTAGCCATCAGGCTTGAAGGCAGAAAGGACTGATTCAGATGCATCTTTGGCTGAAAGTTTTTGCCCTTGTGCATACTGATCCTCTAATCTCTGTTCAAGCTCTTGAATTCGCTTCTCATATGAAGAACACTGTGCCTGCTTCATATTCAGCACAGATTGAAGATGCTTAACATACTCATCTTTTGACTGCAGAGCTTCAGCTGTCCTTTCCTTCATGACCTCCACCATTTCATCTGGTTCACCTTTGCCAAACAGGTCATACCCAATTCCAGCATTAAAAGTACAGATTAGGGCAATTGCCGAAGCTAGTTCAGCTTTCAATCGAGCATTCTCAACTTCAATTTTACAAGTTCCAGCAATATTTACTGATTCACAATCCTCAAGAAGCTCAAACTCATCCTTCACATGGCTATCTACAGCATTTTCTTCAGATTTATTGAAGTTACAGCTCTCACTTGATGTGGCTAAGTTGCTTTTTGGTGATTTGTTCTTATCACTCTTCAATGGCAAACCTACAACAGCCTGGGGAGCATATCTGTCCACATCAGCAACATCAAGTTCCAGTAAATTTGTATCAAAAGTAGCCATATTAACATCACATTGACTGGGAGAATCAAAAAGCCCCATTGTTGCTAATATGTCGTGTGGTATGTACTTGCTCCAAGCTTTATGAAAGCCTTCCCTTCTCCTAATCTCAGCTTCTCTCTCAGTTGCAAGCCTTTCTGCCAGCTGTCCAGCTAAACCCATATACAACTTCAAAGATGACTTTCTTCTAATTACTTCAGCAAGGCAAGCTCTATAAGCATGACCAACTCCATTGACAAACTTAAGATTTTCAAATTCCTTCTCCTGGTGTCCCATTACCTCTTCAAATGCATGAAGCTGATTCATCTGGTCTTTGATGTTGCACTGAACAGATTTTACGTTTTGCATGGAGACGTGAATTAACAAGTTCATATCATCCTTCTTCCCCTTGCACCTATCTAGAAGCTTGGATATTAAATTATCAATTTTCTGCACTTTTGGGAGATGATTCTTCTCATGAATATCATACATAGGACCAAGAGCAGAAACCGCATCGTGAGGACGAAGTGAGGCAGATAACTGGCAGTTCACACAATCATCCGCTAGTTTCTTGACAGTGCTGATATCTTTGCTGCATACAAGCAAACACAAGGACCATGTATCTGCTATTAATCTTTAGCATACAAGATGTATATGGACATATGCACGGAGAATAATATACTAATTTGCATGAATGGAAACTGAAAAAAGAAAAAATACAGCAAAAGATAAAAATATTTCAGATATTCTCTTGATGGAAATTTTCTTTTTTCAAAGAAAAGTCAGTCTTAGAAAGGAAATATAAATATATGCATAATTACAAGACCATACTTGTATTAGTAATAAAACCAACCAGACTCGGTATTTGTAGTACCATGTGAGTCGCTAGTTGTCCTTATTATAATATGTAATTACTAATAAAACAGAAAGACTCCGGCACACCATATATACACTTCGATAACATATCTATGGGAAAAGGATTTAGATATATCAATAGAGCTAAGCTGATAACTAACAGACAAATATACAAATAAATCAAAATCAAAATCAATCAAATTTAGCTACCTTAAAATAGGTGGCTAAAAATGCAAACATTCAATTTCATAACATGCATAAACCGTCTGAAAATGAAAGAAGGGTATTCACTTTGAACTACCGCCAGAGTGGAGAACAGAATGACCTTTTCATGATCTCTTCTACGCAAAATGGCTTAGACTGGCACAGTTAAAAACTTTAAGACCATCACCGGTCTCTTATGTAGACATTTTAATAGATAAATAAATGGGCAAATGCCTTAGGTCCATGTAACTTCCCTGATCCCTCGGTAGTTTTTGATGAACACTTAAATTTCACAGCCGAACTCTTTGATTAACACTTAAACTCAACCACTGATCTCCTTTTTAAACGCTAAGGAAGAAACAGCCAGATGAATAATACATATAGCATTAAAAAAAGCTAGAAAACAAATGCCCTGCACCCGCGGTGCGTGCAAACCCCACCCCCTTGAAAGTTTGAAACACCCTACTCCAACCCCAACACACAAAAGCAAGCTACTTAGGTAACATTTTAACAATTAAAAGAAAAAAATGTTTTATACGCTTGTAAGTTCAGAGAAATGCTTATTGGATAAATACTACCTAGAAATGACTCATCTAAAAAGCAATGCCAAAGGATGCAACTTCCGCATTTATAATCATGCAACATTTATATAATCAATACTGATAGATCATTTATTTACTGCAGAACATAGGCATTGGGTCCCTTGTGCATTTCTTCTAAACAAATGTAAATAGAGAAAACGGATTTCGATGAAGAACAATATCACAGCTCAATAAAAGAAGGGAAAATTACATGAAAATACCTCCAACTTTGGGGGTACTTTTAACTATATACCCCAAGTTCCGGTCAATGCAATTTAATACCTTAAACTTTTATTTACACATTGTTACCCTACGACTGTTAACGAAATATGTACAAAGTCTAAAATACCCCTGTGGGGTATTTCAGTTAATTAGGGGATAATTACATGAAAATACCTCCAACTATGGGCCATTTTAAAATATATACCCTCAACTTTCGATCAATGCAATTTAATACCCTAAACTTTTAATTAATTAATTAATTTTTTCTTAACTTTTAACTTATTTATTCATTATTCTTATCTTTTTATTCCAATTTCTATTTTGCTTATTATGTTCATTTATTTATTTATTTATTTTTAACTATATTGCATTATGTATATTTTTATTTATTTTTCATTTACTTATAATTAATTCATTCATTTTCAGTATCTTTTACTTATTTATTCACAATTCTTACGTACTAATTCATTTTTTTCATTTTTCTTATTCCTTTCATTTAATTTCTTATTTTTGCTATATTTTTTTGTTTATTTTTCTATCCATATTTCATTATGCATATTTATTTTTATTTTTCATTTATTTTTAATTAATTATTTGTTCTTCTAATTTCTTACGTATTTATACACTACTCTTCTGTATTTATTTCATTTTTCATTGTGTTCATTCCTTTCATTAATTTTCTTTTTTGACATTTATTTTATTTATTTATTATCTATATTTTATTATGTATATTTTTATTTCTTATGTATTTATTTGTTTTGTTTATTCTTTCATGTATAATTTTAATTTATATTTTCAACTACTTTTAATTAAATAATTAATTCATTTTTCTCTATTATTTACTTGTTTGTGTATTTTTAATCTATTTTTAACTTACTTTTAATTAATTAATTACTTTTTCTCTACTTTTTACTTATAAATACATTATTCTTATGCATTTATTCATTTTTTATTTTGTTTATTCATTTGATTTATTTTCCCGTGAAACATCACATCAACCGCTCCTCTTTCATTTTCATGCGCGTGAGCCATCACTAAATTAAACAAGGCGGAGGAAAGGGCGGTGATTTTCCACAAATAGATTATAAATAGTTTAGGGTAACATGATGTACTGAAAAATAATTGGGGGTATATACTTTTAAGTACCATCAAAGTTGAAGGTATTTTGGAGAAATCATCTAGAAAGGCATTTCGTCCTTAATTTGCATGTGAACCACATATGTTGTACGGAATTAAGAGTCAACTAACATAGGGTACCAACGTATATCACTTAAATAGTAGTTTAGGGTAGCAGTATGTACTGAAAAATAGTTGGGGGTATATAGTTAAAAGTACCCCCAAAGTTGGACATATCTTCATGTAATTTTCAAATAAAAGAATGCATGATTTTACCACACTAAAGCTCACTATGTTACTTCAATGGCAAAACAATGGCAAAAGACTAAATTCTAACCTTAAAGATTGCATTATAATCTTTTGGTCATTAAAAACCTTCTGATAATCGTTGATAAAAGCCTCCAAATCCTTGGTACTACCAGAGCTCATGCTGGATGACACATTCTCCACCCTTCTCTTCAGCTCCCCGAAGCTCGTCTTCAACTGCGAAACCTTACTCTCAAACTGCCTATGAGAATTCAAGCAAATCTCTCGCCATTTTCTCAAGTCATGCACCTTCACAAGATCCAGCAGGCACTTCCGTCCCTCGGACTGGATCGCTGGGTGAAGCCTCAACGATCGTAGCCTCTCCACATCCCTCTCGAAATTAGCCAATAGCTCGGCATGAACCCTATGCTGCTGTGTAAAACACTTAACAAAGTCCAAATATCTCTGCTGCAACTTCTTAAAAGTGTGATCCAAATTCCCCCTGACAGTCTCCAATGCCCTCTCTTGCACCTTTTGCTCCCTCAACAGCCTAGCGCAAATCTCGATTTTTGCTTTCGTGCACTCATGAAATGCATTTGCATAGTGAAAATGATACCAAAACTGCTTCTCATAAGATGCTAGAGCCTTCAAAGCAGGATCAGAGGAACCGTCCAAAGGGTGCGCATCCTTCGATGCTGAAGAAGGAGAAGGGATCACGGCATTGGGTACATCAATAACTTCAGGAGGCGGCCGAGGGGAGTCAGCATGAAGACTAGCCTTGTTAAAAAGAAAAACTTCACGATTAGCTTGAGGGAGCTTGTAATATGCCAATGGCTGCTGAGGGTCCAAATTGATTTTACCACACATTAACAGCTGATCAGCCAATTGAACACCGGAGACCGATTCGATCAACCGCTGAATTGTGGCCACCGGAGTCGAACCGTCGCAGCCGATCTGAAAGGTGTGGCCAGTTTCAGAGTGATTGACCGTAAGCATCTCTCCGGGGACGAATTCCTCGGTCGTGATTGAGGAGTTCAAACTCATCGTCGCCCTCCCCTGTCTCCCTTCTCCCAAACTGGTAACTTTAGAACCAAACCTCAACCTTCTCCAAACTCATATGAGAGAAGAATCCCCAAGATGCCTTTTTGACGAACTCCCAACTCCCCAGAACCCTAATTCTCCCAAACCCAGAAAGGAATTCCGCCCAAGCCGCGAAATTCACGAGAACCCACCAACGAGAATCTCAAGAGGAAAAAAAAACTAACTTTTTGCCAAGCAAGCCTTCTTGAGGCGAAAAAGGGGAAAGATTGGAGCTTTCAAGGGTTTCTGAAGAGTACGAGGAGAACCCACAAAAAAGAGAATGGATCAAATTTGAGAGAGATTGTGAGCAACTCTAAGAAGCACCTCGATTGATGGGAATAAAAGGGGAAAGACGAGGAAGAAGACTTGTACGGAATTGGGAATTTCTCGGAAGCAATCTCGGGGAACCCTAATCAATCACGTTTTTATTTTTTAAAATTTTTTGTTGTTAAAAGTACGGAATTTTTGGGAGACCTGAAGTCTTGAAGGATAAGAGAGAAAATAAGGCAAAAAAAGAGATTGAGAAGGGAGAAAACAGATTAAGGATTTCAGTGATATAATATTTCTGTATTTTTATTTTATTCATTATTTTCTTTTTTTAATTTTATTTTTAATATGCACACGCCAGTTAAGTTGTTGTGAGTTGTAGGTTGTTCGCTGCCTGAGTTATTATTTATATATATATATATATATATTAGTGGGGTGAGGAGATAATGCACGTATACCTTTGGTCTCCTATGGTTTTCTAAATTTAAGAGTTTGGTTAAAGGAATTTTCCAATTTAAGAAATTATAGGTGGCAAACAATTAAAATAAGGAGATTACTGGTAAATTGTTGTAAAAATGTTGGTTGGAATAGTCAGAGCATTTGCAGGTGGGATAGCGATCATGAGAGTCGGTTTGTCGAGAATGATAAAAAAACAACTGAAGATATCTTCAGAGAATCTACGGGTGCCCAGTGGTAAATTGACTCAAAATACGAGTTATTATTAAACGATAAATAAACAGTCAACGAATATTTTCAGAAAATATGACAGAGTAATTATCTTTAGAAAGCTTGTTGCCTACGTTACCAACATATATACCTTATAAGTAGGATTTAGAAATAATTAGTACGTGCAACTTTTATCTCCCAGGGTTTTCTAAAATTAGGAGTTTAGTTATGATAATTTTTTTAATTTAGAAATTGTAACTAGTGAGACATGACTCACTGATAAATAGGTGAGAGTGGATTTTAGGAGTGCCAAGTTCAAGTCCCAGTTATGATTTATGAATAAAAAATAGATTAAGAAATTGTTCTTGGCAGACAATTAAAATAAGGGGATTGTATGTAGGTGTTTTAAATACGTTGATTGGATAGTCAGAGCATTTGCAGTCGAGAATAGCAAATGGTTGAGCCAGTTTGTCACGAATGATAGAGACGTAACTAGAGATATCTTCAGAGAATCGAAGAGTGTCCAGTGAGAAATTGACGCATATCACCAGCTGTTTTAAATAACAAATAAACAATCAGCACGCCTTTTCAGAAAATTCAACGCAATGATTGTTTTTAGAAAGTTTCATTAAGGGACACAAATAATAGTTGATAAGCTAATTATTGTGTTTCAGAAAATACTTACAAAAATTGTGATTTTAAGATAGTCAAAGAGACAAATAGAAATATTTCTTGAAAAATTATCAAATAGACCATCAATACGAACAAATGAGAAGTATTTACACGTGTCAAACGCAACACTGACAAAAAGTGCAAGCGCATATTTTAAAACTCTTGTGACGTGGATAAACCTGATGGAGGAATTTTTTTTTTTTTCCATTTTCAAATGAATGTCAATAACATGACATATTGTTAGAGGCGTAATCAGAATAAATTTTAGAGTGGGCTACAATTTTTTATAACTTATGCTTATGAATTATATTAATTTGTCAAAAGAATAAAACAATATTCTTCACTAAATTTGAAATAAAATCAGAAATAAATTTGTCAAAGAAAATCAAAATAAAAGAAATTTAAGACAATAAATGAGAGAAAAAAAAAAGATTTAAGACAATATATAAAAAATTGGGCCAGGCTGTAGCCCGACCCAGCCAAGGCCGCCCCTCCGTGTTTCGGTAGCAGCAGGAGATAAAGTTCATTTCTATAGAAAAGTATAAATGCTCACTTCCCTATCTATCCAAACACCGGAAAAGGAAAATAAGAAAACCTCTTTTTCTTTTATCTTTTCTCTTTTACACAACCATTTCCTCACTTCCAGAGTGCTACAGTTAATTTTGTGGTCATGTAAATCACATTTGTAATAAATTGTAGTACAAAACAGTTAATTTTTTTACCATGTAAATCTCACTTGCATTTTAATTACAGTCTATTTTTTATTTTTCTTAATTAATTTTATTTTAATATTATTTTACGGTCAACTTTGTGGTCAACTTTTCCACTTTCACTTTCACTTTCACATTACCATCCAAACACCAGAAAAGACAAAATATTTTCCAAACCACACTTCCCAACAACATCCAAACACCGAAAAACTTACTAACCAATTCTCAAGTTCCAAAGGGAATTATTGCTACTTCCTCATTCCTCACTTTCTCACTTCCACCCTTAACCAAACAGGCCCAGAAAGGAAGTGCGTATTTACCATTTGATTTTTCCCAAAAACTTCAATAGAGGGTTCATGCAATCTATATAAAATGGTAAATTTTAGAAATCTAGGACAGTAAATGAGACTTCAATGGCCCACAGCAAACACTAAATATTGTTATATTTTTAAGAGATAGTAAAAAGTTTTTATATATAGAAAGCTAGTTAATAGGCAATACAAGCTAATACTGTTTTCTCAAGAATAGTAAAGATTTATGTGTAGGAAGTATATGAATATATAATGGAAGAAAGAAACATCTAAAACTCACATTAAGAGTATGATAATAGATTTTCAGTTTAAGAAATTATACGTGGGAAACATTAAAAACAAGAAACAAGTAGCCAAATGCTTTCACTAAAAGTTTAATTCGAGGATAGCTAGTTAACAATCAACCGGTGAATTGACATGAAGCTGCACTCTTCAAACAAAGTGAATCTTTTTGAAAAGTTTGATTGAGAGTCTTCAATGAACAGTTGT
This sequence comes from Agave tequilana, assembly GCA_038442645.1. Classification (NCBI taxonomy): domain Eukaryota; kingdom Viridiplantae; phylum Streptophyta; class Magnoliopsida; order Asparagales; family Asparagaceae; genus Agave; species Agave tequilana. The sequence continues at coordinate 73,496 of JAVJIF010031625.1, read as the reverse complement.
TCGTTAATTATTGTAAGATCTTTTGAGAATTTAAAAAAAAAAAAAAATTTTTGTTTTGTTTATGAGAGATGGCGCGCACGTGCGTGTATGCTGGTAGGTTTTTCTTTTTTTTCTTTTTCTTTTTTTTTTTTCTCTCTCGGACGGGAGATCATCGAGGGAACAAATATTGCCGCACCAAAGAATGACAAAGGCACCCACAAAAAATTACGCAAATGTCATTATTTTTTTTTTTTTTGACAAATTTACTCTTTATAAAAAGAATAAAATGCCTTTCCTTTACGGGAAGCCCCAAATCTCCCCCTCCTCTGAGTTGTAGTTCGACACCAATCAGATCTGTTCAGTTGTATCTGACCGAACAACATATGCCTTTTTCAGTCACACATGGTCGAACAACAACTCGGGGGAGGGGGGACGAGGGAGGAGTGCAGCGGAGAGGCAGGGGAGGAGTCGGGGGGACGGCGAGGGGACAGCAAGCGGAATCAGTGAATGAGAAGAAGAGAAGAAGGGGGGGAAAAAGGACATTTTTGTTATTTTTCAAATTTGTGGGGGTGTCTTTGTCAAAATGATGAGTGCCTTAATCTTGGGGGTGCCTTCATCATTCCTTGGGTTGGCAACATCCATTCCCGATTATCGAGCATGGGCAATTTTAATTAAAAAAAAAATCCGTTAATAATTATTGAGTGAAAATTTCGTGAAAGTTAAATATAGTGGCGTTTTTTGAAATTCAGGGTACGCATTTGCTCACATAACCCACGCCTAGCTCCGTTACTCGAAGGTCAGATAAGCAAGAGTGAAAGCAACAAATCACACGAGGGAGGGGGGAAAAAAAAAAAGAGTAAAATGGTATCTACCTTTTTACGAAGACAAACAACAAGAGTTCATAAATTGCAATTTTGCAGAAAGGTTCTCTTTCATAAATTGCTCCATGTCAGTCAAATTAGACATGCATCACAAGAAGCCAAGATGTCCTCCATATCAAGAGAAGGGGAAAGAAAAATGACAAATTAATTTTCTTGATACAGAATGGGAGATGTATTTGATGTGAAAGTGAAAGACAAAGACCAATTGATTAAGTATAAACTCGTGTTAATTAAGTTGATCATCAATCTCATCATTAACTATCCTCAATGAGCTTTCACCCTCACCCACAAAAGAATTTTCAATCTTTGTGAAAGGATGATGTGTGCATCTTCTCAAGACAAGGGCTTGCAAATTTCGTGTAGGAATGCTCCATGAAAGTGATGTGTTCATGCATGTAGTTTAAGGACAGCAAGGAGTGAGAAAGAGACCCCTGATTCCAGTCAATACATGTGTTTAATGTTTTTGAACAGCTTGAACATGCAAATGTGAGCTCATTAAACAATATGATAATTAATGTTTGAAGTGAAGTGAAGCAAAGTTATTGTTGAGTTCTAGTATTATTTTATTTCCCAATTCCTTTTTTTTACTATTCATATCAAGAGTAATATTAATGCAAGTGGAAGTGGATTTTTTGTTTCCTTTTTTCCTTCTTTTTTTTTTTTTTCTCTTAAATTTACAAGCGGAGTTATTCCACCACGAAAATTCCTTGTCCAATGGATTTGTTATGCCAAATTTACTTAAAAATTTAAGATTATCATTTGATTTTTAGTATTTAGTACAAAGTTGATTAGCATCAATAGAAATATTAAGTTCTCTTATTTTGTGAAAATATGATTCTTCTAGTGACTGATAGATATTTCATATTCTCGTCACATTGAAAATTCATAAAAAGTTTTATTTCTCCTGGTAACTTTTCGTTCTTCTTTCTACCCTTGTTTGCTTTTTGTCCCATAAGTGCCGACGTCACTGCTAACATCATTGCCATTGTGATATCCTCAGTTACAATTGACCGCTATTGTTATCACCATCTTTAACACACCCTTTATTGTCACCCCGTTACAGTCGCCGTTATTTTTCATTTTGAAAACATTGCTTTCATTAGATTCATAGTTGACAAACAGAAGAAGTATAATGGAACAAGTAAATTTTTATTGTTTAATAGTTTGCGGTTAAAAATTGAGCATCAATCATGCAAATTATCATAGAAGTATTTGTATTTTAGATACTTCTAACTAAAAACACATGTCTAGTTTTAAGATTTTTTTTTTTTTTTTTTTGGCAAAAGATGATGCAACACAAATGATCTGAAAATGAGGCGATGCAAAGGAAACAAGAAAGCCAGTGCCTAAAAAGTGTGTGCTTTGTCTCCTCTTTATTATATCATTTGTTCCAATTTGCTCTTCTTAAAAGAGGTGAAGCTTGTTTTCTAGCAACACATCTTGTTGTTATTAGCAAAATTTTTTTGTTAACATCTCGAGATCTTTTCTCTCATGCTTCTCTTCAGTTTCAAGTGCTTTCAGTTTTGGATCTGAACCCCTCTTTCTTTTCCACCGAAAGGTGAATAGCTCCAAGAACAACAGCAACAGCAACTTGTTTGAATCAATCCAGTTTTGATCATAAAAGATGGCTGCAAATTCTGTGGATTGATTGATGATGCTGTTTATGTAGTCCCAGTTAGGAAAACTGTCACAGTTCTTGTCTTCAGTGCACACACTTGGATGCATCCATCACATGGCCATTTGCACATTTCATGTCTCTCAAAACTGTTTGTTGCAAGAGCAAGAAGAGGGGGCCTTTTCTTTGACAATGACACATGAAAAGAGAGCTTTCGAGTGCTTTCATTAGATGCACACTTTCACAATGTTGTCTTTAATACCTCATCCTACACCTGGTATTTTCTTTGGGTAAGATCAGATTCTTCTGCACTTTTTAGAGCAAATTTAAAGGCTTTTAGAGCACCAAATTTGCTTCTTTGGCAACTTTCTAAGGGATAAAAAAGTGATAGATATTGGATGAGTTTTTTCACTATAGGAATCTACGTAGGAAACACCAACATGTGGCTGGGCATGGATCTAATACAAACAGATCAATGTTACGAGAGTCAAGATCGAGTTACAGTTTTTGTTTACATCAAAATAATGAAAAACAAGCAGATACAATACAGCATGAGCAAAAGATAACAAAAAGAAAAGGCTCATGTTCATCCCCTTAATGTGCACATGGACACAACAAACACTCTACAGCTTCATTTGCTTTTATTATGGCTTCATAAAATAATTTTAATAACAGTTTAATCAAAATGCCAGTTGTTGCTTACATAAACAAACTTTGACTATTGTTCTGATACAAAAAGAAAAACAGGAAAAAGAAGAAACTTTGCATATCCATTTCAAGAAGCAACTCCGACATCAAACAACTATATTTTCATTTTATAATCAAGATTGCAATCGCAAATACAAACCTACAAGCCAGCTAAATGCACACATCCAGCAACAGCGGGGTAGATCCATAATTAGGACTTACAATGAAGAAAATCTGATACAATTCATAAAACTTTCTTCTCATTTTTCTTTTTCTTTTTCCCCCTCTTCATTTGAAGAAATAGATTGACAAGAACAGTGTAACTATCCAGTTCAGTGTCGATGAGAAAATTAATTGAAGACAGACCATAATATCTAACGAGAAGCAAGTTTCTTAAGGTGGTGAAACATGCGCTGTTTTATCCATTGCCGATCATTTGGCAGATAAGCCTGAATCGAGTGATCAAACCTGTGATTGAAGAAAAGAAGCAAGTATAATTCAGTCTTCGGAGAGAAAAAAAGGGGAGAGAAAAAGAAAGAAAGAAAAGGATTAGATCACTTGAAAACGATATCATACACTAGGGCACTCAGATCTGTTAGGCCATCGATGTAGCAGTAGAGATCAGAAATGTCGTAGGTGATATTTCTGATGGTTGGATTAATATCCTTGATTTTTCTCTCATAAAGTGCGCAGATTCCTGTTGCATGGTGCCAGAAATATCAAACATTTTTTAAAGCAATCAGGTGAAACTGAAGAACACAACATTGTAATTATTCTATTTCCCCCTAACAGCAGCTATCCTATAAAAATACCTTAATCCTTTTTACATTGGCATTATTCTGATGTAGCGTGGAAAAAGAAAAGATGATAAAATTTCTGAAAAATGCAAAAAACTAGTATATTTTGTTTATCAGTAACACAGTCTAGTGTGTAATGAATTAACCATAACTCATAAACACCATTAAAGTTTTAATACAATAATAAATTGCAAACTATATCAATTTATCAGAAAGTAAAGTTATCATATCTTAACTCGCCTCTTTGCTTATGTCACAACTGGTTAAATGATACTTAGTTACTATGTGATTATTCACTAATTCAAAGACTTGAGAGACCCATGGAAGCCTTCTCTCCCATACAAGAGAGGAGAGTTGTGAAAATTTTGAAAGTAAATGGAATAGAGGTGGTGGAAAACAGTCACAGTACTAATCACCTCGCTAGACTGATGCCGGAGAAGAGAGGGGAAAGAGGGATTGTCTCTTTGGACTGAGAAAGATAAATGAGATCTTAGTTTAGGAACCAGGTCTAGCCTCTTAGGGTTTTGTCTAATTAGTTCAGACCACAAATTATTATTCAGAAAGTGGCATCAATAAGGGGGGAAATGATAGAGATGAAAGGTTAAGATGGCCAATGGATTCTCACCTTCCACAGGGCATACATTCAAATTATTAACAAAAATTAACAGACTTTACAGAGGGAAAACCAGTTATAAATGTCTATTCCTCACCTCACAAAGCACTAAGCATATATATTACATGAAATCTGTGGGTTAAGATTTTAATTTTTTATTATGAAATATAAGTCAGCAAACGCATATCCTCTGAACATATTGAATACATTTATACTACACTTATCAAATTACAATAGTTTCGTATCACCATATTATTATTTGCAGGACAAAAAATCAACATTGAAATATATAAAGTTTCTTTCGAGGAACAACAACATGCTTATATACTTGTATAATGGTTCACATTGGACAGAAAAGATGGAAAAACTGATCTGAGACACAACTTCTCCGCTTAAGAAATTTAGGTACTTTTACCAATTATGAAAATCATCAATAATTGAAACTACAAATCATTTCAATATGGCAGGTCGAAGTTACCATCCATCGCTTGACTTATGGAATCATAATCCATAAATGTCCTAGTCGCTCTATTCTGAGATGTCTGCATAAGGATAATGGTGTGCTTGTTCGCCTGCAAATGGCAACCAGTAAGCTAAGTCATTATATAAAATCATAATGGAAAATTTTGGTTTATCCTTTCAAAACATTGTAGCCAAACAACATTTATAACTTAATGCTCAAGGAGTTCTTTGATAAAAGAGAGGTCTACAGCACAAAGATAGAAAACTGTACCCATCGCTTATCTGGTTCGGTGTTCTGTTTGTTTTTCTTTTTTAATTTTTTTAAGACGTCAACAAGGAATTATGTCATGAAATATGAAAGGATAACTTGGTTGAAGCATACTTCCAAGCATAAGACGTAAGAAGTTATGCTCTTGGTCAGGCAGAACAGACACAATGTAATTAGTGTTTTAGAAATCTAAGTAAATTGATGGAGCCTTTCTAGTTTCTAAACTAAAATGGACCAAACTGACACCAAATTATGTGAAATGAATAAAAATTTGCAGGATGAAAAAAAACTAAAAGTACTCTTGAAAGCAAATAGTATAAAGGACGTGCACATTTGCTATCCCCCTTCTTTTGTCCACCTCTATTTTCCCCTATCATTTCATAGTTTAATAATTAGGTTTATTTTAATTTTTATTGTCTAAATATAATTACAACTCTCAAATTATGGAAACTCCCTCTATTTAATTCTTCGTTTCAATCATCCTTATTAGAGTTATGAGTCTTGTTCTCTTAAATGTGGGTACAATCAAGTAATCGTGGGGTGTTTTTATCATCACATGTTCATGAGGTGCAACCTAGGGTTTTTCATGTCCTTGCACTCTATTTTCTCATTTCTCTCTTCTCCCTTCTCTTCTTTTCTCTCTACTTTTAAACTTCACTTGCTATCAAAGCAACTTGAAGGTACTGCATATCCCGTTCAGAGTTCGGAACGGAGCCCCAAAAATTTTTTGGACCATTTTTTGATGGTCGAGTGATCGTTTGTGGTTCGTCGTTGTGGTTCGTTTATGAGATCTAGAGTTTCTGTAAATCTCGCTGTTTGTAGTTTGTCTATGAGATCTAGGAATTCTGCAGATCTCGTTTTTTTTAGTTTGTTGTTGTTTGTTATGAGATCTAGAGTTTCCGTAGATCTCAGTTGGTTGTTAATTGTGGTTCATTGTGAGATCTAGAATTTCTGAGATCTCGTGTTCTTATTGCATCTGTTAGCATGGCGGAGACTGAATCTTCTAGCGAGATTAGTAGTGGTGGTGGTAACAATTTTTTTACTGTTATTCACAATAATGATGAAATAGAAAAAATCAATTGTTGCGGTGAAACTCAATACTACGAACTATCTCGCCTGGTCTAAATCTATCAAAGTAGTATTGAAGGCGAAGAAGTTGAAGTTTTTGTTGGAAGAACCCTTGCCTGAAACGACAGCTGATTATGAGGATTGGACGAATGCAAATGCATGTTATGTCATGGTTGTGGCATAATATAGAACCACACATCGCCTATAATGTTCAGTGATGTGCCAAATAATTTTGAGCATCCCTTGAAGAATCCTATTCACAGAAGCGAAATGTGACCCGTATCTAAGAGTTGTATGAGTTATTATTTACTACAAAGCAGAATGAGAAACATGTAAATGAATATTTGACTGTAAAGAAGACCTTGTGAGGGAGAGGAACGGTTGCAGTATCATCCGATGACTACTGATTTGAAGGAAGCCTAGCAGCAGGAGTTTCATGTTTCTCTCATCCTACCTGGTTTGGATCCCGCGCTCGAACTTTATAAGAGGTGTATCCCTACTGGAGATGAGTTACCTACAGTGGCGAATGTTTTCTCTCGCCTAAATCATTCATTTCCAGGACAAGGTTATGTGATGCCAAGTAACGACTCTTCTGTCTTAGTTACTACCGTTGGGGGTCGTGGTAACGGTCGTAGTGGTGGTAGTGGTCGTAGTGATGATGGCGGAAGTGGTGGTAGAGATGGTGGTCATAGTGGTGATCGTGATAGGAGAGATGGTGTCCGTGGTGGTAGCCATGGCCCACCACAGAGATATAACTATTGTCGCATGAACGATCACACTGTAGAGTACTGTTGGACAAGTGGTGTAAACGTGAGTGTGCACATCAAGTGTATGATGAAAATATGCAGTTTCAGATCACCATTATTGCTCCTGGACATGATGCTTTCGGCTCTAATCAAACTTCAGCTTCCGATACCTCCTCTCCACTTGAACAGATCCACCAAAAGCTGAATGTTCTTGCTAGTATCCCCTCTCAACCTACTGCAACCATAGCACATGTAAGTAACCTAGCCTTTGTGGCAACTCAGTCACTATCCTCCTCCTGGGTCATCAACCCAGGAGCAAGCTCTCACATATATGGTATAAATTCTCTTTCATAATCGTTGTTTTATAAAACATAATATTATCTTAGCTAATGAGTCTACTCATCATGTACTTGAAAAATGTGTCATTCACCCTACCCAATGACTGTTTTTATTTGATTCATTATATGTGCCAAATTTTCCTTTTAATTTGTTATACGTAAGCCAGTTAATTATTTTGTAATATTTTTCTTCTAATTCTTGTGTTTTCAGGACCTCAGGATGAAGAAGATGATTGGTTCGGGGCATGAAAGAGATGGACTGTATTACTTGGATATACCTGGAAAGGCGTTCACTTCAATTTCTAGTTATCCGTTGTAGTGGCATCATCATTTGGGTCATTCGTCTTCGGCTAAGTTACGTCAAGTGGTTCCCAGTTTGAGTTCTATTTTTATTCTAGAATGTAAGGCTTCTCGCTTAAGCAAGCATCACCATAATTCTTTTCTTCGCCATGTTAAGAGTTGCCAGTGAACTTGTTCATGCTCACATTTGGGATTCGCCTAGAGTCAAAAGTCCAAAAAGATTTCAGTATTTTGTTATCTTCATCGATGATTGTTCTAGAATAACTTGGTTATATTTAATGAAAGAACGATCTGAGTTTTCACATGTGTTATCCACTTTTTATAATGAAATTTATGTTCAGTTTGATAAACGCATTAAAGTTTTACGTTCTAATAATGCTTTGGAGTACTCAATCGTTTGTGGCTTCTTTTTATACTGATCGTGGCATTCATCAAACCGGTTGCATCCACACTTCTCAGCAAAATGGTGTAGCTGAATGCAAACACCGACCCCTTTTGGATGTGGCTCAAACTCACATTCAATATGCATGTCCCTAAACAGTATTGGGCATATGTCGTTCTTACTGCATGCTATTTGATTAATCGCTTGTCATCATCTGTATTGAATAACCAAGTCCCCTTTTTCATGTTGCATTCAGGTGTCTCTCTCTTTTCTCTACCTCCTGTGTGCATGGGTGTGTTGCTTTTGTTCACAATCTGGAACCAAATTGAGACAAGTTAGTTCCTTGATCTCTTAAGTGTATTTTTCTTAGTTATCCTCAAACTCAAAAAAATTATCGTTGTTACAGTCTTCAGTTGCGCAAGTATTATTTCAATACAGATGTTACCTTCTTTAGGTCCACTCTTTACTTTCCTTCAGGGGATCATCCTCTTCCGTTCACATCAGATCTGATATCTTCCATACCACTTCCGATCATTCCTGAATCCATTTTTGTCTCCATTCCTCATTTAAAAGTTTACCAGAGATCCAAAGATATATATGTGTTGCATTGTGTAATTCAACCCCCAACACATCATCTTTCGTACCTCAGGCTCTGGCTCCCACCACCATAATTTCAGATGATCTTCCTATTGCTCTCACGAAAGGTAGCTGTCTTTGTACTATTAAATATCTCATTTCAAATTATGTTTCATTACATCGTGCTTCTTCTTCTTTCCATCCATTTGCTGTCTTATTATCTTCCATTTTCATTCTTAACACTTTAAGCAATTTATGACATCTTTTGATTGGAAAAGTGCAATGGAGGAGATGATTGCTTTACATCAAAATCGGACTTGGGAGCTTACCTGGCTTCATGAGGGAAAGCAAATAGTGAGTTGTATGTGGGTGTACACTGTTAAGTATCATCCAAATGGCTCAGTTGAGTGTCTCAAGGAACGGTTAGTGGCAAAAAGGTATACCAAAACATATAGTGTGGATTATATGCAGACTTACTTTCATGTGGCTCTGCAAAGTTCTATTCGCATTCTTATCTCTATGGCGATTAATCACTAATGGCCTTATATATCAGCTGGACATCAAGAATGCCTTTTTATATGGTGACTTACAGGAGGAAATTTATATGGATCAGACACCATGATTAGGGTTCGAAGTACGACCTTTCCGGTTTGATGCAGCCGAGCCGTAACCGGAACGGAGATCGCCGCGACGAAATCGAGACCCAGGCCGCGGTTTATGAAGGATTTTGACCGACTCGGGGCTGACTCGGCCGAGTCACGAAACGACTCAGGTTGAATCGCCGAGTCAACCGAGTCAAGACCGATTCAGCCCTGAGCCGGTCAAAATTCAGCTGTAAACCTGTAAACATGGGTTTTAGAAGGGGAAAAATTTAACACTTACTGATCCAGATTTTGCCTGCGAGACTGTCTCCGTCGGCGTTCGCCCAGGAGACCACCTACGGCGTTGCAGATAACTCTCCCTCTCTCTCCTGTCTCTCTCTTTCCCGATCTCTCTGTCTCTCTTCCCAATTTGAGAAAGAGATCGAAAAAGAGTCTCTCTCCCTCTCCCCTCTGTCTCTCGGAGAAAGATCGGGAAAGAGTCTCTATCGCTCTCAGTTTCAGTTTCCCTCTCCCAGTCTCTCTCTAATTTAAATAGATGTGATTTAGTTAATTTAAATAAAGTTAACTTAATTTAAATTAAGTAGATATGAGTTAATTTAATTTAGTTTATAATTTAATTTATTTTAAAAGTACAGATGTAGTTTTAAAGTTTAATTTATTTTAAAAGATATAAATTTAAATTTTATTTTATTTAAATTTTAATTGCACAATTACCACCGCCATATCACTCCGATGATGGATCCTCTAGCCAATCATCTCAGACTACTGAATTAAACCAACATTCATACTACAATCTTTATGAAAACTATATAATTGATTTCTCTACTTATCGCAAGGATGATTATGATGATGATTTGTATCACATCGCAATTCAATGTGAAAATGACTACATTATGCAAATATTTATGAATGTATTTTGTGAAATTTATTATATTATGCATATTTTGGTATATTTCTACCGATGACGCATGTATTTATGTATTCTCTTTATGTTTAGTGTTCTAAATGATATGTTTTGAACATGTGATACATAAATATTGATGTCTATATTTTTTTAAGATTTGCCGTGATTTTTTCCAAAAAAAATTGAGCTTTCTATATAGCGTTTCGCGCGAATCGGCCAAAGCTGTTCGATGACGCCGCAACCGATGTGTCTCAGTACCCACCGAGTCGTAGGCCGAGACTGCGGCCTTGAATCATGATCATGATATGTTGTGTCAGGTAATAAGAATCTGGTGTGTAGGTTGAAAAAAGTATTATATGGACTGAAACAATCACCTCGAGCTTGATTTGATAATTTCAGTTCTTATTCATTATGATTCGACGCATCATGTCAAATCATTCAGTGTTTAGTCGTTCTTCTACATGAAGTATTATTGTGTTGATTGTTTATATTGATATCATTATATATGGGAGTGACTGTGTTGGTATTGCAGTTTGAAGGCTTACCTTAGTCGTCAGCTCATACTAAAGATTTAGGTACTCTTCGATATTTTCTTGGAATCGAGGTTGCTCGATCTAAAATGGGGGTATCTCTTTCGTAGCACAAGTACGTTTTGAACTTGCTTTCAGAAACAGGGGTGTTGGATTCTCGGCCTATTGATACTCCTATGGATCATGTCCAGCTTGATGCTGACGTGCGGGAGTTATTTGCGAATGTTGGATAGTATAAATGGCTGATTGAAAAGCTTATTTACCTTACTATTACACGACCAGATATCACCTATGTGGCTAGAGCAGTCAGTCAGTTTATGCAGGCCCCTAGGCAATCACATTTGGAGGTTATCTCTTGTACTTTGCGATACTTAAAGGGTTTATTATACAAACCATCACAAAAGCTAATAGTGGCGGGCCTCAATGATGCTCATTAGGCAGATAGTCGCAGTGATAGGAGGTCCACTTCTGACTATTGTACCTTTGTTGGTGGTAATCTTATGGCAAGCGCAGTAAGAAACATACCGTTTTTGCTCGTTCTAATGCAGAGATCGAGTATCGTGCTATGGCCCATAGCCTCTTAGATGATGTAGGTGAGGTCTCTTCTTAATGAAATGTGAATTATAATTCCTATCCCTATGAAGATGTATTATGATAATCAATCAACAATTTTTATCGCTAGTAACCCGGTGTTCGATGAGCGCACAAAGCACATCGGGGTGGATTGTTATTTTATTCGTGATTTGGTGATAAAGAGGAGATTGTCACTCCTTATATTTGGTTTGAGGATTAGTTAGGTGATATCCTCACCAAACCACTTGCCCGCAGTCCATTTTCTACTTTATGTAACAAGTTAGGCATGTTTGATCTCTATGCTCCTTCTTGAGGGGATATTATTAGTCTTATTCTCTTAATGTGGGTACAGTCAAGTAATTGTGAGTGTATTTATCATCATATGTTCATGAGGTGCAACCTAGGATTTCGTGTCGTTGCACTCTATTCTCTCATTTCTTTCTTCTATCTTCTCCTTTCTTTTCCTCTATACTTTTAAACTTCACTGTCCCAATACAATTGAAACTCTCAACTATATAATATATAATTAGAAATCTCAAATTATGAACACACACTCTCATTCTTTTTCCTAATGTTCTCATATAAGAACTCTCAAATTGTGAAAACTCTCTCTAATTTTTCTTTCTTTTTTTAGAATTAAAACCTTCACATTATGAAAACTCTTCCTCATATTTATTTTTTGTCCTAAGATTTTTTCTATTTTTAATGATTTTGTGGTTCTCTTTTTTCATTTCTTTTGTGCGCTTTTTTGTGAAGATTTTTTCGCTTCTTCGTTTTGGCTCATTCTTTTTTCTATATTTCTATTTTCCCTTTTTTATAATTCTTTGTTCCTTATTTTATAAATTTTATTCTTTTTATTTTTTGATTATTTTCTTTTCTATTCTTTCTTTATTTTTATTCTATTTTTAATTCTTTTTCTTCTATTGCGAAAAAGAAGCAAGAAAGTCAATATATCCGGCGTTATCTTTCGTTTTTTTCCTTTTTCCTTGATTTAATAATTTATTGTTTAATGTTACTTTACAGATCTACATAAGGTTAGATGGATCACGCTTGATTCGTACTTGAATGCATAGAAGAAAGATTATGGATGTGAGAAAAATATCTCAAGTTGATTTTTTTTCTTTGAATAATATTTGTCTCATGGAAATATGATGATGTCTCATTAGTTATAATTTTCACATATTCTATATTATTGTTATATAAAAATTTATAATGTCAGTTTATATCCTACCCCAATTTTCTACACATAAAAAATAGAAAAGACACAAAAATTTACTCTTGCAACTACTTTTATTTTTTTCATTTCTCAATCATTCTTTCCTTTTCCCATTAAATAATTTTCTCTTTTTTTTAATTCTTTATTTACCATATTTCTTCTATTAGATTTTAACGCAAATCTACTTTTTCCAAGTATTTTTCATCTTTATTCTATTTTACTTACTTTTATATTTATTCTTTATTTTCCTGTTATTTTTTCTTTACTTCTAAATTTTTTTCCCAACATTGTTCATTTTTATTTCATTTATTTTTCTTGATTTATCATTTTGTTCTACTGATTTTTTTTTCGATTTGTTTTGGTCTCATCCTTTTCTTTATTCTTTATAATGATTGTTTCTTTTTCTCCAAAATTGAGTTTATTCTATCTTAATTTATTATTCATTTCTAATTCTTTTTCTTCTATTTTTTTTGTACAATTTTGTTTTACTTTTTTATAATTATTTCTTTTTTCTTATTTTTCATATTATTTACATTCTTGATTTCTTTCCTTTTTCCATTCTTTCTTTTTTCTAAGTTTTTTATTTTGAAGATTTTTTTCAGCTTTTTTATTATTCTTTTATTTCTTTCTAGATGTTCTTAGCTTTTCTTTTTTCTTTTTTTAATTTAATACTGTTCTAATTTTTAGTTCTTTCTCTTCTTTTTTCTAAATTTGTTCCTTTTATTTTATCATATACTTTTGTTTCTAGAATTTTTTTTATTTTTTGAGATTATCATTTTCTTATTTTTTAATTTTTCTGTTTTTTCTTAATTATTTATTTTCCATTGCTTTAAATTTTTCTCTTTAGGGTTCTTTCCTTTTTTAATTTTTATTGAAAAACCTTTCTAAATATTTGTTTATTCCTATTCTAACATAACATAGCAACATATTTCTACTATTGTTACTTTTTTTAATAACTGATATTATGTCATTGCACATAAATTATTAGAATAAATTATAAGATACACATTCAAAATTTAGGAATAATTCTACTTAAAAACTTCTTTTCTAGTCCAATATAAAAGCCAAAATAACTCTAAATGAATGTTGCTATCTTATGCCAAAAGACTTGACCAGTAATAGATTTGATTCCAAAACCTAAAGATTTCTTTAGTTTATCACCTCCCTTTTTTTGGTTGAATAAAGACCGTAGTCCAGTCTTGAACCTTGGACCTCCCATTTTCCAATCCAACCCGTTTACCATTGAGCCATATCTCGGCGGTTTTTTTTAACCTCTTCTAAAAGAACCATGAAGAACTTTTGACACTCTAGAGGCAAGTATCCAACCAAATCATCCTATCTTGACATCTTTAAGTATATTTTCTAAGTGTCCTTCACTTAGAAAAGAAGTTCCATTTTAAAATTCCAAAGGAGGTTTCACTTATGGTTCTAAAACTAAACTGTGCTAATAGAAATTTGTAACACATTTGTCCTTTCTCACCCCAATGTACAATGATTTCTCTTGGTGAGATAGAATCATAACTTCTAGCAACCTTTTGTTTCAAATGCAGGAAGACCCCTCTGGTACATTGACTAAAATCCAACTGACAATCCAATTTCAGGAAGGGCCACGGAGACAAATGCTTCCCCAGTTCTCCCATATAAATGATGGAAGCAAATAACAGAAAAAGGATATAAAGGGATAAGAAAATATGTCTCATCTTGACCATGCTCGTGAAGAAACTTAGATGCACAATATTCTTCATAAAGGCCCTAATCAGTGTTGTCAATATTATTAATATTGTGGCAATTGCAATGCACATGTATAAATTATAATTATTTGAATTTGTAACTAATGGTTGCGCATTGTTTTATAAATGGCAAGTTGCACCATATAGTAATTAATTTATCTTAATTAATTGGTTGCTTAGTTGGCACATTAATAGAGAGTTCTGAAGCAAAATAGCAGCATTTTGCCAATGCATCCTCCTTTTTAGGTTGTGATTAATGCATATATTTTAAGAAAGCAATTTCTGTATCTTCTTTTCGTTTGGGCATTCTCACTACACAAACAACACATCCCTACTTCTCTAGACTAGTTATATATAGAGAGATATGATATCATCATACGATATGATATCAGGGAAAACAGATACAAAATCATATTGGGGGTCTCGGGGCAAAGATACCATGTGATAAGTACCATATGACGTGATACAGTTTGTTTTTGAAACACGTGTGATTCTTTATTAAGTAGGATATTGGTTTTATGATATCAGATATCTTCTATTTTGCTTCAGCAAGTGATATATCACTTGAGCTGACTCGATAACTATAACTAGAATTTATTATAACTAAATCATCCTCTCCTCTCTCCTCTCTGCCTTCAATCGACTTCGCCAATTTTCACCAATCATCTCCAAGCTTTGCGAACCTTTGAAAAGCTCTATGGAACCTCATCAAGTTCTTTCTGACCATCGAAAGACCTCGACATTGTTCTTTGAGCTTCACTAGGCATCTGCAGGCTTCCCCAACCACCAAAGTTCCTCCTCTATATCTTTGAACTCTGTCAAGGACCGGGTAACATTTTTGTCTTTGTCCATTCTTCTCTTTGCTCTGAATACTATTGATTCATGTTACAATTAGCAGCTATTGCAGATTAATGCTAACTGACTACTGTAACCACTTTTCCCATTGACGCCTTTGATGTTGATTATTATCTTGCTACTGTTACTGACTCTGCTCTCCGTTTCAGCGACAAAACAATAATAAGATGCTTAAAGGGACAGTAACTAAGATATGCAATTGCAGCTTAGCAGATGAATAATAAATAATTATTGTTACCATCACTTTCAGTTTTCCCTTCGATTTTTATTTGTTACTGTTACTGTTGCTTCTGTCTGTTTCAAGAATAACAGTAAATAAGAAGACCAGCCCAAAAAAAAAAAGAAACAGTAAGAGTGTGTCTGGCATTGCTTTGATTATAGATAAGTCCATTTTCGAAAGAACTTATCCAAAAAAAACTTATTAGAAAAATAGCTTTTATTGAGTTAAGGTGTTTGGTATATTAAAATTTTAAGTTCTTCTCAAGAAATATCTTGGGATAAATTTGTTGAAAGGGATTTGGATAATAATAGATGTGTGAGATAAAATTTAGATAAAATTCATAAAAACAATCAGAGAAAAAGAGACAAGAATATGGTTACACGTTAGATTGTGTGGGAAATCATGGGCAAGAGAGAAAGGAAAGGAGATCATACGGGTGCACTTTTGCCATTATGTTTGAGAGAAAAACTAAAAAATCTAGCTTTTGCAAACTGCATATTTTTAACTTCTAATTTTCCAAACAGTCCTTGTCTAGAGGATCACCAAAAGATCTAATTTTAGTAACAAAAGTATTTATTTGATCTAAAAGCAGCAAAAGCACTTATATAAAACAATGCCATAAATCCTAAAGAAGATATGTGATTTCTACTCTTTGGGCCAAGAAATATAATTTCTATTTTGTTGATTGAAATTAAACAGAGATCAGAATCACTAGCCATGATTATAAAGTTTATTATAAGAATCCTAGGATTGTAACAAGAAAAACAAATTTCTTTTGTTCATATATAATTTGAAATGGTTCAATGTAAGTTTTTTATAATTAAATAGAGAGTAGAATCATTAGATATGATTAAGAGTTTGCTACATGAAGCCTAAGTTCCTAAACAGTAACAAGTTTCTTCTTTCCATGCGGAATTTAAGATGGGTCAATGTATAGTTTTAATTTGACGTGTTTTTGTGGTCTATGTAGTTTACACTTAATTACTTAACTATTGCACATGGGTTAATATATCCTATGATAACCCTCATACAGTACGATATGTTGTATGATGGAAATGATAAACGAGGTGCAGCTTGATTTGCCAGTTTGGCCATAATTAAATTCTGCTCGACCCATCTAATAAGAAATAGAGGTATCGGCACAAAGTAACTTCATTGTCACATGGAAGTTATGGGCTTAACTTGCATCCTCTTTGCAATGCGAGGATAAGGCTGCATGCACAGAGAGACGTGAATGCTCCTCATGATCAAACAAACAACATAAAAACTACACATCGTTGATGACCAAGCAACAATATAACTTAACATATAACCCAAAATTGTGGATAGCTACAGTAAATTATCTTTCATTCAGCTTTGCTAAGGACCACCTCCTTTGTTAATTAGCAATAACCATCTCTTCCGACTATGTCAATTCAAGTTGGTAATCTTCACATCCAATATAGAAAATTTTGTTAGGACCCTACTGCACTCATTTAGATGCACCTCCAGTATGTTCCCTCAACTTAAAACCATATAATTGGCTTGAATAAAAAAACAAAAAATTTGTTAGAGATTTGGACTTGTGAACTAATCTCCAATTCCCCCAAGCCTGCGTCGGATCTGTCAAGTGCATGACCCCTCAAAGAGTGTCGTGCGTCAAGTACAATTGAATGGCACTAGTCACTATTTCCTACCCCCCCCCCCCCTCTTCATCTTTTATCTTCTCCAGCTTGCTCGACTTCGGCTTTAAAGCTTTCCCATGTCAAGTCAACATGTTCTTCATCCGCTGCTGCCACAAAGTCGAGTCATTATGGCCATTGAGGCTCTGTGGAGCAGGTTGTGCCCCCTTCAAAGCCATTCTACTACCTCAATTTATAGTCTTAGTGCCCGCCACCGATACACACAAGTTCGATCACCATTGAACACCTCAATTCATCATTGTATGTACAAAATTGCCAAACTAGAGAAGAAGAATTGGCCCAAATAGAATTCACTAACGCGTCTGGAATGCCCAAAATATAGAGATCGACTCCTAAATTATTTATTTTGGCCTTCTGGCCTTCTATCTACGTCCAAAACAAGTTCAACTCTTCGATTAACATAATATAGATTGTTCCTATACTTTTGATCTTCTCCAAACTAAGAATCAATCCCACCGCACAGCTGATCACCCCACCACAACTCTGATACGACTTGTTTGGATTAACTAAGTTTGGAGAAGATCAAAAGCGTAGGAATAGTCTAGAATTGTGTTAATCAAATAGCTGAACTTGTTTTGGGCATGGATCGGTATCTGCAGGTTGAAATCAATGATCTAGGTGTCGATCTCTATGTTTTTGGGCATTCTGAACGCGCTAGTGAATTCTGTTTGGGCCAATGTTGCTCTAGTTTGACAGTTTGTACAGTGAACAATGTTAATCGAGGTGTTCAAAAGTGATTGAACTTGTGTATATCGATGGCAAACACTGAAAGTGCAGATTGAGGTGGTAGAATGGTTGTGAAGGGGACAACCTTCTCCATAGAGCCGCAATGACCATAATGACTTTAATTTGTGGCAACAACGGGTGAAAAACAACATTGACTTGGCCGGGGTTGATAAAGGTTTTAAGGCTAAAATCAACGAAGCCGGAGAAGATAAAAGATGAGTAGTAGGAGGATATTCGAGAAATAGCAACTAGTACCATTCAATTGTACTTGACGAACAACACTCTTCAAGAGGCCATACACTTGACAATCTGACTAAGGTTCAGGAGAAATTAGAGATTAGGTACAAATCTAAATCTCTAACAAATTGTTTGTTCTTAAAGAAGCAATTATAAATTCTTAAGCTGGAGGAGGAAACAAAACTAGAGGTGCATCTAGATAAGTTCAAGAAGGATCCTAATAGAGTTGTCAAACTTGGATGTGAAGATTGAGGAGGTAGGCCTTACCATTATTGGCATCATCGCCTATCTTTCAACCACATTGTGACCACACTGTTGTTTGGTAAGGATACTCTCAAACTTGACAACGTGATTTCTGATTTATTGCTAAATAAGTTTAGGCGCAAGAATTTCAGCGATGGAGCGCCAGGTGAGAGTCGTGCCTTGATTGTTAGTGGTGGTTGCCATCGATTGGTCGAAAGCATGGTTTAACATCTCGATATAGGTATCGGCTAATGATTTCTAATACCAATATCGCCAATACTGGTCACTAATATTGGCAGTTTCGGCATATCGCTAATATCGCTCCTATATTAGCTGATATCATAAGGTCAATATCCCATCGGTTACCTCAAATTCGATACGATATTGTCAATATAAATCAGAATCAACCGATATTTGAAACCATGGTCGAAAGGCAACATGGTTCTAGTATTCTATGGGGGTGCTCCAATTTTAGAGATCGCAATTTGGTTATTTTCTATTATTGCGAGAGGAAAGGCCACATAAGGAGATTTATTTTCCTAAGTGCAAGGATAAATTGAGAAAGAGAGAGATGAGGAAACATCATCAAAAACAGCACTCAAGTAGGTGGTTTTCTAATGACAACATGTAAGTCGAGGCATCTTTTGATGAGGGTGGATCGGATTTGATTTTGGATTCTAAATGCTTATTCCATATGTGCGCAGTCAAATAGTTGTTCAATAAGTATCATGTGTGTGATAGTGGAATGATAGAGATGGCAAATGATTCTAAATAAGATTGTCATAGTTGGATCCTTACAAATGCACATGTTGTTGTATGAATAGTTAGTGAGGTTAGGCATGTGCAGAGTTGAAGAAGAATTTGTCTCCCTAGGGACTTTGGATCCGAGAGCTTATATGTGCTTAATTCAAGGTGGAGATATCAGGGTGCCAGGAGAAGGGGAGTTGTGCTGCAAGGAGAGGAAAAAAAAGGTTGTATAAGCTCGTTGGGAACTTTGTGACATGTGAAGGTTGTGTCAGATCTCATACGAGCGATACAGGTGGAAGTAACCAATAGATGGTGAATTCTACTATTGAAATTGAGCTGAACTCAAAGCGTGTGACATGCGCTTCGGTTGTTGCTAGTTAGGATAATCTCTCTGGCCGGGATAGAGAGGTGGAGCCACACTGCATTATGAAGCAATGAGCTAAGCATGGTGGTAAGAGACATTAGAGTTAGTCGCAGAGCTTGACACTCTCAACTGATCTTCAGAGTGATTTGTAGAATCCAAGCCAAGGTGGAGATTGTTGTGGTACGTCTTGTTTTCTGTGAATTATACATTTTCTGAGTTTGCATCGGGTTTGTATTCGGGTTTAGGTCCATTTAGGATAGAAGGTATTATGATAAATGTATGTTTGTATGAGGGTTGTAGGGTCCTTATATAATGTCTCTTATGAGAAAAACCCTAAATGAGAGGAGAGAGATCTTAATGTGTGGGGGTTAGATGGGAAAGGTGCAATTTCTTTGTGTGATCAAGGAATTCTCTCTCCAATATTTTGACTCCTGTTTTGATCTTCTTATTTGTGTGTGAACTAATTCCAATACTACCCTTATTAATGTTGCTTATCATTCCATTACCCGTTCTAATTTGAGTACTACTGCGCTAAATGCGTTTTCATTGCACATGCCCAAACCATCTCAGGCAACTTTGTCATCCTCAACTAAAGTTATCTCTAGCTTCTTATGGATACTCTCATTCCTTATCCTATCTTTTATTGTATTTTCGTTGATCCATATCAAAGTCTCATTTTCTCTACACTTGCTGAATATGTTCTTTAATCACCTACCATTCACATAAAGAATTTTCAACAATCCATGAGCACTTCTCCAACTCAACCATCATTTTTATTTTAGACAATTGGACATAGCCTGGTGTGGTGGGGAATTTCCGCCACAGACAGTTGGACGTTCCCAGTTGATCCTGCCAAGAACACAAGAGAAAAAGAACCGATATGGTGCCAGCCGAAGACCCTCGGGCGTGAGAATAAGTATCCTTTTTTGAAGAAAACAGAGAATACTTGTGAATAATGTGTTTTTGATAGTAATCAGAAGCTAACCCCCTTTTCTCAATCGAGATCAAGGTGTATTTATACCTGTCGGGGTCGTAATCGAGAGAGCAGAACTTTTAAATCTCTATAATAGCATAATTTGTACGTTATGATTTTCTCAACTGCTCAAATCACGCCACTTTGATTGCTGTGATCGTCAGGCAGAAATATCCACCACTATCCATAACAGTTCGCATTGATGTTGGGGCGTTGTAAGGTTTAGAACATAGGGATGATCTGGCAGCATAACAAAGTTCGTGAATAGCAGAGATTATGCCACTCGGCTGTAGCTAGCGCAAAAGAGTTAGTCTTCGCGGAGGGTCTTCGTCTTGAAAGTTGGGGCCCACGACTAGCGGGACAGCATCACCCGAGTTGAGCATCTGTGATGGACGGTCTTGGATCGATGTGGTCTCGGAAAGGGACCTGAAAATTATAGATCTATGCATGTAGCTCAGGATGATAGTGGGCTCGGGGCAGGATCCAAGGCTCTCCTTGGGTCTGTGCTAGCCTACTGGCATGTCGAGCTCATTGATCGCTTTTGTGACGATTCTGATGCAGCAGGGCACGTGTCATGATCCTGATGAGTGTCGAAAATTAACCACTATAGATGCCCCCCGCTTTCCTCCTTCCTAGAACCTTCAATCGAGAAAGGGGAAGCGTAATTGTCCAGATCATCCAACTGGGGTTTAGGTTTGCCGCTTCTGGTCAGAGAAAAAGTTATTGGCGTATCTCTTCAGATTTGGGGCATTTAATGTTACCCTCGTCCAGTTGTCAAATCATACGTCCGATCGGCGTGCGTAGTGAGCGGATTACTGTCGTTTCGACTGAAGGGTGCATTGGGAAACGTGTGACGGTTCGATTCGAAGTGAGAAGGTGCCATCACGCCTCGATTCAAACCTAGGGTTATCATTGCAGTGACATCGTCTCCTCTTATATAAGAGGGAGAATTCTCCAAAAAGAAACCCCTAACACTTGAATCTTCAAAGTCGCTGCCCCAGAATCTCCTTTCCTATTTCTATGCTTGGATTTCCCGACTTTCAAACCTCCAAGATGACAAAGGAAGGCGTCGCCGAGGGGAAGAGGAAAGACAAGAGCGTCGTCGACGAGAAGAGGACGAGAACTGCCCCGCGGACTAGAGTGAGGATGGATTTTAATCCCAAACCATCCATCTTTTCAGCCAGGAGCATGTAGATAATTATCTGATGAGGCACCGCGGTTGCCTGTCGTCGCCGATAGCAGTGGAGTTCTATTCTTCCAAGATGGATGTGAAGGTGGAACCTCCCGCTGAGGGAGTACACTTCCACCCCTGATCTTGGCATTGGGAGTTTCACTGCCTTTGATCCCATTTGTCTGAAGTGTGTTGGGGTACTATCAGGTTCTTCCCACTAAGTTGGCTCCGGATGCATGGCAGGCGGTCTTGGCTTTTGAGACTATGTTGTACTTTCGCCCCTCCTCGTATGGACTTGACATGTTCAGTGTCGCTTATGTGATCAAGAAGACTTAGAGCGGTATCCGCTTTTTTAAAGCGAGACATGGTTGGCAAAAATTGATTGTTAATTTGGTGGAGAACGACCATGGGTTGAATGGCTCCTAGTTCGAGTTTCAGATCCTTGGGAAGCGGCCTCGAGAAGTGATTGCAGGCTCGTTCCAGTTTCGTGGAATATGGATCTGATCTTCTAAGCAACGGAGTCGATCTCAGAGAAGGTCAAAGCCCGAGCTTTGAAGTTGTACGAGATTCCATATGACAAGCGTAACTGGAGTTGGCTCTTGAATCTGAATAGGTCTGCAGAGCCTCCAGCCATCCCAAGTCCCACGGGTATGGTCCGAAAGCATATGGCGTCTCTGTCTGACACGGACAAGGAGGTCGTCGAGGGTACCAAATGAGGACTGAGTCGGAAAGAGGGTCCTCCCTGAATCAATTTACCAAAGAAGGAAAAGAGATCGAAATTAACTTCTAGATCCACACCTCCAGAAAGGTAAACTTTCACTTGTTTTAAATGTTGCTATTATTCGTATTCTGACCTTTGATTTTTAGAGGGCTCTGAGTCTTGGATCCAATAAGGAAGAGCTGACAAGGTTGAAGTTGCGAAGAGGTCCCGCTGCGAAAGGGGACGTATTTCCGAAAAGAAGGCTGCTCCTGTGGCTTCGGATCTGCTCATTCAGTCTTCATATCCCTACATTCCTAAACCTCGAGGACGAGACCTTGCCCAATTCGCTCGCTCGTCGGAGGGTGTCATTCCACCCTCAACTCAACTGTTGTCGTTTGATCCAGAGGCGGCGACCACGAGAGAGGAACAACAAGTGGGAGGTAATGTTGCTGATGGACCTTGGCTCTTTTGCCGAATGCGGGCCAGACCTCTCATGCCTCGATCCCTGAATCTGGAATGTTTATGTGGAGGCGTGGTGAAGTTGCTTTGGTCAAGCGTGAATTCCTCGACGATCTGGAGGAATTTGAAGGTCTCCCCCTGAGGGAGCAAAGGAAGATGCTGGTGAAAGACATCTTCAAGGTAAGAGTGCATTTAGGTTGTCTTTAGTGGCATGTTTCATCCACAACTGAGTGTATCTTTCGCAAGGTGTGGCGCTCGCCTTGGGACAGATGAGCCACCAGCAGGCGACATTGAATAATCAGAATAAGGCCTATGCTAACTCGGTGAGAAAGGGTCGCCGAGGCAACTGCTAAGAAGAAGACGATGGAGGGTAAGCTTTCCTCGTTACAGGCCGACATGGAGCGCGAGTTAACGATCAGCCAAGGATTGAAGGAGGTGTTGTTGCGGGTGAGGAGAAGTTCAAGCTTGCCCTCGAGGAAAAGGATGTAGCTAAGGCCGAGTTGGAGTAGCAAAAAAAGAACTCCAGTGTGAGCTGAGGCATGCTCTTACTAAGAAGGAGGCCAAGAAACGAGCTGATGAAAAAATGGAGAGGCTGCAAGAGGTACAACTCTACAAGGTAATGAAGTATCAACAGGGATATCGTGATGGTACTTTGGGCAAAACTCTCAGGTATCCCTTTGATGACGAAGAGCAACAACTGGCTCAGAAAACCCCCGGGGCGCCTGCTAAAGAGTCTCTTGCCCCAACTGATGCTTCCAATGTGGTTACAGAAGCTGATGTCGGAGGAGAAGGGCCCCAGTTGGGCTCTAAGACTGAGACTTCCTTTGAACATGCAAGTGATGCTTGAGCGTGACAGCTTCACATGTCCTTATGTTAATATCTTTCGAGCCAGTAACAGAGGATTTTCATTATTGCTTTACTTCGAGTCTCGCCTCGATTTCTCATTGTGTCGGATTGTTGATTGTACCTTGGTGCTTTTGTGAGTGTCAGCTCAGAGGTTCTTCCGGACCCGAACTTGGCTCTAACTCGTTGCATTGGTCCAACAGATCATCCGAGTAGCCCATGCCATCTTGAAAGCAGATTCTCCAAAGCATCGCGATCTTGCCGATCGTTGTGGTTCTTCCTTCTCCGATGATTCTGAGACTTCCTTATCCAAATCTGGCTTGAATCTTAGTACAGAGTCTGGGTCTTTGTTGCAATTTTTTGTAAGAGGCGAGAAGTAGTGTTGGAAGGGCGCCTCCGCCCTGATCTCCCCTTGGGGACTGAAATCGTGTTGTGTGATGACTTCATCTCACAGCTGGAGCGTGAACTAGCTTGTAGCAAGGAGAAAGAGAGATACCTTGACAAGTGACATCAATGGACCGCGAAGTCGATGGACCAATTGTAGCGGTTGAAGGATTTAAAGGAGACTAATCGTCTTTTGAATGAATCCCTTTAGCGCAAGTCCGATGAACTGAATGAGGTGTGAGTTGTAAAGCATCACCTGGACGAAATTGTACAAGCAAGCATAAAGCAGGTAACTTTTCCTAATCTCAATTGGAGAAGATGCATCACGAAAACGCCCGACTTTGGTTTCGAGTTCGCCAATTGCAGGAGGCTGAGCGGAGAGAAATCAAATTGATAGAGCTGAGAGTTGAAGCGAAACGATCAGGGGTACTCTTCCGCAGGAAAGAGCAAAGAGCTGAAGATCTTCTTCATGACTGACTAGGCTTTGTTCTCGGACACAGACTGGGGGTGAGAGTGGCAAGAGGGGATAAACATGTAGCCTTATTTGAATCCCAAGTCCCCATTTTTTGCATTTGCACTTAGCACTCTTCTTTGTATAAGGTGAGAACGAGTAATCAAAGATGGTTTTGAGTTTTATTGTTCCCTCTGATCTCCAGGTGAATCTCGTGCAGGCCCTAGCCACCAGGGGTGAGTGCTTACCATAAATTGAACGAGAGCCGTTAGGATGATCTCCGCCTTTCATGAGAATCTCCGTGTAGGTTTTAACCGCCGGAGTGAAGACCCGATACAGGCTGTAGAGTGACTGTCATGAGTGCTTCTGTCTTTCAGGAGAGCCTCAGTGTAGGTCTTAGCAGTCAGGGTAGAACCCGCTATAGGCTGTAGAGTGAGCGTCAGAAGGGCTTCCGTCTTTCAGGAAAGCCTTCGTGTAGGTTTTGGTCGGTAGAGTGAAAACCCGCTATAGGCTATAAAGTGACCATCAAGAGGGCTTTCCATCTTTCAGAAAAGCCTCCGTGGAGATATTAGCCGTCAGGGTGAAAACCCGCTATAGACTTTAGAGCGGCTGTCATGAGGGCTTCTATCTTTCAGGAGAGCTTTCGTGTAAGTCTTAGCCGTCAATATGAAAGTCCGCTATAGGAGTTAAAGCAAATGTCAGGAGGGCTTCTGTCTTTCAAGAGAACCTCCGTGTAGGTCTTAGCCATCAGGTGAAAACCCGCTATAGGTTGTAGAGTGTCATGAAGACTTCCGTCTTTAGGAAAGCCTTTGTTTATGTCTAAGCCGTCAGGTGAAAACCCGCCATAGGCTGCAGAATGACCGTCAAAAGGGCTTCTGTCTTACAGGAGAGCCTCTGTGTAGGTCATAACCGTTAGGGTGAAAACTCGTTATAGGCTGTAGAGTGACCGTCGAAGGACTTCCTTCTTTCAGGAGAGCCTCCATATAAATCTTAGTCGTTGGGTGAGAACCTGCTATAGGCTATGGAGTGAGCGCCAGTAGGCTTTCCGTCTTTCAGAAGAGCCTCCGTGTAGGTCAGCCATCAGGGTGAAAACCAGCTACAGGCTGTAGAGTGACCATCATGAGGGCTTCCATCTTTCAGGGAGCCTCCATGTAGGTCTTAGCTGTCAGAGTGAAGACCAGTTATAGGCTGTAGGGTGACCGTCTGGAGGGTTCCGTCTTTTAGGAGAGCTTTCATGTAGATCTAAGCTGTCAGGGTAAGAACCCGCTATAGGCTTTAGAGCAACAGTCAAGAAGATTTTTCGTCTTTCAGGAGAGCCTCCTTGTAGAGCCGACAGGGTGAAAACCTGATATATACTGTAGAGTGGCCATCAAGAGGCTTATGTCTTTCATGAGAGCCTCCATGTAAGTCTTAACCATCAGGGTGAAGACTCGCTATAGCTGTACAATGACCGTCAAGAAAGTTTTTTGTCTTTCAGGAGAGCCTCCGTATAGGTCAGCCGTCAGGATGAAAACCCCCAATAGGTTGTAGAGTGACCGTCAAGAGAGCTTTCATTTTCAGGAGAAGCTCCGTGTAGGTTTTAGCCGTCAAGGTAAAGGCCCGTTATAGGCTGTAAAGTGACCGTCAGGAAGGCTTCTGTCTTTCAAGAGAGCCTTCGTGTAGGTTTTAGCCGTCAGGGTGAAAATCCATTATAAGCTGTAAAGTGACCATCAAGAGGGCTTTCCATCTTTCAGGAGAGCCTCCGTGTAGGTCAGTTGTCCGGGTGAAAACTCGTTATAGGCTGTAGAGTGACCGCCAGGAAAGCTTTCGTCTTTCATGAGAGCCTCCGTGTAGGTCTTAGCCGTCAGGGTGAAGACCCGATATAGGTTGTAAGATGTGTCATGATCATGGAGAGGAATGCTCAAGAATGGAGAGAGAATGTACTGAACAACAATTCTTTTCATTAAATAAGCTTGAAATTTATATGTAGTACCGTTTCACATAAAAAAAATTTCATTGTTTGCCGAGCACTTTCCCGTTTTGGGTTGCTAAGGTGTAGGAACATTTGCCTCTTTTGGCAATCACGATATAATGTCCCTCCCAATCCGCCCACAGTTTTCCTGCATCTCTCTTCAATGCTTCAGATAACATGCTTTAGAACAAGTTTTCGAATTGAAACTCTCGAGGCTTCACTTTCTTGTGATGTGCCGCCTTGATTTGTTGTTGGTAGGCGATCCGGATCATGACCTGTTGATGCCTCTCCTCAGAGTGATCCTGCGCTAACCGGAGCTTGATGGTGTTTTGATCCCACTTAACCCCTTCCGTGAGCAGTGTTGGCATGCAGACATCGACTGGGATGATAGCTTCCATTCTGTAAGCCAGAGAAAATGGAGTCTCTCCCGTAGGGATGCGCTTGGTTGTTCGATATGCCCAGAGCACTCCCGGAAGCTGCCCGACCCATTTACCCTTAGCCTTACCGAGGCTCTTGCACAGGCTGTCGAGGATGTTGTGATTGTTGATTTCGGCTTGGTCGTTGCCTTGCGGGTAGTATGACATAGAGAACCAGTTGGCGATCTTATACTTGAAACAGAAAGTGGCTACCTCCTTACTGGTGAAGTTTGTCCCGTTATCAGAGATAGTATGAAGAAGGCCGAAGCGACACACAATGTTCTGTCATAAGAACTTAACCACTTGTTGTCCAGTGACTTCGAAAAGACGCACAAATTCAATCCATTTGGTGAAGTAATCGCCAGCAACTAGTAAAAACTGGAACTGAGGTTGTGCTCGAGGAAGAGAGCCCTCCACATCTAGCCCTATTGCATAAAGGGCCAAAGGCTCCGGAGTGTGTGGAGGTCTTCACTTGGCCTGCTTGAGGACAAAGCAAACCTGACACTGGGCACTTCTTCACATACTCTGTCGCATCTTGAAACATCTTGGGCCAGTTAATACCCCTGGTTGATGGCTTTATGGACAGGAGAGTGGCTGCCTGCATGGTTCCCACAGTTGTCGTCGTGAATATCCTGCATCACTTTCTTCGCTCCGTCCGGTCCGAGACACCTCGAATAAGGGTTGGAATGGAGCTTGGAGCAGGACATCTTCCAGAAGTATGTATCTTGTGACCAAGTGTTGGAGCTTCTGCGCTTCGGCTTTGTCGTCGGGCAATACCACATCCTTCAGATAGGCGATGATGGGGTCTCTCCATCTCGGTGAGGTGTCCATGCAGAGCACTTTGCCTCCAGATCGCTAAATACCGGGCTCTGCGGTGTGTTCGACGGGGATCTCCATCCGAAACTGATGCTTAACAGCTGACCCTAGATTGGCAAGGTAGTATGCATGATTGTTTCCAATCGAGAGATCTGCTCGTAGTCATAGCAAGAAAACTTGGATTTCAGGCTAAGGACGAGTTACAGATATGCTATCATCCACTCATCCTTGACAGTGTACTCCCCTTTGACCTGACTCACTACAAATAGTGAATCAGAGTGGATTTCAAGTCTGGTGAGTCCAAAGGTCACAACCATCTTGAGACCGGCGATGACAGCTTCGTACTCGGTCTCATTGTTGGTAGCAGAAAAGCCCAAGGTGAAGGACTGCTCAATTATTGATCCTTCTGGAGTCATGAGGACGATCATGATTCTAAAGCTTGCAGTTTGAGACTCTGTTCACGTTAAGGACCCATCCGTTCAGAAGACTGCACAGAGTCGATGGTCCCAGAGTGAACTCGACGATGAAGTCGGCCAGGACTTGCACCTTGATTGTCGTCCTCGGTTCGTACTTGATGCGATAAGGTTTCAACTTCGTGGCCCACTTTGCTATCCTCCTGGTGGCCTGCGGATTCTCCACAGTGCTTTTCAAAGGGTTCTCCATTAATATGATGATCTGAAAACATTGGAAGTAATGCTTCAGTTTTATGGAGACAACAACGAGTGCGAGAACCATCTTCTCCATCCTTTGATATCTAGTTTTAGCACTGAGCGAAGACTTGCTGACGTAGTAGACAGGCTTCTGAGCGCCTCCGTCTTCTCAAACCAAGGCTCCGCCCACAGCTGACTCCGGTACTACAAGGTAAAAGAACAGTGTCTCCCGGGTGCCTGGTTTGGACAGGAGAGGAGGAGAAACCAGATACTTCTTTAGGCCTTAGAACGCGGCATCACACTCCTCATTCCAGCAGAAGTCTACCTTGTTCTTCTTGATGGCTTGAACGGTTTACATTTATCTATGGATCGATTAAGAAACCGGTTTAAGGCTGCAAGGTGCCCATTAAGCATCTGGACTTCCTCAACACATATCGGGGACCTCATACTCGGATGGCAGATATCTGCTCGGGATTGGTCTCGATGCCCCGCTGAGTGACTAGAAATCTCAGGAACTTGACGAAGGCAACTCCGAAGGTACATTTCTTGAGAATGAGCTGGACCTTACCATCTGAGGCAACTCAAGTGTTACAGATGATCAACACTCCGGAGGCTCTTCACAAGCATGTCATCAACGTACACTTTTATGGTACGTCAGATCTGCTCTATGAAGAATTTGTTAATCATCCTTTGAAATGTTGCTCCGACATTCTTCAATCCGAAGGGGGCATCACCTTGTAGCAATAGATTTCTCAATTGGTGATGAACGTAGTCTTGTCTTCGTCCGGAGGATGCATCTTGATCTGGTTATACTCGGAGTAAGCATCCATAAAGCTGAATAATTCATGGCCTGCATCGCATCCACCACCTGGTCGATCCTCGGAAGGGAAAGCTATCTTTGGGACATACCTGGTTGAGGTTGGTGAGTCGATGCAGATTCTCCATTTACCGCTTTTCTTCACCAAGACCGGGTTGGCGAGTCACTCGGGGTAGTGTGTTTCTCAGATGAAATTGTCTCAGCAACCAGTCAACTTCTTCACGGAGAGCTTAGCATTGCTTCGCGTTCATCTTTCTTGGCTTTTGCTTGACTGGTTTGACTCCTTGATCAATGAATAACCAGTGGCAGATAATGGATGGGTCGACTCCTGGCATGTCTGCGGCGGTCCAAACAAACACATCCAGGTTGTTAGATAGAAAATCTTTAAAACATACATTTTTCATCTGTCGGAAGATTTGCCCCGGTTCGAAGGGCCCGCCCCGGGTGTAACGGGTCCACATAGATCAGCTCTGCGTCTTCCTTCGATCGACTATTGAGAGCCTCTAATTCATCAGATGAGTCAATTTCTTGGCCTCCGTCGCTCTGTAATTGCTATTGGGTGGCTATCAGCTTTTGTTTCTTTCCTTGAGGGTGGTCCTGGTTGAAGGTCACCTTTACGTTGCCACCCACCCGGATTTCTTCCGAGCGATAGCGGCAATGCTTCGAGCCACGATTTGTTCTCCCCTTATGTTTGCGGTTCCCCTTGGGATATCGCAGGAGCTGGTGGTAGCTGGATAGAACCACCCTTGTCATGTGAAGCCAAGGTCGATCAAGGATCGCGTTGTGTGGGGACTCAACGTCGATCATGAAGAACTCCGTGATGACATTGTATGAATTGGCGTGGACCAGGTGCGAGATCGTGCTGGGAGATCAAGTCTCGTTCTCGTCAAACTCATACAAGTTGGATTGAGTTTAAGGGTTGATCATGGCTCGGACCACCTCCGAGGTATCCTCCATTCTGTCCAGAGCGCCTTTGTATAGGATGTTGATGCTACTCTCGCTATCGACCAGGATTCTGGACAACACTCGACAGTTGCTGATGTGCATGTTGACGATCAGGGCGTCGTTGTGCGGGAAATGAACTGCGCAGGCATCTGCCTCTGAAAACATGATTGGCTTTCTCGGGGTCAAAAATGGACAAGGACGTCTAATAGTTGGTCCTATGGGCCTCGTTGACGTAGATGAACCTTTCTCTCGAGGTCGTCCCTTCAAGTGAGCAGGCATCGAAAATGGCATCCACTTCTCGGTAGTTGACAAGGGCGCAACTCGTCAGACTCTTTCATTGCTGAGCTTCGGGAGCCTCCTTATGCACCTTGACCTCCAAGGGTTCTCCAAGATTTATGAACTCCTTGAGGTACGCCGGTTGACGAGTTTTTGGAGTTGCTTCTGGAGATGTCGACAGTCGACTGTATGGTGGCTCATCCCGCCATGAAAGGTGCAGTTGTTTTCGGCTTTGGGACCCTTTGGATTAGGCTTCAGCGATCTCAAATGTCTCAGCCAGGATTAGACCTGAATCGCACTAAAATTCGATAGATGGAAGTTTTGAATGGAATGAGGTTGGTGTCAACTCTGTAGACCTCAACGGGGTTCCGGGAAGAACTCGGTTTAGATTGTTCCCTGAAGCCGTTCTGTCACGGTTCTGAGCCTTCTTCGGAGGGGCAGACTACGTATTTATCTTCTCTCCCTCGCTTTCTTGCTTGGGGGGTCGGTCATTGATCTTCGCGAGCTTCTTCCAATTGGACATACTTCTGGGCTCGAAATAGTATATCCCTCATGCTGGTGATGTGTTTCACCAAATACTTGTAGAAGGAATAGTTGGCCTGCAATCCGACAATGAATACGTCTGTGACAACTTCATCGCTGCAGTTTTAAACCATAGTCATCTGGCTCTGAAAATAACTAATGTAGCATTTTGAGAGTCTCTCATGGCTTCATCTTGATGCTGAGGAGGTGATTTTTGTTCTTCTTAAACTCCTGTCACGAGGCGTATTAGTTGAAGACATCGCTAACCTCTTTGAAGCTCCAGAGAGATCGCGATGAGAGAGTACAACCAGTCCAATGCCATGCCCTTGAGACTGAAAGGAAACACCCGACACATGACGTGGTCATCTTGAGAGTGAACCGTCATCTTGACCTGATAGGCTCAAAGGTACTGGACCGGGTCGGTCACTCCGATGTAGCATTCAAAGTTCAGTATCACGAACTTCTTTGAAAACTTGTAAGACATGATTTCCTCTGAAAGAAGAAAATCAGATATCCGTAGGATGGACGGTCCTTGGCGCCACGGGGTTGGGGCTTGTCCTCGTGGATCTGCTTCCGGACCATCTCCACAAGATCCTTGATGCGAGGAGTCATAGCAGGCCTGAAAGACTCGCTTTCTTCAGAATGCTCGTCGCGACACAGAGATGCGGATCAAGGACGCCTCCGGTTGGCCCCCGTGTGGGCGGCGTCCGTCGCACGTGAAGGTGAAGGATGAGATTCCTCCATGTCGATGCCCCTCATCTGGGCCTTTTCGAGGATCTCAATCTGGGTAAGGAGCTAGTTTTGGACACGGGTGGCAGCGTCTCTCTCCAGGGCGGCTCTTTCGCGCTCGCGAGCCGCCTCCGCCCTCTTGTTCATCGAGTCGCTTTTGTAAGTGGTCCAACACCTGGAGAAGTTACCCCTCAGCAGACAATCGATATTCATGCTCGTTGGCTAATCGCTCGGGAGTAGTGGTCGGGGATGAGGGCTCCTCATTGATTTATTGGAGAACTACATCTAGATTTGAGGGGTAGAGATCAGTGGGATCTGTGCCCCCATTAATGGTCTTCTAGCCTTTGAAAGCAGCAACCGAGGCGGTAGCCTATGAGTTGGTCTTCTTCTAAGGAGCTATTGTCGTTTGCGAGGCTCTTTGTGGAGGGATTTTTGGGATAACATTTGGCAAAAAAGAGGGAACCCCCTGAGCGTAAACTCAAGAGCTCTCAAAGAAAGCACCAATGTGGTGGAGAATTTTCACTACAGACAGTTAGACGCTCCTGATTAATCTTTCCTAGAACACAGGAGAAAAAGAACAATCAGGTCAAGAGCAACGGTGTGTTGCCGGCTGAAGACTCTCGGGCGTAAGAATAAGTATTCTTATTTGAAGAAAGCAGAAAATACTTATGAATAACATGTTTTGGTAGTAATCAGAAGCCAACCCCTTTGCTTAATCGAGATCAAGGTGTTCATACCTTTTAGGGTCGTAATCGAGGGTGCAAACTTTCGGATCTCGATAACAACATGATTTGCACATCATGATTTCCTCAACCGCTCAGATCACGCTGCTTGATTGCTGGGAGTGTCATGCAGAGATATCTGCTACTATCTATAACAGCCCTCATTGATGTTGGCCATTGTAACATTTGGAATGTGAGGATGATCCGGCAGCATAATAGAATCCGCGAATCACGGGCATTGTGCCGCTCGGCTGTAACTGACGCAAGAGAGACAGTCTTCACGAAGGGTCTTTGTCTCAGAAGTTGAGGGCCCCGACTAACAGGACAGCCTCGCTCGAGTTGAGCATCCGTGGCGGATGGTCTTGGATCGTTGGGGTCCCGGAAAGGACCTGATGATTGTGGATCCATGCAAGTAGCGCGGAATGATAGTGGGTTCGAGGCAAGATCCGAGGCTTTCTCCTTGGACCTATCTACCACTATGTCGAGCTCATTGATCGCTTTTTTGACGATTCTGATGCAGCAGGACATGTGTCGTGATCCCGATAAGCGTCGAAAATTGACCACTACACCTGGTGTAAGCGAGATTTTGGACCTTGCACCTCTTCCAAATCTAAAATGTTTTGCACTTTGTCAGTGGCAATCACACACTTTAACCATCATGTTTTGATTCTATGAATGAGTCCTCAATCAAACCATCAACTATTCTAAGCAATGAAAATGATAGTGCTTGGGTATTCCTTGGGATATCTAAAAGTAAACCAACTAGAAACACATTCAACATACTATATTTTATCTTACTGGTTTTAAATTATTTAGATCTTAAAGATTCTCACATTTCAACTCTAGAAATAATCCCTCCTAAATCCCAAGACTCTCACAACTAAATATCATCAACAAACAACAGAAACCCTGAAACTTCATTCTCGAAATGCTTAATATTGTTCAAAATATCAGCCACTATAAACGATATACTGAACAAAACTACTTGGTTTGAACTGTAGATGATATGCCTCATATGAAATGCTAAAAATTATAGTGCATATGATTTTAAGCCAATACCAATTGATATTGAGCCACCATACAGAAGTAGAAATATGGGTTAAAATGGGCTTTACAACATTCACTTTTACTCTTGGCCATAAATGTTGATCAGGTTTTTCTCAACAAATGCTCATTGGTCTATACGTAAGGAGACACATGACCCCAGCCCAACAAGCTGATACCCAATGGGTTTCTAACTTTCTATACAGATAATTCTTTTTAAATTCTCTTTTCCATTATGATAACAATCTCTAGAGTTCACAATCATCTGAGACCAAACTCTGTCCTACATAGTTTCGCCTGTTGAAAATCCACCAACTTTCATTCCCAATAAGTTAAGAGTGTCAAATAAAGGGATCATTGTCCAATTCCACTAGATTAGGAAGCTGCAGATGAGTCCAGCACCTTTAACAAGTCAAACAATCAGTTCTTGTCTTCTGATATCCAATCATAATTCCAGACTGTAGCACTTCTTTACCACTAAAATTTCATGAATACTAGACTATATTGCAACCAAAAAGAAAAAAGAAAAAAAAAACTATTTTTTCACTCAAGACCACAAATAAGAGAACAAGCAGAACCAGCAAGAAAGTAAGAAATAGAATATTAAGCAAAAAACTAAACAGTGAGAGGCATAAAAATGTGAAATATTTCCTAAAGATTTGATCTTGGCATTTATTTCTTGAAGTCGGATTGTTATAGTTCGGCCTTCAATTCTTCCACTCCTCTACAACTCAACTCCGGAAAATTTAGATAGTAAAGCAGGAGGAGAAAACGTATTTTAGGGTTTAAGAAATTTTACTAAGAGCGAATTAATTAAGTTGAAGAGGTGATAAAACCCTAATTTCACACGAAAACAAGCAGAGGTTTGTTAATTAATTAAATTGAAAAGAAAAGATTTGGGGAAGAGAAAAGAGGAAGAGAACTAACCATGGCGAATCGAAACCCTAGCAGGAATCAAGAAGCGTCCTTGATTGAATCTAGCGAGCGCGAGGAATTAAAAGAGTCGTCTTTAATAATAATAAATAAATACAAGGTGGAATGACTTTAGTCTGGGCGCGCGTATGATTGCCGCGTTCGCTTGCTTCCATATCGGACGCTGTGTTGCGCCTGTTGTCCTGTTCGGTAGGTAGAGAAGAGAATTTAAAAGGAAAAAAAGGCAAAGATTTTATTTTGAATTTAAGTGTTTTAACAAATTATAAAATAAATAAATTAAGGGATATCTCACTAATTAGAAAAAAAACTTAGCTTAATAGTTTTATTCGTTTCAGTCACCTCTTTTTTTAAAGTAAGGATGTGCGTTCACGTGTCAACCGCTGAAATGCTCATCAGTGATAAAAGACGAAAATGCCTATAAGTAATCGCTTTAAAAACTGAACCACTTCAAAAATGCTCTATTTCTGATGGCTATAATCGCAGTCCTGACAAATGATTACAGTACAGAGGACTGCGACCATGATCGCAGTCCTCACAAAAATGATTTATTTCTGAGGATTGCGACTATGATCGCAATCCTCACAAAATGATCGTATTTCTGAAGATTGCGATCATGATCGCAATCCTCGCAAAATACACTATTTATGGTCGCATTCCTCACCAAAATTTCATATTTTTGAGTATTTATATGATTACGATCATGATCAAAGTCTTTTTTATTAAGACTGCGACTATGATCGCAATATTCACAAAAATATTCTCTATTTGAGTCTTTATGAGGACTACGATCATAGTCGCGATCCTATGATCGCAGTCATCAAAAAATGCCTACTGTTGAGTTTTTGTGAGAATTGTGATCATGAATTGCCCTATTTCTGAGTCAGTCCTCACAGAAAACTATGATCATAAGTCACAATTCTTATATCAGCATCTCATCATTAGCAGACCCCCGTCAGCATCGTCATCATTAATAGACCCCTCGTCCACTGATATTGAATAATCCCTAATGCTTTTTAGATCTAAAAACAAATAAACTCATAGCGGGCACGAACAAAATTTGATCTTCAAAAGGTCAATTCCCCCCCCCCCCCCCCCCCCCCCCCCCCCCCCCAAAAAAAAAAAAAAAAAGAAGGGGAAGGGGGACTTTGCCCCCAACCCCGGGAGGGATTCCCTGCCCCCCCCCCCCCAACGACGACCTGTTCGCGCAGGTTGACCCAATTACTCCGCGTCGAGGTTAATGTTGAGGGAAAAGTAACGTCAGGAGCAATGGAAAGGATAAAATAGGAAATAAAAATATATAAACAAGTAGTGGTTGGGAGGAATCAGTATATGCTGACATGGATGCGGTTGTAGGAATCAAATTATGATGCTAAGTTTTTTCTAATTATGAAGTAAAGTAAGTGGTTGTAGCGAAATATTTCTTAAATTAAAGAAATAGTTTAAACTTTAAAGATAAGCCAGCTTGGAAATAGGCTCAAGCTTGCTCAAGTTTTATGTTACATAAATATCTAAGATAGTTGCCTA
This sequence comes from Agave tequilana, assembly GCA_038442645.1. Classification (NCBI taxonomy): domain Eukaryota; kingdom Viridiplantae; phylum Streptophyta; class Magnoliopsida; order Asparagales; family Asparagaceae; genus Agave; species Agave tequilana. Next base: position 37,829 of record JAVJIF010031625.1, on the reverse strand, counting down.
GATCTTAAATTTCGATCCAATTTTTTCTTCGGGTTGTGCTCTAGGGGCACAAGAGGGATGAGAATTGGTCGGGCCAAGCCTGACCAGGCCGAAGCTGACCAAGCCGAAATGAGCGGATTTTGGTCAGCTTGAACCTTGGGCATGCATTTGTCCCATCTAAATACTGTCCATTATAGTTTGAGCCAACCCACGGTCGATCAGGCCAGCCCATTCACTATTTAAAAACATGAGAAACTTTAGTAAGCTGAAAGTCAAAATTTTGCAGAAATTTCACCATACAATTTAGAATATTTCAAAAAAAAAAAAATCAAATTTTGAATGATTCCAGGGGAATGAATATTTTGTAACCCTTCGGAATTTATACAGGAGGACGTGACAACATGCGTCCGATTTTGTTTTTTTTTTGGTGCAAATGATTGTGTAACTGAGTGAGGTGCGTTTGTATGAAACTAGGTGTGTTAATAATATAAAAGAAGCTTGTGATTTTGACGAAGTCAAGGCAATTACGTATCAGCAGTTCGATTTTATTTAGGAGTTTGTTCTTCAGTCTAATTTGGATTCCAATTTATCTCGTTTTATTTTTTTATTTATAGTTTTCAGTCCGAGGTGAATTCTGATTGATTTTATTTTTCTCTTATTTATTTAATTAAGTTTTCTAATTAGAGTAGTATTTCTTTTTATTTGTTTATATAAGGCCATTGTATCTTTATTTTTATATTCAACTTTTAATTATCGATTAAAATCATTTTTTCCTCTTACTTGTGGATTCGAGTTGCTACTCTTTGCTCATGGATTCGACTGTTTTGCTCATGAATTTGAGTGTTTCCCTCCTAAAGGCATCATTTAGGGTTCTTGGCGCTAGAACGAGATCTAATCGGCGTTACTCGCTTCCTCGATCATTAATGTAGTCCTATAAATACTCAAAGATATGATATTTTTTGTGAGGACTACGATCATGATCGCAGTCCTAATAAAAACTCAGAAATAAGGCGTTTTTGGTGAGGATTGCAATCATGTCACAGTCCTCTATATACCAGCAGTCTGTATTTTCGAAACGATCTGCTTTTTTTCGAGGCGATTACTACAGAGCATTTGCGTCTTTTATCGCTGAACAGCGCTTCTGTGCTTGACACAAGAATCAATATATCCTGTATTTTCATCATGATGCGTGATTTACTAGCCCCTCTTGGCTCTACAATAGCATCAGAATCTGCTTTTAGTACAGTTGGATGAATGCTGACTGATATGAGGAATCACCTGGCATCAGAAGCCATCGGGATGAACATCTGCAGGAAGGATTGGCTAGATACGGAGACTTGGCCTTCTCAGCAGTCTGGGCCGATATTCGGTTGAATACCGATCGATGACTTGGACTAGCAAATGTTTGGACCTTTCCTAGGCAGTAATGGACAGAGTGTACCGTCACAAGTTGACACCCTATTTGTCCGCATTGGGACAACGAGATGTGAGCGGTTCCTCCGAGCAAAACTTTCGCTTTGTGCTGGATAATTTCTCAAGTCTGTGTTAACTAGACCCAACCTAGCCATCACAGAGACCGAGGAGACTGGAAGTTAGCCCTGTTCGGTTGAGAAACCTTAAGCCTAGCCTTAAAGGCTTTCCTCTTGGCTATAGGCGAAGCTAAGATAGCTTCACCTGACTCGCAAGACGAAGTTACTATTTTAGTTCTGCCCTTGGAGGCGAACTTAGCTCTTCCATGTAGAGTTTTTTCCACAAGCAAGATTAGAAGAGCCTCGTATTAGCACTTAGTCGTGCTTTATCTCTAGCCTCATGGCAGAGTATATTAGCACTTGGTGCTGAGAACGACGCTAGATCAGAGACGCTGTTAGCATGCATAGGTGCTCTAGTCTTAGCGTCACATGAGGCAGTTTTAACACCGCCCAAGAGTGTTATTGAGGCAAGCGGGGCTACAATAGCCTCGCTGTAAGTACAAGATGCTTTAGCTTTAACCTCGCGGGATAAGCGAAGCTAAAGAGCAGAGGGAGTCTTGTAATCCAAGACTGTCTTAGCTTCATGAGAAGCTGATTTGAAAGAAGCAAGGGTGGGCTTTGCAATCCATATAACCTTGGCAGAGGCTATTTTAGGATCGCATGGAACCCTTGAAGGCTTGCTCGCAACGCTAACACGCTGGCGTGGGGCTAACTTAGTCCCAGTTGGGATTGTGGCAGGCTCGCACAGAGCTAGTTTAGGCCGTAGGGAGCCTGTTTAGCCTTGCATGAGGCAGAATTAGATTCGCAGAGAATCTCAGTAGTCTCAACAAAGACTTGCTTCCTAGAAATAGCTAAGGATATTTTGGCTACGCTGACCTTTCTGTGCTTGCGCACATATAGGAGACTTTTGCTACCCCTAGAAAGAAGTTGTTTGAATTTCTCTTGATCAAAGTGAATAACCAATGTTTCAGCAATAGACCTGAGGGTCCGATTATCGCATTGCGAAACTTGATTCTCAACAGTGGAGAAATAAGTCCCCAGCAGAGCCGCCATCTTGTTTTTCATTGAAAATTCAATAAAAGGAAAACATATAAAAAACAATTGAGGAGCGAAATTACAAGTAATTAAAAGAAAAATTACAAGTAGATCTCCCCTGAGATTTATGAGAAAATGTGCCGGTGGGAGTCTGATCAGTGCGCGATTACTTTGTCCCGTTGATGATACGAGCAATCGATCTTCGAATGCTATTACCTGGGAATTCCTTCTCGCCTGATTTTAGAGATTCCTTGAAATGGTGGAATGCCTTAGGATATTAGCACCCTAAACTTAGAAAAATAATTCCCTAGAGCTTCTGAGAAATAAGAAAAAGTTAGCCTTGCTAGCTCTCTTGATGCCTTTAGCTTTGATGCTTCGTGGTCGATGCTTTCTCTCTGCTTTTCCTCTTCTGCCTCTTATGCTCTGCCTTGATTGCCTCTCTTTTTCTCCTTCCTTACTTGTCTCCCCCGGCTCATTCTCAAATGAGCTATTTATAGGCTCTAGAGGGATGCAATCGCCTCTAGAATTCAGCCACGACTGACAACAGTCAGCTAACCTCACACCGAAGACTGTTCTGAGCTTCGCGCGATGCTATAACGCTCGCGAGAGGCTAAATATGAGCCGTATGCAAGGCTAGACAGGCTCACGTGAGCCTAAAATAGCCTATTGACCCGACCGTTCTACTGAACGTGGGGCGAAGTAGGCGGGTGTAACCATCCACTTAAAGTGGCATTAACCCCACTAACGTAGTGGGTTAGCCCACTAAAAGGTTTGACCTGGCCAGCCCTCTCGTAAAGGTGTAGAAAGCCTCATGCGAGGCTGGATGTAGCCTCGTGCGAGGTTAGGTTTAACTCCGCATGCGGGGCTAAAAGCTCTTAATCAGAGCTATCAGGGCTTCAGCGAAGCTAGAAAATTAGCCATGTGCAGCTATATTGAGCTTCAAGCGAAGCTAGTACTTGGCTCGTTACTGAGGTTTGAAGGGCTTCAAGGTGAAGCTAGATAATTTAGCCTCTGGAGTGAGGCTAACACCTTGGGCTTACGCGAGGCTAAGTATTGAGTTGACTCAAAAAACAGTATTTGGCCTGCTGTCTGCTTCACTGGATCAACGGGGCCTAAGCTTCATCTTTGTCCCACGGGATGTGTTGAGTTGGTCATCAGCTTGTTCGCGACTTGTCTTTTGTAGATATTGACAAGTTGGACATCGTTCTGACCAGTTGAAAAGCTGTACGAGAGTTTATCTTTTTTAATGTGTCAATAAGAATACATACTTAGATACATATTCTAATTTTTGATCATATATTTTATTTTCTCCCAGTATTTATTTTTGCTTTTTATTTATTTATGTGATTGTTTTGTGTTGGATCCGAATTCCTGAACTCAGAGTCAATCCGAGTCTGAACAGGGGATACGATACCTATGTTCTGCCTGATGTGACCTTTTTGACAGTCTGATTTGACAGATTTCAGTTCCAAATACTATTTTCTAATATTTTAGATTTTTCATGATTTTCTGAAAATTTTCCGAATTAATTTGCAAAATCTTCAAAATCGATGTGATCGGTATCGCAGATCGAATCCTGGATTTTTAGTTTTTGAACGAAATTGAATTTCAAGAAAAGCTTTTACATTACTTCTTAGAATCTCATTTTTCATCTAAATATATATTTTAAGATTTTTCTGAATTTATCAAAGTTCGACCGATTTTGGTGTCGACTGGTATCACTGGAAGGTTTTAAGATTTTTAATTTGAAAACATGATTGAATTTCTTTAATCCAATTTTACCATGTATCTTAAAATAATATTTTCTATTTTTGACAATTTTTGGAAACATTTTTAAATGGTCAATTTTTACCCGATTTAAAAAAATAATATTATTTCCCATTTATTTTCCTTTCTTACTTTTTCCTTCTCTTCTCCTTTACTTAATTCTCATATATTATTCTACTTATTTATTATTTAATAATATATTTTATTTACCTACTTTATCATTTTCTTTTTATATTCCTTCTTTTCTTTTTCTTTTCTTTTTTCTTTTCTCTTTCTTCCTTTCTTTCTCCCCCCACCTGCTCTGTAACGGTCCGATCCTGCAGGTACGGGGAAGTTATGGTGACATATATACGCAGGACGGAGATACCCTCACGTAGATACGTTAAGCCTCAGTATAGGGGCTAACCTCAAAATAATATAAGAATACCTGCAAGAGGGGCCAGTGATCTTAATAGATACAGAAACAATGATAAATACAGAAAGAAAACAAAAGAATATAAATACCTATTATATGTGATGGTTCTCTTATGTGTATCCCATGACGTGTCAGGTCCTACGGTATCTAGGAACTCCAACCTGGGCATGCAAATGCAGGGTCGTCAGAAAGCGACCTAGTGAGTGATAAAATGAAAGAGGTAGTAATATATATTATAATCATACAATCACGATAATAGTATATACGTGTTTAATAATCAATGATACAATATAATAACAACACCAACAAGTGTTTAATAATCAGTGATACAATATATAATAATAATAACAATATGAAGAAATATACAAATGTCATATTTTTAACATCATCAGTGTCTAGCATGTTATAATCGGGTCGTTATCACAATAGTCTCCCATTTTATGTCATTATTATCAGTTTATATGTCCGAACTGTGCTATCAAAATAATAGGTAAGTGATCATGAGGGTTTATGTTACTACCGGCAATAAAGTTAAACTATTTATATATTATTCTTATATGCGTATTATGATACTGTATTAGGTGTTCATGATTACATCAGTGTATAAATCATATGTAACAAATTTTATTTACTTTATCGTTCTTCTTTCACCTAATAATAACTGCAACATAAAGATGTCGTGATGAATATGAATATGTAGATATGATGTATACAATATAAACATACTACAATGATGTGAATATGCATTAACAATGTCTATAAGATATATACAACAGGGTATAATACATGAAATAGAATAAATAGAATTCAAGTTATTATATTGTGTCACCACATGAAGTCTTAAATACTACGAAGTGTAACAAGTTATATGGAGGTGACATGATAGCAGATAGAATATCAGAACTGATAACAGTTCAAATGAACAGTAATATGCATGAATCGACAAGTCATGTTATTTATACAATAATAACAATAACAACCGCTTGGTGTCTTAATCAATCTCTTCCACTGTCCTATACCACTGACAGTTCATACCGAACCCGCACCCCATACGAACCCATCCGGATATAGCATACGGGTACTATAATCTGAATGAGAGAGTGACCAAATAACAAGCATTCCCGAACGTCACTATTATTTATACCACTTTATTATGTTAATTGGAAACCCAATAGTCAAGGAACTCTTATCGAGTGAGTGTATCCCGTACATAACCAAAATCACGGCTTTAAACGGACCCCTGGCTGCTGAGACCGGTGCCCTCCGCTAAGAGGAGGGTAGGAAACCAGAAACGGGAGCTCTTGGAGCTATATACAATCGATAGCCAACACTACCATCCCCTGCAGTTGGATAAATATGGATCCAGTACATCCACCCGATAAGATCTAATTAACCGTTAAGTCTCCCCCATCCCCAAGTTATATGTCTTATATTTAAACTACACAATGTATCAAGAACAAGTACAATGCATAGTACATGTAACATGGTAACAGGATATGAGCTCTATTAATAGCATGAATTAAAATAACGGGAAATAGGAACAAGAGTGTGTGATTCTAGAGGTGGCTCTCGTGGCTTGGATCTATGTGACACTTAGTTCCATATATCATATCAACAGCTCACATGTCCAGTAACGGGAATATCAATATCAGTAATGAGAAACAAACATGTAACTGGAATATAGAAATATACATGCAGCAATAATATATGTAATATGAACGGTGATCCATATAACAAGACTATAGAAATAACCAATGTAGGTATATCGGTGAATGCATGTAACAGTGATGAACGAACATGATATAATTGTGTACAGAGCATCCATATAACGATGATACCAATATATGAAATGACGGTATCCAGTGAATTGGTATATCCGTGTATCAGTGGAACATGAAGAAGACATATATAGTGTCACATGTAACAGTATCTGTGTAACGGTGAGATATGATTAAAATAATAATATCGGTGCAATACAAAATACATGTGATATGTCCACTAGTACATGCAATAATAGTGTTCAATAAACAGATATTCACGTGCAATATCAGTGCCCTCTGTCCCGTGTCCTATAGTATCCATGTACATGTACCAGAAATAAAAGGTTAGTGTCTCAATGTAGTTAGTATGTCGGTAACGGTGGCTACACTATATAATCGAGTGTCAGATATCCCTATTTATAATAATAATTACAATGTTATTAATATGATAGATATCACAATGTTATTATTATATATAATTATCTATATTTAACTATCAATTTATTAGCTAATTTATTTATTAAAATTGTTAACTTATTGACCTCGATATTTAGGCATTTCATCTATATATTTTATAATAAAATATAATTTATAAATAAAAAGCACTCATTACCACCTCTTTATTTATAGTGATTTTCTGATAATTATAATTTATTAAATAATAATAACTGTGATTTGTCTATTATCATGATTTATTAAATAAAACAATCAACTAATTTAATAAAACATGATAAAGTATGATGTATTAAAGAAAAATACTTACATAACTAGTACAAGGATATAGTTCATCTTCCTACAATCGCAACGACTTCAGGATCGTCCCAATCGAACACCGGATGCTCCTGATATAGCCCAAATACCAAAAACCATATAATTAGGCCAAATATGTAATAAAAAGATTTAAATTGCAAATCTTATAAACTATTAGAGGGTTTTATGCAAAGTTACCTTTATAAGGAATCGGGTTTGGGTTGTTAACGGGTCGGGTTCAGATTAAGTATAAATGGGTTGTGGGTTAACGATTTTAATTAGTTTTGGGTTTCAATTCTAACCTAATAGGGTTAATGGGTTCGAACTCATATCCGAACCCAAAATTCTAACCCAACCATAGACAACAACAGCGGCAGCAGCTACTGTTGCTGCTGCCGTCCGCTAGTGGGCCGGCCTACTGGGCTGGCCGACGGTGCCCGCCGCGACCCAGGCCGGCGGCGCCCTCCGCGTCTGTGGTTGGTCGCGGTCAGCGACAAAGGGAGGGAGAAGAGGTGTGTGTGAGAGAGAGAGGGAAGAAGAAGAAGAGAAGAACAATAGGAAGGAGGAGGAGGAGGAGAAGGGGAGGAAAAGGAGAAAGGGCGCCAGGTGGCACGCCGGCGGGTCTACCTCCATGGGCTGGTAACAGAGAGAGTGAGGGAGAGGTAGACAGTGAGAAAGAGAGAGGGGTTTATAAGAGGTAATATGGAGAGAGAAAGAGAGAGGGGGGTTTATAAGAGGAGGGAAAGGTGGTGGAATTAATGGCGGTGAGGATGCTTGGGGAAGAAGAAAGAAGAAAAAGGGGAATGTCTATTTATTTATTTAATATTATTTTAATTCGGGCAATTGACTAGTTCAGAATAGTTCTCAAAAATTCTGTAAAATAAAAAATATTACGCTGAGAAGTAATATGAAATCAGATTTAAGAAATTCTATCTAGTTTGTAAATTAAAAATCTTGGAATCGACCAATGATACGGGCGACACCGGTTTGACCCGATTGTTGATAAATTCAGAAAAATCTCTAAAAATATCATAAAATAGAAAATATGATTTTAAAGAATAACTTGAAAATAGATTCATAAAAGTCAACCCATTTGTGAATTAAAAATCATAAAGCCGATTATTAGTATCGGTCGACACCGACCGCGGAGATTTTTCAAATAATTTTGAAAATTTTCAAAAATTCTTAAAAATCTAAAATATTGAAAAATAATATTTGAAATTGAAATTGGCTCAATCTGACTAGCAGAAAGGTCAAATAAAGTTTGTACGCCGTATCGAGTACCGATATTGTGATACGTACATCTAAGATCGGGGGGTTACATGCTCTCTGCCTCCCCATCCCCTACCAACGAACAGTAGCAGCAACACCAGCCTCACCCCATCTTCATTGTACCCTCCCCTCTCTTTCTCCCTTTTATTCTCTCTCTCTCATATTTCTTTCTCTCAATTTTCCTCTCTCAATTTCCCTCTTCCCTTCTCTCACCAACTCCCTCTCTTTCTCCCCTTGACCACCGCTGCTAGTACCACCATCGCGCCGTCGTCCCCTCTCCCTTGGCCAACACCACCTCCCGCAAACCCGCTCTACTTTTCTCCACCTCCCTCCTCTTCAATCACCACTCCACCCTTTCCAATTTCACCTTAACCCATTACTTCCTCCTTCCTCTTTTTCTTTAAAATTAAACCCAAATCCACCACCTATTATACCTCCTCCATAATCCTACACCATCAACGTCTCCTCCCCACTCTCCTCCGCAATCACCATCAACCACCATCTCCTCCACAACCACCCACCACCAACATCAACAATAACAACCACAACTCACACAACACCACTACAACCCCCTCCACCCCGGGGCCGCCACGCCGTCGGCGCCCCTCCATTGCGCAGCCGCCACCCTGGCTATCGACGACGGCCAACAGCCAGGCCGCCATCTTTCTTCCCCTCTCTTTCTTTCTTTCTTTCTTCTTTCTTTCTCTGCTTTTCTTTTTCTCTCTTTTTCTTTTCTTTTCTCTCCTTTTCAGCGCACACGCGCACACACACACACACACACACACTCTCTCTCTCTCTCTCTCTCACTTTCCTACATCTCTTTCACTCTCTAACTCTCTCTAGGTTCATTCTAGCTCTCTTTCTTGAAGCCTCTCTCCACCTTTATTTGATTCCCTTTCTCTCTCCTCTCTCTCCTCTCTCATTCTCTCTCTAAAAAATAATATTTACATATTTTAATATAGTCCTCTCTCATTCTCATTCTCATTCTCTCTTTTTCGGTATTTGGGCGAGTACTCTTTTTCGGCATTTAGGCGAGTATTCTTTTTTAGTATTTGAGCGAGCATTCTTTTTTGGTATTTGGGCCACTACTATATTTTACGTTAGGCGAGTGTTTCTACTATTGTTATATGCTTGGTGAATGCTATTTTAGTGTTTAATACATGGTATATGTTATATTGCTTAATACATAATTTGCAAGTGCTTTTTTAATATTATACATGCCTTGTGAATACCTGTTGGTTGTTATTGTGAGTATCGTTATTTCATATTTGGTTTGTATTATTATTTATATGCATGTGTTGTTCTAATATTTGTTCAGGTACCTATTTAACCTCCAAATTTCATTAACTTCGCCGGGAGACGAGCTTAGCACTCAGCGCTTTACAGCTAGACCCGTTCGAGTGTAGCTTCGCCGTGTGTGATAGTCGAACATTCATGCGTGGCTTCGCCGCATGCGTGGCTTCATCACGTGTGTTAGCCGGACATTCATATGCTGCTTCGCCATATGCATCTAGCTTCACTGCGAGTATGACTTCGCTGTGTGTGTTAGCCTGACTTTCATGTTAGTCCAGAGGCCTTTCACCTTAGTTTTGATGATGACTAACTTATAAAGGTTAGTTTACTAATGATCTTGTGTTTAATAAGTTTCAAATATTGATCAAGATCTTAGTAGTTGATTAGCTTCAACAAAGAATTTAAAGTCAAGTTTTAGAGTTAACACATGATGTTTTTAGAGCTCGCGCGTTATGATAGCATCTAGCACTCGGTTGGAGTCAACCTCATTTGGATCGTGTTTGGATCGAGTCGGCTTGAAGAAAGAGTTCTATAAGAAGATTTTGATATGTTTAGCTTAGTTTTATTTTTAGATCATGTATAAAGATAGTTAGTCTTAATATGCTCAAGTTCACGTACACGCAAGTTAAAATAGGATTTGGTTTCGGTTTAAATTTTGAATTTTCAAAGAACATATCTTTAGTTTTCATGGACATATTTCATCAAAGTAGTTTACATGGTTTACGTGTATAGTGGATTCATCCATATATATTGTTGAGTTCATATTGTCTAAAAACTTACTTTGATGTATATCTAGTTCATGGTTTCAAGTTTTATTTTTAATAAAACTTAGTTTTAGATTTAATGTCAAAAAAATAGATATATCTTTTATATGCGTATTAGATTCTCTCTATATACACTATGCTTCAAAAGTGTTTTTATATCATGTTTCTGTATTTATACAAGTTTTAGAGAAAATGGATTTTCATTGCAAAATCCAAGTTTTGGTAAATACCGTTTTTTGGTTTAAAGCTAATTTTTCATATCACAAAAATAGTTCAAATTGTTTGAAATATGTGTTGAATTTTAGTCACAATATGTGTTCTTCAAATATTTATAAGAACTTATTTTTTTTTTATGTAATTTTATGAGATTTTATAGGTATTAAAACACCAAGTTTTCAAACCCTATAAACCCTGACCGAGGGCTGCTAACGGTCAACTGACTGGTCAATCGTAGACTGGCTCAGTCGACCGAACGGTCAACCGACGTGCAAAAAATGTGCACAGGCTATAGCGATCGACCTGGCGGTCGATCGTTCTAGAGAGTCTGCTACCTGGATATGGCCCCGGTCGACTGACCAGAGAGTTCACTCTCTGGTTCTGGCCTCGGTTGACCGACAGGAAAATTGCCTTGGGGCAGTCGACGACCGGTCCAAAATTTTCTTCTTCATGGGTTTTTACAAGTTTTCAAAATAAGTTTTTAGAGCTTTAATCTCTCTATCTTTATTTGTTTCAAAGTTTTTAGAAAATTAAAAAAAAAGTTTTGGGATTCTAATTCTTGTCCAAAATTTCCATATCTTATCTAGAGTTTTTTTCAAGTATTCTCTTTGTTGTTTTATTTCTAAATACTTTATTTTCTCACATACTTGAGCTATCATCTCAAATCTATCTTTAGGATCATAATATTATGAGAAAATTGTTTGTGATCTCTCAAGATCACCAAAAGAGATTGTTTGTGATCACCAAGTGTATTTTCTTTTGTTTTGTGCTTGGCTAGGTGCCACCTCTTGTGTAGAGATTTGTGTTCGAGGAAGGAGTTGTGTACTCTCAATGTAGAGTTGTAATTCCTCGGTGGAGGTCCCTTTTGATTGAGATTCACCTGCACACAAAATAATGAAGTTAAATTTAAAAGTGAAGATGTGCAAGGTTCTCAATTCGAATCCGCGGTAGCAGTGGCTATGCGGGTCGTGATCCTCAAGGAGGGACTAGCGATAGAAGCGTTTGTAAGTTATCTCTAAAAATTATTTTCTTTAAGTTAACAAAAAGAATAGTTAAAGTTAAGTTAGGAAGAAGGCGGTAGATTATGAAGATGGAGGATTAGAGGTGGTATTTATAATGAGATGAGAAAGAAAGAATTGGGAGATGGTGATTTAATCTACAAAAATAAAAGAAAAGAAAAGAAAAGAAATAAACACTAACCTTAGTTTGGTTGAAGAAAAACGTGAAATCCTAACACTTTCTACCTTGCTTTGGAGGCGTTGAACGAATAAACCATAGGATCGATCTCAGTCTCCTGTTCGCATTATATCATCAAGCTTGGGTAAGTATGAAGTGATACGTACCTTGAGGAGGAGAACATCACCATGAAATATCGTTGGCACCCACCAAGATTCGTTATACTTGTGCTTTGGAAATCACTTGCATGCTCATCATAAACCAACAGAGATAAAAATAGAAAAAGAGAAGAAAACAAAAAGGAAAATAAAGCAATGACATAAAAAGAAAAGTTACATTTATTACTTGATACAATGGAAGAGAAGAGAAGCATACATCGGTGTCACTCTCAACATAGCCCTCTCCCTCACTTACATAAAAATTAAAAAAAAAAAAAAAACCTAAACTACAAGAAAGAAGAAAGCCTAAAACCCTAGATTTGGCCCTCTGGCTCTGGACGCTCTTCTCGGTTGCACTGCAGGGGGTATTTATAGGTGCAGAAGGAAGTAGAGTCCCAACACAACTCTCCCACGAAGGCGGTTCCCTGGATATGACTGGATTGCCGCGGAAACGCGGCCTTATGGTGGCGGCTGACCACGCGCTTTGGCGCGTGGCTTCTCCTGGTCCGTCCATCTGGTCATTTTCTTCTGGAATCTGCATCCTGGCTCTTAATCTTTGGATTTGGATATAACTTGGGAATCAAGTTACCTAAATCCCAAATCTTTTATCCACGAATTTGTGATCTTAAATTCTCCTTCTTTGGCTTTTATCCTCATCTGGAAGTTTTTAGGGTTGAATAGAAGTCTATCCTTCCCTCTTCTTTAATATTTGCAACTTTGGCCCTTGTGTATTTGCAATTTTGACAATTAATATTTGCACTTTTGCACTTGGGCTTGAATATGAGCTTTTGGGCTTCTTTTAGGCTTTATTTATTATTAAAATAAGAACTCAAGGCCTGCACACAATAAATCATAAAATATTAGTAAATGTGCAGAATTATATGAATAAATATGAAATGTGATGGTAAATGTCATGATAAAAATGCACTTTTCACTACCAATCACACCCCTACACTTATCTTTTTGCTCGTCCTAGAGTAAAAATCAAAGAAAAAGAAAAGAAAAGAAAAATTAATCTAACCTAACTCACTTTCGTAAGAATCACGGTTGCACTTAGCATGTGCAACAAGCCGTTAAACCCCTAGATTACCCCAGAGGACGAGTGTTGTCTCGTGAGGGTTTTCAGCGGATTACACCCACAAAATCCATAAAAAGGAAAAATATTTGAAATACTTTTGAAAAGACTAATTAATCTATAAGTTTTTAGGATCCTCATTTTTATTCATTCTTAAACTTAGTCTTTATAAAGTAAATTGTTATCCATTTTAAGTAAGGTCAAAATTGAATTTTTGTATAGTCTTTTTCGTTACCAAAACTCATATGCATCCTTATGAATTTTTACTAGGAATTCCTTAACTTTGACTCTCATGCCTCTTTATTATTATTATTATTTTTTTATAACTCATCTAATTTTCTTTCGTGTAAGTATCAAGGCTTCTTGAGGCCCTCATACCTAACTAATTGACTATTAGATGTGTTAATATAATATATTTTTTTTCTCTCTCTTTTTTTTTTTAACATGTATAACTCATCTAATTTTCTTTCGTGTAAGTATCAAGGCTTCTTGAGGCCCTCATACCTAATTAATTGACTATTAGATGTGTTAATACATATATTATATTTTTTAATTTTCTTAGGCTTTCTAATTCACCAATGTAGCGAACTTAAAGTCGGTGGCTCCCAAACCGGTCGGCTTTAGGGCACCAGGTGAGAAAACACCTCGTGGACTCAAATTCGAATGAACTAGGCCATAAAACTAAGGACTTTATTTTATTTAGAACTCACCTTTAGGCGTGAATACTTATGCTTCTTGAGGCACATGTATCCAGCTTAATTGGTGATTTTTTTTATTTTTTTTATGAGCACAAAGGTCTTTGTCTTAGAATCCTATATATGCACTAGGTATGCAATTTCATTAAGGTAAAAATTAAGACTAACTACTTATTCAATTTCTCCTCCTATACCTAAAAATTCAACAATTTATTTATTTTGACCAAGTTTTTAGAAATCCTAATCATGATTTTCCTAATTCTTAAGATTAACTTAGATTTCTTTCAATAGATAAGTCAAAATATTGTCCTTTTTATAAAATTTTTTTCATTTTTTTTTTAAGCAAATTTTTGTTAGTTTCTATCTATGTTAGTATGTTAGTAAAGCCCACCCCCACACTGATCTCATGCATTCTCCTCAATGTATAAATGAATGCATATATGCATGAAAAAGAATAAGGGAAGGCAGAAGTTACCTTAAGGTGGTGGTTCCGGTGGTGGTCTAATTGGGCCAAGCGTTGCTACCCAATCAAGATAACATAAAATTTGGTGAAACCCACCAGAAATTTTTCTTATATAACCCACTAAAATGTATGTATAATTATTTTTTAAAATTTCCACCCCATCAAATTTCCAAATTTCATAATAAATTTCAGAGTCAATTGTGTCAACCTCCTTGTCCCAAAATGGAGTATGAAAAGATGGAATTATTGACTTGGACGTAGGAAGTACGAGAACGAATACCGACTCAGGAAAGAAACTTAAATCAAGTAATGGTTCAGGAGTCGGGCTAGGTTCAGGAAGTGGGTCCAAATCAATAAGCTGAAACTCAAGACCACAATAATCTTCCCACAATGGAATGTGACTCAATATTAGTGATTCAAGTTCAGGAATGATAGGTGTGGGAACCAAACTGACTCTAAAATATTACCTAAGTCGGGTAACAAAACAGGAGTCAACAATGATTCGGGAATTTGAACTTGATCACAGATTTGAGAATCTAGGTCACATATCTCATTCAGCTCAATATCATAAAAATTAGAACTTGCCAATTTATCCATGGGACTTTCAAAATTGCAAAATTGGTCAAGTTCAATATGATCATCAAAAATGGGTGATTCAATTTCATGATGAATTGGCACAGGATCCAATGTTGACTCGGGAAAAGTAAAATCAGGTGGAGATACCGAGTCATTATTGAATCAGGAAGTAAAATTGAATCATCAAGTTGGGGATCATGATCATATTCATGCTCAAGTTCTATTTCAGGAAAGGAATAACTTGCCAAACTATCAACAATTGGAGTTTCAGCAAGTTCACATGGTGGTACTGAATTAGAATCTTGTTGTCCAAAGCAACGTGGCTCGTCGGCTCTAACAGAATGGTTAACCATATCAGAAATGGCCGAACGGTGAGAACGTAAAGATTGAACCATCATATCTATATCATGATCACGGGCTAATCTAGCCTGAGTCATGGCTGCAAGCATCCTTTCATAGTTGATAGGTGCATCATGTTGTGATTGAACTTGAAAGGATGAAGTGTAATCGTGATGAAGTTGTGAGTCGGTAGACTCACGCATAATCATGTCTGCGATTGATGGTAATTGTTGCTTGGACTCATGCATACTCATCATTTCCTGGATAGATGGTAGTCTATTCTGACTGGGTGGATCTGAGTATGAATCTTGGGAATATTGTGGACAAGGTGGAGACGGAGGACAAGTCGGTTGAAAATTACTCGGGGGACTCGAAACCCCATGAACTCTGTGAAGAGTTGAAAGTATGAAAATTATGGTCATAAGATGGGGGGTATGGGTTATATTCATTCAGATAAGACCATTCCGGCACACTAGGTTGGTCAAAGTTGTGATATGCCGGGTTGGTAATATCCGAAAAATAGTTAGGTGTGTAATGTGGATTAAAATTGGAAAAATTATTATTATATGCCATATCACACCAACACAAACAAATAAAAAAACAAACAAACAAACAAAAAAAAAAATTCTAACCTAAGTTAGGGTAGACCTATGACCTAGACGACTCCTAACTTGTTAGACTGTCCACAGGAGGTAGGGTGCAGACTTTGACCACAAGTTAATCAGCCAGATCAGGGCAAGAGTGGTGGGAGGTTTTCCGTCAAAGACGTTCCTTAATTAAATAACCACCAATCTTCGGGCTTTCGGCCCTCAATCCCTTTCCTAGACACTGATTTGGCAGGAGTCAACTTCCAGCACTGTTCCCCCTTAGGATAATCTCCTAATTGAGTCCGAGATGTCCCTAGGGCCAACGTCTACTAAATTTTAATTAGGCTTGGGTTAGTGAGTGCTTGGGATATGATTTTTGGGCTAAGGAAGGATGATGAAATCCCCACCTTATCTTGTTAATGGGTTTGCCCTTAAAATAAATTTGTGCAAGTGTACAAAATATGTAAATAAGATTTACTCAAAGCATGAACCAAGAGATGAGTCCTATTCTACATGCAATGTGAACGTACCTTGCTCCAGCACTCTTCAACAGTAAAAATAAAGGAATTGAAAAGACACGTGCCTAATATGCAAACGTCTAATCAATTTTTATCTTTAACAACAAGTATTTTACTGTTGATTAATTAGCAGTAAGCAGGGTTATCACAGAACAAAGTTTAACAGAGCAGTAGACAGATATTGCAATTTGCAGCAACCTGCAAAAAGATGGATCAGTAGGGAACTACTCAGGCCGCGGTTTCGCGGCAATTGTCGCATTTCCGCGGCTCTGAAGTAGGCTCTTGTGCTCTGTCTTCGAGGGCAGAGGCACAGAGTTGCTATATGTCCACTTCTACTGTCAGTTTCCCTGTTCTCCAAACTGCAAACAGAAAGAATAAAAGAATTAGTTAAATTTTTTTTTTATTTTTTAGAGAAAACTTACCGTCCCTCCCCGACAACGGCGCCAAAATTTTGATTGAGATTCACCTGCACACAAAATAATGAAGTTAAATTTAAAAGTGAAGATGTGCAAGGTTCTCAATTCGAATCCGCGGTAGCAGTGGCTATGCGGGTCGTGATACTCAGGGAGGGACTAGCGATAGAAGCGTTTGTAAGTTATCTCTAAAAATTATTTTCTTTAAGTTAACAAAAAGAATAGTTAAAGTTAAGTTAAGAAGAAGGCGGTAGATTATGAAGATGGAGGATTAGAGGTGGTATTTATAATGAGATGAGAAAGAAAGAATTGGGAGATGGTGATTTAATCTACAAAAATAAAAGAAAAGAAATAAACACTAATCTTAGTTTGGTTGAAGAAAAACGTGAAATCCTAACACTTTCTACCTTACTTTGGAGGCGTTGAACGCATAAACCATAGGATCGATCTCAGTCCCCTATTCGCATTATATCATCAAGCTTGGGCAAGTATGAAGTGATACGTACCTTGAGGAGGAGAACATCACCATGAAATATCGTTGGCACCCACCAAGATTCGTTATACTTGTGCTTTGGAAATCACTTGCATGCTCATCATAAACCAATAGAGATAAAAATAGAAAAAGAGAAGAAAACAAAAAGGAAAATAAAGCAATGACATAAAAAGAAAAGTTACCTTTATTACTTGATACAATGGAAGAGAAGAGAAGCATACATCAGTGTCACTCTCAACATAGCCCTCTCCCTCACTTACATAAAAATTAAAAAAGAAAAGAAAACCTAAACTACAAGAAAGAAGAAAGCCTAAAACCCTAGATTTGGCCCTCTGGCTCTGGACGCTCTTCTCGGTTGCACTGCAGGGGGTATTTATAGGTGCAGAAGGAAGTAGAGTCCCAACACAACTCTCCCACGAAGGCGGTTCCCTGGATATGACTGGATTGCCGCGGAAACGCGGCTTGGGCCGCGTTTCCGCGGCCTTATGGTGGCGGTTGGCCACGCGCTTTGGCGCGTGGCTTCTTCTGGTCCGTCCATCTGGTCGTTTTCTTCTGAAAGCTGCATCCTGGCTCTTAATCTTTGGATTTGGATATAACTTGGGAATCAAGTTACCTAGATCCCAAATCTTTTATCCACGAATTTGTGATCTTAAATTCTCCTTATTTGGCTTTTATCCTCATCTGCAAGTTTTTAGGGTTGAATAGAAGTCTATCCTTCCCTCTTCTTTAATATTTGCAACTTTGGCCCTTGTGTATTTGTAATTTTGACAATTAATATTTGCACTTTTGCACTTGGGCTTGAATATGGGCTTTTGAGCTTCTTTTAGGCTTTATTTATTATTAAAATAAGAACTCAAGGCCTGCACACAATAAATCATAAAATATTAGTAAATGTGCAGAATTATATGAATAAATATGAAAATGTGATGGTAAATGTCATGATAAAAATGCACTTTTCACTACCAATCACCTTTGCGGAAGGTCCTGTGTTTGGACATAATGAAAATCCTTCTGTGTGAAGGCGGGACATAGAGCAATGGCTCAAATCTCAAAATATATCTTGGTGTTTGCGTTTGATCAACTATCTCTTAACTCTATCTCTCTTATATTTTATATTGTTATTACTTGTTCTTATTCATATACATGCTAGATATTGTTTATGTATGCCCACTCTTGTGTTGAACCAAGAGAGCTTCCAATAGCACCTCAACTCTTAATTTAGAGAATCTAAAGAAGTAGTTCCAGAGCTCTTCACGGGAAATTCGGGCTCACTCTTAGTTACACATAGTGTGTTTGCAATTAAGTTCTTAATTCCGCATCATTTATCCTAGATTAGTTAGTCCAACTATTTACCCCCTCTAGGTGTATTTCAATTGGTATCAGAGCTTACGCTCCTGATATTCGGTTTAACCACCTGAGAGTGAGATCCTTGGATAGTTAATCTAGATTTGCATTTGCACATATATTGTTTACACACTTATAGATTTTCTTGGCCCTCCCATGTATAATGTTTCCAACATCAATACGTGAAAGTTTAAGATGAGTGCATATCTTAAAGCCCTAGGATTGTATGTTTATCTTGCTACTAACAAGAAATCCTATCTTGATAATGACAAGTACATTGAGGCTAATACACAAGTCTTAGAAGCACTTAGGCATACATTAAGTAAAGATGATCTTTCTATTATTATTAATTGTGATTCTGTTTTTGCAGTGTGGAACACATTGACCTCTCCCGAGTTACAGACGACAAACTATGTGGAGAGGGATCCCTTGGTAGATGACTCCCTTGAGGTACAATCAGATACTCATCTAGACGATATTGCTAGCTCTTCTAATGATGATCATGATAGTACGGATGCCCATGCCTTAAATTAAGAGCTTTCCTTATTTCATGAAAACTTGTTAAATAAATATAAACTTTTGAAAAAGTTTTGAATTAAAAGAAGAAAATAAAAATTTATTTTCTAAACTTGATATAGTCTTGCAAGAGAAGGTTGAGGTTTTAAATGAAAGAGATTCATTAAAAACCCAATTTGACATTGTTTTAAAAAAATGAGTTTTTAAAGAATAAAAATGATTTTAATCATGTTTTGAAGAAAAATGAGGTTTTGACTTCCAAACTTGATTTTGTTTTAAAAGAAAATGATTCTTTAAAAAATAAAATTATTTTAATTTTAAAAGCATTGGAATTTGTTTCAAAGAAAATTATTTCTTTGAAAAATGATTTTATTTCCCATTCTTTCAAAGGAGGGTTTACAATAAGTGGTTACAAAGACCACAAACTATCTCTTTTCCACAAAACAAAGATCCTAATAGATTAGGATAGAGGATATAGCTCAAGTGGATATTAAGGTGTTTTTGGAAAGCAAATAATAAAGAAAAACTACTTGGGAAATCTCTTGTAGATGATAGAAATGAAAATCCAAACAATATCCCAAAAACCTAGTTTTCTTTGATTTTTCAAAACCCTTGAAAAACAATAAAGATGAAATCTTTTAAAGCACTAAAACACTTTTTAAAACTTGTAAAAACACTTCAGAAAAGTAGGATTTTTGCTCTTGAAAATCTTGACAAAAACCCTAAAGAGATGGGGTATTTATAGGCCCAAAAGAAAACTAGCCGTTAGGCTGATCTGGCAGCCTGACAGGCTTGCGGTCGACTGGCCCGGTCGACCGCCAACGGTCAGAAATATGACCGTTGGGGCTATCCGGTTGACCGTCCGGCCGGCGACCGCAGATACAGAGAGCAGACTTCTCTGCTCCGGTCGACCGCCCGATACAGAGAGCAAGGCTATCTGATCCGGTCGGCCGACCGACCGACCGACCCACTGTGCCAGCAGACGTGCATAGGTCTGTGCACGTCGGTCGACCGCCCGGTCGACCGGCATGGCCTGTCAGCACAGTTCTGGGTCAGAAAAACATGTTAAAAATATTCTAAAAATCTTATAAAAACTTCTAAAAATCCCCAAAAATAGTTTTAACATTTTGCATTGATATATAAACATGTGATAAAAGTTTCAACTCAAATATTAAGCAATTTGAACTATTTTTGTGTCTTATCATTTTTACTAAAAACTAAAACTTGTATTTTATCAAACTTGGATTTTTCAATAGGAAATCTGATTTTTCCTAAAACTCATGAATAGACATATTAAAATAAGTTTGTTTAAGATATGAAGCATGTATGTATATTGAACATCTAATATACATAAAAACCATTTAAACTTGTTTTGATCTAAACTATTCATGAAAACCAAATCCAAACCAAAACGTGTATGTGTATTGTGCACTTAAGCATATCAACTATTCTTATCTTTACACAAGGATCTAAACACACTAAACACTAGGATACCTAAGTCTTCTTGACGATCTTCCATCTTCAAGTCGACTCGGTCTCAACCGTGATCCACCGAGTGCAAAGGTATGATCTTGATGCTCGGGCACTGGAATCACCATGTGAAGGCTTCCAAACTCATCTTGTTGAAGCAATCACCAACTAATATCTTGCTAAATGATCTGAAACTAAAATTATAAGATTATTAGTAAACATAACTATATGAGTTAATCATAATTAAAACTAGAGAGGAAGGCCTCCGGGCCAACAATCTCCCCCTTTTTGATGATGACAAAATTCATGGAGTTATATATGCATGGATTAAAGTTAAATTTCAAAGAAGCTCCACCTTAACTCATGCATAAACAATAAACATAAATATGCAATGAATATTAAACATGAACATGCATAGATATGCATAAACAATAAAAGGCTCTAGATACCAATGAAATGTTCAAAATCAAAACATGCTCTAGATACCAATTAAAATTAAACTAAATTAAACTTAATATATGCAAAACATAAATATGCATATATAAAACTTCTCAAATAATTCTCCCCCTTTTGTCAATCATCAACAAAGGGGTAAAAACTAAAACAAAACAAAACCTTCTTCCCCTTTTTAATACAAAGAAACAATCATCAATAAGGGGTAAATAAAGCTCCCCCTTTTTGTCTAAACAAAAACAAAACCAAATAGGGGTGACAATCAATTAAGATATCAATTGAAAATATGTTAAAGTAGTATCTTGATACCAATTGAAAGTGAGCATAGATCAATAAAATAAATGGTATATGCTATATACATTCATGAAGAGGAAGATTGTGAAGCTTCCCTATAGATACATTACATGAAGGAGGGATGACAAGCCCTAATTCACATAACGTACACTATGCAATGCATAAGAGGAGATGTGAAGCTCCCCCTACACACGCGTACCACATAAAGAAGAGATTGTCAAGCTCTTCAATACAAGATACACTCATCATGAATCTATATGTAGAAGAGATGTTAAGCTCTCCTTGCATATAGGCAATATAAATCAAAACTTTTGACTATTTTCTTTAAACAAAATTTTGAGATACAAATTTTAAAACATTCAAATAAATATCTTGATATCAAAAGAGAGTATTTTTTCTTTTTAAGTATATGATATCAATTTAAAATTTTTATTTTCTATCATAAAGTAAGGGAGTGGAGACACAAATACTAATTGAAAATATGAAAATCGAATTTTCTCCCCCTTTATGAAATACCAACAAAAATAATGCGTAGGCTTGAAATAAGATACCAATTGAAAATTGAATCAATTGAAACAAAGTTAAAACTCAAGCTTTAGCATAAACAAAATTTTGTGCTTAAAGATATAGGGATATAATAAGCACAAATAAAACATATATATGTATGAAAAGTAGATACCAATTGAAATTGATATTCTTTGAAATGCAAGCATACATATATGAAAATATATGAGTATACAATAAAGGTCAAAATTGATACCATTGAATTTCAATGATACCAATTGAAACACAATAATCAAGTGTATACATCATATAACTACAACCCATTCATGCACAAGTTTAAAAGATATTCAAGAAGGGTATACATGGCATGGTCTCCCAACCAACCGCCCTTGGAAGGTAGGAGTTTTCAAAAATAGATTTGAAAATAAGTTTTGTTTGAAAAACTCTACCATATGAAGAATACGAACTAGTTTATAAAAAAACTTGTAAACTAGTACAAAATCCTTCAAGTAAGGAATAAAAAATGAAATTATTTTTCATGAAACATGAAATCCACATGGCACTAAACCACTCAAAATCCATTAAGCTCCTACATGCTCATGAAAAACACAATCATGAGAAACATTTTAAAAGAGGTGAGTGTGCAAGTGTTATGTGAAACATATAATCATGAAAATTGGCAATTAAGCTCAAAATTCCTTAAAATATGAAAACATGAAATTCATCTAAAACTATTTAATCTTCAAGGTATATGTGTGTTCTATACAAATTGAAGTATACATACATATCAAACACAACGAGTCCACAAACATATATGCATGAAGGCACGTGGCTCAAAAGGATGTATATGTATAACAATAATTTGGATAAAATAGACATATACATGAAGTTAAACATAAACACATGGAAACATGAAAAACTAAATTTCCATTAAAACAAATTTCATTTCAAGGTATATGTATGATTTGTCAACACAAAAAAATACATACATATCCCTAAACACAATTGAGTCTATATGTATAGATTTGCATGAAAAGTAAATGACTCAAGGAGTATACATGTATATCTTAAAGTTTGGCAAAATTGACATATACATAAAATGAATACCCATGATCATAAAACAAAACCAAAATGGGAATACAAGTTTAAAATGCATGGATCATCAAAACTAGACTATACTAGCACATCTAATGAGTTCAAATAAGCATTCAAGCTCAAACATATACAGATTTATTTGTGGCCCACTATATGCACAAATATATTCCTAGTCTTAATGAAAACTAACATTTAAACATATATTCAAATCATGAAGCATAAAACGGGATATAAATCAACATGAAAAACATAAACATGATTATTATGTAAATTCACATGTTATTAAAGTTATGATAAACATGATAGCTAAACAAATGGTGAGAACACAAAATAATAGACCATATTTAAACATGAGTGTCTCAAAGGATATACATGCATGTCAAGGATTTAATAAACATAGCATTGACATAATAATCTATAAACAATAAAACATGCTATAAATAATGAATATGAAAAGCATGTAAATAAATGGGAGAAAAGGATTGTCACCAAAACCGAAGAAGCAACTCTCCTTGTCTCCAAAAATAAGGTGGTCCTCCCACCAAACTTTCCTTGAAAGTGATGCATCCAATTGATTTTCATGAAGCTCGGAATGCATACACTCCAAGGTACCGCTACTCTCACGTCATGTGAGAGCTCACACCTACATCAAACATAAGAGGGGTGGTCTTTGGCACCCATATCTTATTAGGTCCATGGGGGTTAGTACGTTCTCTAACCTAAACAAATTTATTTGCTAAATTTACATCATGTAATCTATCAAAGCAAAATTTAGCAAGGTGGCCCTTACGTCCATAATGTGTACAAGTGTACACATGAGCATATATCGTGTTATGGTGTCCGTGAGAAGCATGTGTATGCCGTGGAGGGTGTGCATGAATAGATGGAACTTGTTTCTTTCGAAATAAAGATTCCAAACATGTATGACCCACAATACATTGGCTCAAAGTGGAGCCCAAACAATCAACACTCTTCTTCAAAATATTTATATCATTTTTAACACTTGAAGATAAAGTGGAACATGCAAGGGGTGATCTAGGTGAAACTACCCTAGCATGGCAAACATGAGAATCAATCTTATTTTTCAAAAACTCATTTTTCTTTAAACACACATCTAAATCATTTGAAATAGAAATTATTTTATTTTTTAAAGCAACATTCTCTTTTAAAAAAATCAATTTTTGAAGACAAATTTTCGTTTTTCTTCAAAAGTGTTTCACAATCATTTTATTTTTCAAAAAATTATTTTCTTTTAGTGTAAGGTCTAGTTGAGATCTCAATGAATTCCTTTCATTATAGACCTCAACCTTCTCTAGCAAAACCTTGTCAAGTCTAGAATACAAACTTTTATTTTCTTTTTCAATTCCTAGACTTTTCTTTTTCAAAATCTTATATTTTTCAAATAATTTTTCACACACAATAGATAATTCTTCATTCAAAGTATGGGCATCAACATAATCATTAGAAGAACTAGCATCATCATTATCATCTAAGCGGGTTTCCGAGTGTACCTCAAGGGAGTCATTCTCTTGGACCGTATAACATTGTTGTGGTTCGGATTCATCTCCACTAGATTCCTCCTCTTGTTGGATTGGCATTTGAAGCTCGAGGTGGAGGTGTTGTCAACTTGTTCCACACTGCAAAGGCGGAATCAAGATTAGAATATGCATAAGATAATCTTTAGGTAGCGTGCCTCTAATGGCCTCAAGGGCTTGTGCATTGGCCCCTATATGCTTGCTATCACTAAGGAAGGATTCCTTGGTAATGGCAAGGTGAACCTTATATCCTAGGGTTAGTAAATAAACGGACATCCTAGTCTTCCAAACAATGATGTTGGAAGGGTCACATAGGTGGGGTCATGAAGTCCATGGGTCCAAGCTATATGTGTGCAAACAAGCAAATGCAAATGATAGATTAGCAAACAAGGATCTCACTCTAGGATATTAAGTCTAAGTATCAGGAGCGTAGGCTCTGATACCAATTGTAAATAACCTAGAGGGGGGTGAATAGGTGATAATGCTAATCTAGAAACTAAACGCGCTAAATGCGGAAGCTTAAAACAATTTTGCAACACACTTAATACAACACACAAGTGTAGCCGAATTCCCCGTGAAGGGCTCTGGACTAACTCCTCTTGATTCCCCTAGATATGGGTTGAGGTGCTATATGAAGCTCTTGTGGTTAAGTATAAGTGAGGCACACACAAGCAAGCCAAGCATATAAAGATGAACAATATGAAATAATGCAAGGCACAAATGCAAGCAATAAGATATGAATGAATGAATGATGCTTTGCACAAATATAAAGAGAGAGGGTTAAGAGACAATGGATTAAACGCAAACACAAAGATATGTTTCGAGGTTCGAGCCCCTAGCTCTACGTCCCCGCCTTCACCGAGAAGGATTTCCAATCCACTAAGGAGTACCGAACTCCTCTCTCACCTTACAATGCCACCGAGGCAATACAACCACAATCCACCTCTACCGAAGAGGGATAAGGCCCGTAGCCAACAACCAAACTCAATCACCTCTACCGAAGAGGGATACAAACCATACCACTCCAATCAACCTCTACCAAAGAGGGATACACAAATACAAGGAGGGTTTACAATAAGTGGTTACAAAGACCACAAACTATCTCTTTTCCACAAAACAAGATCCTAATAGATTAGGATAGAGGATATAGCTCAAGTGGATATCAAGGTATTTTTAGAAAGCAAATAACAAAGAAAAACTACATGGGAAATCTCTTGTAGATGATAGAAATGAAAATCCAAATAATATCCCAAAAACCTACTTTTCTTTGATTTTCTAAAACCTTGAAAAACAATAAAGATGAAATCTTTTAAAGCACTAAAACACTTTTTAAAACTTGTAAAAACACTTTAGAAAAGTAGAATTTTTGCTCTTGAAAATCTTGACAAAAACCCTAAAGAGATGGGGTATTTATAGGCCCAAAAGAAAACTAACCGTTAGGCTGATCTGGCAGCCTGACAGGCTTGCGGTCGACCGGCCCCGGTCGACCGCCAACGGTCAGAAATATGACCGTTGGGGCTATCCGGTCGACCGTCCGGCCGACCGCCCAGATACAGAGAGCAGACTTCTCTGCTCCGGTCGACCGCTCGGTCGACCGCCCAGATACAGAGAGCAAGGCTCTCTGATCCGGTCGGCCGCCGGCCGACCGGCCCACTGTGCCAGCAGACGTGCACAGGTCTGTGCACGTCGGTCGACCGCCCGGTCGACCGGCATGGCCTGTCAGCACAGTTCTGGGTCAGAAAAACATGTTAAAAATATTTCTAAAAATCTTATAAAAACTTCTAAAAATCCTCAAAAATAGTTTTAACATTTTGCACTGATATATAAACATGTGATAAAAGTTTCAACTCAAATATCAAATAATTTGAACTATTTTTGTGTCTTATCATTTTTTACCGAAAACCAAAACTTGTATTTTATCAACTTGAATTTTTCAATAGGAAATCTGATTTTTCCTAAAACTCATGAATAGACATATCAAAATAAGTTTGTTTAAGATATGAAGCATGTATGTATATTGAACACATCTAATATACATAAAACCATTTAAACTTGTTTTGATCTAAACTATTCATGAAAACCAAATCCAAAACCAAAACGTGTATGTGTATTGTGCACTTGAGCATATCAACTATTCTTGTCTTTACACATGGATCTAAACACACTAAACGCTAGGATACCTAAGTCTTCTTGACGATCTTCCATCTTCAAGTCGACTCGGTCCCAAACCGTGATCCACCGAGTGCAAAGGTATGATCTTGATGCTCGGGCACTGGAATCACCATGTGAAGGCTTCCAAACTCATCTTGTTGAAGCAATCACCAACTAATATCTTACTAAATGATCTGAAACTAAAATCACAAGATTATTAGTAAACATAAGTATATGAGTTAATCATCATCAAAACTAGAGAGGAAGGCCTCCGGGCCAACATCTAGTTCATGATTTCAAGTTTTATTTTTAACAAAACTTAGTTTTGGATTTAATGTCAAAATTTTAGATATATCTTTTGTATGTGTATTGGATTCTATCCATACACACTATACTTCAAAAGTGTTTGTGTATCATATTTTTACATTTATACAAGTTTTTGGAGAAAACGGATTTTCATTTCAAAATTCAAGTTTTGGTAAATACCATTTTTGGTTTAAAACTAAATTTTCATATCACAAAAATAGTTCAAATTGTTTGAAATATGTGTTGAATTTTAGTCACACATATTTGTTCTTCAAATTTTATAAGAACTTGTTTTTGTGGATTTAATGTGATTTTATAGGTATTAAAGACTAAGTTTTCAAACCCTTTGTGTAACGCCCCGATCCTGCGGGTACGGAGACGTTACTGCGACGTATATACGCAAGTCAGAAATACCCTCACGTATATACGCTAAGCATCAGTACAAGTAAGAATCAGAGTACGAAAGCAAGTGGTGCATTATACATTCCAACATATGAGTACAATTACAAAGTTATCACCAGAGGTGACAAATATTACAGGAATATTACATCACCAATATGGCGCAAATGCGAGAATACACAGAGATGTACAAGTATGAATAGTACAAAAGGAGGCTCAGAGTCATAACAGAAAAACTCTAGAGCCGAGCAGGGGGCCTGGAAGGATGGGGCTCTGGACAGTCTGCTGGAGATCCACGCTACCCCTGCGCCACTCTGATCAGCAACTGGGGAATCCACATGCTCCAATCTCCAAAACCTGGACATGAGGATCCAGAGGAGTCAGAACTCCCCGGCGAGTGGTGATGTGAAAGCCAGGTGGCGAGCATGGATAAGCACATGTGTATCAATAAAACTGAGTCATAATCATGCATTGAAAACGTGTTGTGAGCATAAGCATGCAGGAGCAAGTAGATATAAAATAAGTGATATCAAGCGGAACTACTCATGATATGATAAGATAAGAACAGGAGACTGTGGAATAGAATATAAGTGGAAAGGCAGGACATGAACATGTATAATATAATAATCATAAATTCAGAAATCCGAAGTAAAACCTGGAGAATGCAATTGTGGCGAAACAAGTGGTATAACCAAGTTGTGGAACGACATGACCAGTTATTATCTTGTCATTTATTGTTATTACTCGTCTGACCCATATATCTAGGTATGTGTCCCGGTGTACATCTCAACACACATACATCCATATATAAGTAAGTCGAGGTTGGTTATTAGAAGCTGATGAAGAACTGATAGCTCATACTTATAGTAGTTCCCGTCCGCCCGGGACACAGCCATTGGGGGCCTTAAATCCCCCTAACACGCATCTTCTGGGGGCCTGAAATCCCCCTAACACGAATCGTCAGTTTTGTATTCCATTACTATAAGCAAGGCATCATACCGGCATCCATCACTTCCTCCCATTCCCCATGCAAGTTATCCTCTTTATGGCTTATGAAACATAATTATCAGATTACGGAAATGAGCAGGAACATAACTGGTCATAACAGGAGTCATAACAAGCATAACAGGAGTCATAACAAGTATAACGGGAGTCATAACAGGAGATCAAGTTCTACATTTCTGTAACGTGATAATCATGAGTAGAGAGTTAATCATAACAGGTATCAGATTTTAATCATGACAGTGACAAGTGATCTGGCCGGTGACAGGTGATAAGTCATGTCATAACAAGGAACAAGTGTCAAGTAGCAGCATATAAGGTGTCATGTGTTATATGCCTTAGAGGTGATATTAGACATGTGGCAAGTCATATTATAACAGGTGACAAGTGATAAGAGATAATATAGCAGGAACATGCATCAAATAGTAACATGTTAAGTGATATATAATGCCAATATGAGTCGACCCGACGAAGCGGGGAAAATCGAATGGAGGCGAGAACACTCGCCTAAATCTTTAGAAAACACAGTGAAATCCCCGATCTCCGGAATCCAGGAAATGAACGCGTCAACGCGTTTAAAGGGAAAGTGATAGAGAGAGGAGAAAATCAAGAGAGAGAAAGAGAATGAGAGAGAGGAGAGAGAATGGAGACGCGGGAAAAGCAGACGCGAGAAATAGCAGACGCGGGAAATAGCAGACGCGGGAAATAGCGTTGCAGGGATGTTACAAACGCGGGGTTCGAGACCCGCGTTCTAGCAAGGACACGAAGGAGCGCAGACGCGAGCATGAACTCCGCGTCGCGTTGATATAAGAAAGCGAAGGTTGCGTTAAATAACTATTTGGACGCAGTGGTAAAATCCGCGTCTAGAAATCAACAGAAAAAAAGAGAGAGACAGGGAAAGAGGGAGAGTGAGACGCAGGGAAAGAGTGAGGGAAATCAGAGAAGAAAAGGAATGAAAAAGGAAAGGAAAGGAAAAAGAAGGAAAAGAAGAAAGAAGGAATGGAAAGAATGAAAAGGGAAAGGGAGGATGGCCGGCGGTCACCGGCGGCGGTCGGAGATGGTCGGAAGTGGCCGGAGATGGCCGAAAAAGGTGGCCAAAGCTCCAAGCCCAAATCAATGGTGGAGTGCAAGTGTAGTTGAAAATGAAAATTAGAGTTTTGCAAAAGGAGTTTCAGAGAGCGATGCAATAGCTCGTCGGAAAGAGCACGACGAGGAGAGGAAGATGGCATGGTCGTTGGTGGCCAAGGTGGAGTATATGATGGTGGAAATAAGGAAGAAGGTAATAGTGATCATGGGTTTCTTGGTGAAAAAGGAGAAAAAGAAGGAGGAGAGGGTGGTGGAAATGAGTTGCTTGAACTTGGTAAAATGGAGAAGGAGATGGGGGTGATGGAGAGTGAAAAAGGGAAGAATTGGTGGCCAAAAAATGGTGGCCAAGGAGGGCAAGGGGCTGCCATGCTGCTGTTTTCGTTTGCAGCCTGTTGGCTCGAAAGAGAAGGAAAGGAAAATGAAAGAAAGAGAAGAAGGGGGGGGTGTATTTATAAGGAGGGGAAAATATTATAATAATGTAGTCATTCTCATGATATTAATGAAACTTGCGTTTCATTCAAGAGAGATGGCTGCGTCCCATACAAGAGGAATCCGCGTCTAGGCAAGAGAGCCAGACGCGGAAATAAAAGTTGCATCCAAAGTATAAATAGAGATTTGCGTTTGGATAAGACAAAAAGGCATGGTGATAAGACTTAGAGTTGATCTTGTAGGACAAGCAATAAATGCAGTATGGAGAGTATGCCTGTATTAAATGCAGAATGCAGGTTAGTGAAACTCGCGTCTAGCGAGGAGAGAGAAAAAGAGAAGAGTAAAATATCTCGACAAAATTTCGGTATTTGGGAAAACACCGAAAATTCCGGAAAAGTCCAAAAATATAAGTAGCTTGGAAAGCTTCTCAAAAATTCTCAAAAATAATAAATATTATAGAAGATTTTTGGTGAAAATGGTTTTCAGAAATTCAATCTCATTTTCAAAATAAAAATCTTGAAGTCAACCGTTGACACCGGTCTACACCGGGTCGGCCGGATTTTGATAAAATCTGAAAAATCTCAGAAAATGCTGAAAGAAGAAATATAATTTTAAGAAGAAATATGAAAGCGGAATCCAGAAATTTGATTTCAATTGTAACTAAAATTCCTGGAATCAACCAGTGATACTGGCCAACACCAAATCCAGTGGAATTTCGATAAATTTAGAAAATTCTCAGAAAAAGTACTTAGATAGAAAATGTGATTTTAAGAAGTTATAGGAAAGCCGTTTTTAGAATTTTAACTCCGTTTTAAATTAAAAATCCGAGAATCGGTCCGCGGTATTGGCCGACCCCGGTTTTGAAGATTTTCAATTTAATTCAGAAAAATTTCAGAAAATCATAGAAAATCTAAAATATTGAAAAACGATGTTTAAAACTGAAATCGTCAAATCGGAATAGTGAAAAGACCAAATCGAGCAATTCACTAGGATCGGGTTCCGGTTCAGACTAGGACTGACTCCGAGTCCACGAATCCCAATCCAAGACAAAACAATCGTATAAATAATTCATAAAGCAAAACAAATATAGGAAGTAAATCGAAAAATACGATCGAAAAATCTGAATACGCAACTAAGTACGTATTCCGGGAACGGGGTGTTACACTCTGGTTGAGGGCTGCTATCGGTCGACCGGCGTGCACAAAAGTGCGCATGCTTTAGCGGTCGACCGGCGATCGACCGTTCTAGAGAGTCTGCTCTCTGAAAATGGCCCAGGTTGACCGACCAGAGAGTTCACTCTCTGGTTCTGACCTCGATCGAACGGGCAGTCGACTGACAGGCAAACTGCCTTGGGGCGGTCAACCATCTGGGTGACTGACAGCCCCAACGGTTAGATCTGACCGTTGGCCGGTCGACCGACAGGTCAATTTTGACCTGATTTGGACCCTAACAGTCATATTTTGGATCCCTTATAAATTTGGGTTCCTTTTGCCAGTTTTAACTAAGAATTTTGAGAGCCAAAATTTTTATCTTTTATACAGTTTTTAACAAGTTTTTAAAACAATTTTTTAGAGCTTTAATCTCTCTGTCTTTATTTGTTTCAAAGTTTTTTGAAAAATTAAAAGAAAATAAGTTTTGGATTTTAGTTCTTGTCCAAAATTTTATATCTTATTTAGAGTTTTTTCCCAAGTGTTTTCTTTGTTGATTTATTTTCAAATAATTTATTTTCTCATATACTTGAGCTATCACCTTAAATTTATCTTTAGGATATTTTATTGTGAGAAAATTGTTTGTGATCTTTCAAGATCACCAAGAGAGATTATTTGTGATCTTTGTGATCACCAAGTGTATTTTCCTTTACTTTGTGCATGGGTAGGTGCCCACCTTTTGTTCAGAGGTTTGTGTTAGAGAGAAGAGTTGTGTACCCCCGATGTAGAGTTGTAATTCCTCGATGGAAGTCCCTTTGTGAAAGGTCCCGTGTAGACATAATGAAAATCCTTCTGTGTGAAGGCGGAGACGTGGAGCAGTGGCTCGAACCTCGAAATATATCTTGGTGTTTGCGTTTGATCCACTATCTCTCAACTCTATCTCTCTTATATTTTATATTGTTATTACTAGTTCTTATTCATATACATGCTAGATATTCTTTATGTGTGCCTACACTTATGTTGAACCTAGAGAGCTTTTAATAGCACCTCAACTCTTAATTTAGAAGAATCTAGAGGAGTAGTTACAGAGCCCTCCACGAGGAATTCAGGCCACTCTTGGTTACACATAGTGTGTTTGCAATTAAGTTTTTAATTTCGCATCATTTGTCCTAAATTAGCTAGTACATCTATTCACCCCCTCTAGGTGTATTTCGGTTCACATGTCCGCTCCGCCGCGAGTGTAGCCTTGTCAAACGCATTGGCCTCTAGAGCTGTACGCTAGCTCCGCCAGAAGCCGAGCTCCGTCGTGTACCGAGCGTTACACTAACACGTCCTAACTTGCTCTAGCTTAATTAGCCCCGTCTGCATAATTAATAGTATAATTAATAATTCTTATTGATATGATTGTGAAGAGTTTGAAATATTTGACTATATTGTTTTCCTTTATCATGTCACATACCTACTGATTTTTTTGACACCGATATGTTAATACTTGACACCTGAAACCTAACACCTAATATCTGACACTGATACTTAACATGCCATCACTTGACACCTAATACCTAATACTTGATATCTAACACCTGATGCTTGATATGCTATTACTTGATACTGGATATTTGATAAATACACATGATACATAACAATTGCTACTTAGTGCTGATACACTTGACCTGATGCTGTGATACCTGACTTGATACTATCACACCTGACTGATTACATTTCCTATTCATGATTATCGCTTTTACGGGGGCTTGACATGATTATTATACTGCAACCAGACATCTGGTACTCCTAAACTCATGGATTCCTGAACTCTTGAACTCTTGTATTTCTGAACCCTTGAAATAGGGAGACTCCTGATATTATTCTCCTGATACTATACTTCCGTTGATCCCCGTAAATCGATCATCATGAACTAATCTATAATAACTGAACAACTTACACTGGGACGGGAAAACTAATGGGTACCTATATACCTTTCGTGTTTATGGTGACCATACAAATGTTGTACAACCAATACCTGGGATTCTACCTGGATACCACCAGGTGTTTCTGTGGGGTGACTGGCACCCTTACTCCCCTGATCTCCTACTGGGTGTGCCATAAGCCTCCAGGCCTATTCCTATGGGAGCGGTGATTATCCTATTCCTATTCGGGTGTACAATAAGAGTATCTTACGGTACATTCTGGCTCAGTACCAGATACTCCAAACCGTTGTCCCAGGTATGCATGAGACCCATTCTAAACATGATTCGTCGAGCCCATCAGTTTCCAATAACTTACTCTCCAGTCTTTATGCGGAGGTATGTGGAGTAGGACGCATACAGATGTACACAAATTAGATGAGTCTTAATAATATAATAATAACATGCTACTAACATCTGACTAGTGATATTCTTGACCTATAATTGTGAGACTTGTGACACAATACATTATCCTTCTCGCCACTTACATATGATATTTGTGCTACTGTGTTGAATCACCTGACTTGCTTATTTTCGAGTTTTCAAGCCGTTTTTCTTGCTCTGTTAATTTAAGGCAACTTGGGTTGTATAACTCAGCCCATGGTGACTTGAGGTATATGGTGTATATATATAAGAGTTTCCTTGTTTGGATTATCCCCTCGACGTATCAATCTCATGAATTCATAATCTGAGCGTGTACAACTAGTTTTGTCCATACTTGTATTTATCGCATGTTTTTATGTGTCTATGCTCAAGACACAATTTTTGATACATGCTTTCTCTATTCGAGATCATCGTTATTCATGTATTAACTTGATTCATAGTTCTCAATTGATTCATGATTTCTCTTCATGTTACTGATCATTGTCTGTACTGTACGTCTGAACTACATCACTTGATCATGTACACGTGTGATTGCTTGTGCACGCCACTTGGCTTCATCTTAAGTACTCGCTTTGTTCTTTGACAACCCTGGACCTTCATGTCCAGATCTAAGAGTTTGGACCGTTGTGATCTTTATGCAGTTGATCAGAGTGCGCAATGGAAGCGCGAATTAGCGGTTATCTGTCCAGAGCCCCTTTCCTTCCAGCCCCCTTGATCGGCTCGCGAGATTCTCATCTTTTACTGCTCGTGAAAATTTTCCAGTCTGTTTATATTGCACATCATTTTTTTGCGCTTTTTGGTGATCTAATATTATTGGAATATTATATCATGCTCTATGATAACTGTGTACTTGTGCTATTATTGCTGAAATGTATGTTACCACTGTGCTTCCGTACTCTGATTTTTGTCTGTACTAAAACTTAGCGTAAATATGTGAGGTATTTCTGCCCGGTATATATACGTCACAGTAATATCTCCGTACTCGCGGAATCATAGTGTAACAAAATGCCAGGATTTTTTGTCTCACATTTTTATCTCAAAAAAGCATAAAACATGACTGAAAGTGTTTCACTCTCACCTTTTTAGTCTCTTCTCTTATTGCCAAACACCCCGTTATCACGCGTGTAGGAAAAGAGAGTGCAAATAAGATGACGGTAACACAAAGAAAATGTATCAGATTGCAAGTCCTGAACGGACGGTTGGTTCCCGTCTTCGGGCTTCGCCGTTGCCGCAACACGCATGATCAACAGGCAGTGATGATGCAGGCAGAGGGGCTTAAAGATTTCTAAGCTTAGCATTGAAACACTGTCAGCAACAACATCATCATCACAGAGATTGGCTGTCAGAGTAGAGGAGGCAGGCTTTGAGGTCTGAGCTCTCTCTCTCTCCTCTCTCTCTCTCTCTCTCTATTAGTGGATATCAACTCTCCACAGTGCAAGGCCATGCTGAAGGTTTCCCTTTCATGTCTTTAGACCCATCGACATGAAATGATGTCTTTAACGAAAAGGAAGATTGTCTCAACAACTCAACATTGTGGTACTATTACTTGCTCTAGGGTTAGATTGGTTCATGCTCCCATTTTTGAGTGTTTGACGAGAGTTAGCTGCTAACACCGACTAACTCGAGGTTTTATTATATATACTTTGTCATGTTATGTATAATCTTAGGCGCACCATATATATCAGAGTTTTATTAGTTATTATGAGGTACTTTAAGAAAGATAATCAACATCTTCACGGAAAAGAATTTAGACAAAATTAAGATGGCTAAATATTTAATATATATTTTCTACATAAAATTATATAATCTATTGATTGAGTAGCCAAATATTTAATGAAATAACTTTAATTTCAATCATAAAAGCTATCAAAGAATAGAAAGTAATTTTTTTATTCCTTATTTTATGTGATATAGTTAGAAACTTGAAAGGAATGAGATCACATTAAAATAGTTTCACACAGTGGCGGTCGAGGGTCGTGTTCCCCTCTATGTTGTGCTCCTGACTACATAAATTCTATAATTAATGTATGCAATAATATATAATTATGTTCTCAATGTATCCGAGCGGTTTAAGAGATACTTGAATATTAGTGTGGACTTTTTCTGCTTGGCTTAAAACCTGCAGCCTCTATATTTTAGTTTAGAATCTTTTGCTTGGCATTGAGTTTTCATGTCAGTTTCTCTTCTTCCTTCTAGGGTTAGGGTTTCTAAATTTTGTACTCCTTTCTTTGAAATCCTCACTCCGCCACTGATTTCACACTAAAATAGCAAAATTAGATATTATCAGCTAGAATTATGAGACTACAACAGTACTATAGATCACTATAAGAAATCTAACGTTTGACAAATTCTGTTTGCACCAAGCTTTTGGCGCTCATGGACATGCGTTGCACTAAACGGGTTTGGATCCAAGTCGGTCGCACCCAAAACCACCCAACCGACGGTCAGACGTCCGAGTCAGCCGCTTTGGAGTCCGAGTAACCGGGAGGTAACCGGACACTAAGTCAAAAAATAATAATACAATAATAAAAAAAAAATACAGAAAGCGAGAACTAATTAATTAAACTAAAAGACAAGAAGAGAGAAATAAAAAAAGGAAAAAACGAGTATTAATTAATTAATTTATTAAAGTAAAAGTAAATAAAGGCGTTCTCTTTCTGCAACGTCCTTTCCTAACCGAAAGCCGTTTTTTCTGACACTTCGACAACGAAACAAAAAACTAAAATTAAACAAATAAAAATCCGAGCTTTGCTGCGGCATTGGTTTTTTTTTTTTCCTTCTCTCTCGCTGTCTCTCTCTTCTTTTTTTCATTGGATTTCTCGTCTAATTTCATCGGAATCGAGCTCGATCCGAGGATTCGCGGATCTAAGATGAGACAACTGCTACAGGATTTGGCGGACGCTTCGAGGCTACGATTCAGGATTTAGTCGCTCTCTCTGTGTGTTGAATTTGGACGTGTTGCCTCGATGATCTCGAGGTGAGATGCTTCCTTGGATGCTTGATGCATTTTTTTCTTTAATCAATTGTTATGCAACTTTATTGATTTTAGGATTGTTATTATTCCCTTTTTTCAATTTCTGATGTTATTAGGTCCAATTCGGAAGGGAATTCACCTAAAAACCTGTTCTTCCTTGAATTTGAACCTAAATTTCTCCAATTTAGTTCTTTTGCTAGTGAGAGCAGAATAGAATTTTCTTTTATTTGAATGGCTAAGTGAAGACGCCCAAAAACCTAACCGTAGATATAAAAAAAGCAATTTTTTTTTTTTTACATTATTGGTTTTAGATTTTGTCCTATTAAATTTCATGGGGAATTGGAGGGGATCTACTCTCAACGTGGATCTCCATGGTTCTTCGCAAACCCTAGAACTGCCATTAAACCTAGAATCAGGAGTTGGATCCCTATGCAAATTGATCATTTTGCTATGTTTGTTACTCTCTCTTGCTTACGGTTTTACCCTCAGAGATGGCAGAAGAGACCACTCTTTTAATCTTCCATTCCATTCCTTTCCTTTTGATTCCCGAGCATGGCACTTCAGCAGGACAGAAGACTGGGGAGAAATAAATTAAGTCACTGACTTGCATTTATTTATTTCTGCTGCAAAGATTAGAAAACACTTCATCTTACTTAGTTTGACGCATTCTTCGGTTATACTACTCCTATTGGTTGTGCTAGTCTTGCCAGTGGTTGACGCAGTTGACCTCTATATCTCGACCAGATTTGCTCAGATATGAGTGTATCGTTCATCTGTGATTGATTTGCAAAATGTGGTGCCCATGTTCTTCCTCTCAGAGCTTGCAGATCTCACTACGTTCACCCCTTTGTAGGTTTGTGGCATTATGTTGGTTTTCTTCATTCATGAACCTGTTTTATTTTGCTTCGTTTTACAGATCACGTTCGTATTCTACTTCTGTCAGTACATGCTAGCATTGAACACTATATCCCATCGATATATGCTTGGATTTGATTGTGATGAACTCAGGAGCCCATTTGTCCTGTAGAGCTAATTACCCATAGATTTCCTCTTACATTTTGCAAATCACCATGTGCTTCGTTCTTTGGGTTTGTATTTTGATTGGTTTTCATATTAAAGAACCTATTTCGTGAGTTTCTCTCTCCTGTTGTTTAATATGTAGTTCTTTTTTGTTTTTATGTTTATCATGTCAGGTTTTAGGGTCTGGTGCTGTAGCTGTAAATTATTTGAACAACACGTCATGTGGTTTTATCAGAAGCTCTTGTAGATGGATTTGTGCAAAGATGACTCTCCTGTGGCTGTGACACAGCAGAAGCCATTCTCGATAGAACAGAAACCTAGACGAGTTTTGGTTACTACGGAGAAGACCAATGCAGTGCCGACCAATGGCAAGCCACGGACCAGAGAAATTATATCAAAGCACAAATCTGGGCTCACATCAACTCCACGATCGCCATCTCCGATTGCTAGTCAGGCATCCACCACATCAAGAACATTCGTGTCCCAGCGGGCACAATCAGCTGAAAGGAGAAGCCATCAACCCCATCATCTCCTTCGTC